>CM039680.1:59613581-60073581 GCA_022537955.1 Schmidtea mediterranea | reverse complement strand
TAAAGTTGTGAGAAAGTTGTTAAATTTGAAACCTTAAAATAAGACCTTCAGCAAATTGGTAAGAAAATAGTAGTTATTGAGTAATACTTATTAAAATTACCAAAGTTTTATAATTTTTGACAAGTCTTGATAGATCTTTAATAAAATTTGTTAGTACTTTGAATAAGAATTTAAAAAAAAAAAGTTTCAACACAGTAGCAAATCGTAAAGAAACTAGTACTTATCAGTTAATTAAATTAACTAAGTTGTAAAATAATTGAAAAAATTTGTTAGATTTTCAAAAATTTTAAGATTGTTAGGTAATTGTTCTAGGTACTTGTTGAATAAAAATTAATGTATTTTATCAACAGCTCATAGTTTTTAATCGTACAATTTCTCTTCATTCCTGGAAATAATCGTAATACCAAATTATTCAGAAAATTGTCAATAACAACATAATTATTGGGTAACATAAATCTTTTAAATACTAATCAATTTTAGTTTTTAATTAAATTACAAATATAATAATAAAATCAAATAAATACTTGAATGCATGAATCGAAAAATTTCTTAGAACTGAACACGTATCGTATATTTTATTCAGATTCCAATAATATCATTAAAATTAACCAAAATCTTATTGTTATATTTTGATAACCCTTAAGTCAATGAAAATGTATCGATTTCACTAAGTATCCATCTTTTGACATTGATATCCAACCGAATAAATCACCCTAAAAGTAAGATTCCCCCTCTTGACCTATCGTTTTCCCCTAAAATAATATAAAATTTACTCTCAACCAATCATTTCTCTTTAAATGACAATAATCCCAGCTATATTCATTATTTTCATAAAAATCAACGACTTATATCGATATTCAACCGAATAAATTTCTTGAAATCCTCTTAAAATAAATTCATCTCTTGACCAATCTTTTACCATCAAATAACACTTTCTACTTTACATATTCATTATTTTTTGTTTTTATAAAAATAACCTATTAAATAACGATACTTAACCAACTTAACCCCTTAAAAATATCAACAAATCTGTTCTTAATCGATTATTTCCCCTTAAAAGATCATAAATTCTCTTCTTAGCCAATTGTTTCCCCCTAAAATAAAATTTACTCTCAACCAATCATTTCTCTTTAAACGACAATATTCCAAACTATATTCAATATTTTTCATAAAAATCACCGACATATCGATATTCGACTGAATAAATTTCTTGAAATCCCCTTAAAATAAAATTCCTCTCTTGACCAATTTGTCAGATTTATTGAATATTCGCCGAATCAGTATACGCGCACGGTTATTGTTTTTAATAACTATTCTTCCGCGCATAAGTATCCATCAAAAATATATATCCCTATTTAAATATAATTAACCGATGAAATCTACTCAATTGTTAATAATTTTTAATTTAATATAATAGTAATTAATACACTCTTAAAGTACAATTGATTTTCAGTAAATATTTTCATCTTTTATGTATATTTGTTGATCATTGAATAATTCAGACCATTTATTTCAAGTATTTCACAATATTTAATTGATATTTCATCTCATCATTGAGAAATTTTACCGACTAATTTATTATAAGCAATTCTCGATTCACTGAATATTTGTTAGCTTCAATTCATATTTTCTCACTTTAATGATTGCTTTCCTCTTTAATGAATATTTTCTCTCTTCAATTAATGTTTTCCTTATTCAATGAATGTTTTTTCCTCTTCAACGAATATTTTTCTCTTCGATGTATATTTTCTCCATTCAAAGTATATTACCCTTGTAAGTTATTAAGATATCAATTGATATTTCATCTATTTAGTAGATATCTTTAGCTATCCCACTGTTTTCAGTAATTTCAACGATTTTAGTCACTTAATGTACTATCTCACCAATATTACTTCTTCACTGAAAATTTTCTTTATAGAATATAATCTTTACTAATTAAAATTCCATTTGTTGACTTGTTATTTTCAATGAAAATTTAACTAAATAAATTACATCTTTCAATAGATTAGGTTGTACTCGACAAAAATAAAATAATTTTAGGCTATGTAAATCAATTAGAGCTTTTAGGGAAATTTTATTATAATTTAAGTAATACCTAGTTTTACGAGGTATTTATTTTAGTAAATTTTAATCATCTTTGTGAATTTTATGGTTTTCTTTTGAATTTTAATGGATTTAAGGTTTGATTATGTTTTTAATGAAATTATTGAAGAAATTAGGGTAAATCTATAATTTTAGAAACAATTAATTTCTTCCTAATTTATTAGATTAGACTTGATTTTAGGATTATTTTAAATAAAAAAAAATAATAAATAAATAAATAAATTTAGGATCAAAATGTTTATGAAACATCTATTTAAGATAATTATTTACCAATTAGAATCCAATTTGACTGATAGATTTTGAATAGTAAATGATATTTTAATTATAATTTTATGTTCTATTTAAACAGTTGATTAAATCAGTTAATTTTTAAAAATATTTTAGTGAAACCTAAAATTTTAATTGATTTTACAGTGTAAATAAAGGGGTCAATAATTACTTTCATTTTCAAATCTAATATTGATTTCATGGATATCAATCACAAAAGTAGTATAATTTAGAGATTTTTTAAGGGGATGCTCAGTGTGTTTATCAGTATAGTTATGAAAATCATTGAATTATCTCTAATGGTTGACTGGTAATTTTTATTGAATTTATACTTGATTTACTGATTAATTTTAATGAGCAATATGATATATATTTTGTGATTTTACAATAATTTAATTTATGTGGAAAACAGATTTTATTCGATTTAAGTCATTTTTGATGAATTTTTTAATTGCTTGAAATTGTTGCCAGAACAAAATTGTGGTGATTTTCGATGGAAAATGATGATAACAATTTTGTAATACTTTAAAGAAAATTTATTTTTATTGGTAAAATTCAAATTTTATGATAATTTTAAGGGAATTTGATTGGTTGAATACATATAGTAAATATGATTCGAATGATGAATTTTTAAGGAGTAGAGTCGGTTAAACATAGATTTCTAAAGAAATTTTACCTTGTAGGTTTTTAAAAAATATGTATATTATTGGTGCAGTTGGGGGAAATGTTATTTCAATGGAAATGATTGGTTAAGAGTAAATTTTATGATATTTTAAGGAAATAATCGATTAAGAACAAGTTTGTTGTCATTTTTAAGGGGTTGAGTTGGTTGAATATCTGTGTTCAAAGGGTAAATATTTTCTAAATGGAAAATATAGATGAGGAATTTATAATATTTTTAGGGGATTTGTTCAGATAGATATCAATATGTGTGTAAATCTTTTGAGAGAGTGGAAATATTGTCAATTAAAGAGAAATGATTTGTTAAGAAGAGAATTTATGATCTTTTAAGGAGAAATGATTGGTCATGAGATGAATTCTATTGTAAGGCGATTTCAAGAAATTTATTCGGTTGAATATCGATATAAGTCGGTGATTTTTATGAAAATAATGAATATAGGTGGGGTTATTGTCATTTAAAGAGAAATGATTGGTTAAGAAGAGAATTTATGATAATCTTAAGGTATTTTGATTGGTCAAGAGAGGAATTTTATTTTAAGGGGATTTCAAGAAATTTATTCAGTTGAATATCGATATGTCGGTGATTTTTATGAAAAATATTGAATATAGTTTGGAATATTGTCGTTTAAAGAGAAATGATTGGTTGAGAGTAAATTTTATTTTAGGGGGAAACAATTGGCTAAGAAGAGAATTTATGATCTTTTAAGGGGAAATAATCGATTAAGAACAGATTTGTTGATATTTTTAAGGGGTTAAGTTGGTTAAGTATCGTTATTTAATAGGTTATTTTTATAAAAACAAAAAATAATGAATATGTAAAGTAGAAAGTGTTATTTGATGGTAAAAGATTGGTCAAGAGATGAATTTATTTTAAGAGGATTTCAAGAAATTTATTCGGTTGAATATCGATATAAGTCGTTGATTTTTATGAAAATAATGAATATAGCTGGGATTATTGTCATTTAAAGAGAAATGATTGGTTGAGAGTAAATTTTATATTATTTTAGGGGAAAACGATAGGTCAAGAGGGGGAATCTTACTTTTAGGGTGATTTATTCGGTTGGATATCAATGTCAAAAGATGGATACTTAGTGAAATCGATACATTTTCATTGACTTAAGGGTTATCAAAATATAACAATAAGATTTTGGTTAATTTTAATGATATTATTGGAATCTGAATAAAATATACGATACGTGTTCAGTTCTAAGAAATTTTTCGATTCATGCATTCAAGTATTTATTTGATTTTATTATTATATTTGTAATTTAATTAAAAACTAAAATTGATTAGTATTTAAAAGATTTATGTTACCCAATAATTATGTTGTTATTGACAATTTTCTGAATAATTTGGTATTACGATTATTTCCAGGAATGAAGAGAAATTGTACGATTAAAAACTATGAGCTGTTGATAAAATACATTAATTTTTATTCAACAAGTACCTAGAACAATTACCTAACAATCTTAAAATTTTTGAAAATCTAACAAATTTTTTCAATTATTTTACAACTTAGTTAATTTAATTAACTGATAAGTACTAGTTTCTTTACGATTTGCTACTGTGTTGAAACTTTTTTTTTTAAATTCTTATTCAAAGTACTAACAAATTTTATTAAAGATCTATCAAGACTTGTCAAAAATTATAAAACTTTGGTAATTTTAATAAGTATTACTCAATAACTACTATTTTCTTACCAATTTGCTGAAGGTCTTATTTTAAGGTTTCAAATTTAACAACTTTCTCACAACTTTAATCAAATTCTAATCCCATGATAATCATAAATTACGTGTATTTTCTTAAAAAATGTCCATAGTTTTTCTTATATCGGTAAAACAAAAACCTATATTTCAATCAAAAAACACGTGTATCATAAATTATTTACATTTTTCTTAACAATCTCAAACTTTACATAAATATTGAACTATTTTTATCATTTAACATATACACATTATTAGCCATAAAATAAATATTTCATAAATTGTTGAAAAATAACACATATTTTCATTAAAGTTTTCCATAAACACTGTAACATATCGATGGTTTAACACACACATTTGAGCCATAATTAGTTTTGATATTTATTTGCACATATTTATTGTTCTGAGTATTTTCAGTTTTCACACTTTTAATTTCAACATATTTTAAAACTCTTTATAGCAAATATGAATATATCAAATTTTCAATATACGTGGATTATGTTAGTTCACAATGTAGATGCAATACAAGTGAATGTTTAACAAAGACTTGACTAATGAATATATATTAAAAACTATGGTTTTATTAATTGATTTTAGGAATATAGTTATAAAAAAAAAACTTTACAAATTATATTGATTAAAAGTATACCCGCGCGCCTTTAATATATCACGTTATGACTAAATAATAACATTATTTTGACTCCCATCATTCGATTTCGATGAGTTTAAATAGATGAATTATTTGTTTGTATTTTTAAATATAATAATATCTTTACACTTTATTATATTTTATTTACAAGCTGGTCGTAGGCGGCTATAATCTCCCTAGTCTGCAAATAATTATTTTGGTAGTAATAAACATTAATTAATTAATTTAGTGCCTATGACACTTTGTAGTGTCCGCGCATGAAAGTTGTGTAATGTGCAATTACTCGACAAGCTAAGCCTAATTTGTGCAATGAAGCCGAGGTACTTTTTGACCTCACTTGGTCTGTCAATAATTAAGCATAAACTTCATATTGTCCTCTCTTATCGTAAATTTTTATTGTGTTTTTAACTATATTAGATCTCAGCCATTTCAAGATATTTTCAATGAAAATTTGGCTTCTGAATGATCATCATCAATAAAAGGATTTATCAGACGATTTCGAACAATTATGTAATAAAACTTGTATATTATAGAAAACTAAACTTGTACATTTTCATTTACTTATTTTATTATGTTTTGATTATTTTATTATTAGTTGCTTTTAATTTGAGATCATGTTCACAATAGTTAAAAGTAACTTGAATAATATTTCTTGAGAAACAAAATAACATTTATTACATATACACAGAATGGTACTCATCAATAATTATACCACAACTTTCACACCTATTAGAGTTTTTAAAACATGATGAACAAATAATGATATGCCCACATGGTAAATATAAAATATTGACTTTATTAATTAAACAACTTGAACATGTAAGATATTGTTTTTGTACTTCATCCAGTTTATCCTTGATTTTTATTTCGATTTTATCTGCATTATCAATGTAGGATTGAATAACATCTCAATATTTGCCAAACCTGAAATCCATGCATACCCAGAATATATTAAGCATATTAATTTCTGTAGGATTTATATTATTTAGAAATAATATACAACTAGATAATTTCATTAGTGACTTTTGAAACCGAATAATTCTACGAGAATTTGAATGTTGTGATGTTTAAAAGACTTATTTATTTTTGATAGTAATAAATAATCATAGGTTTCTGTGAACAGTCTATCGATTATTAAAAATGTCTGATTCCATTCAATACTGAATTCTGGTATCTTAATTTAGAAGATTAATACAATTAATAAAAATAAAATAAAACCTCTGTATGATTTAAAGGTGATTCTGAAATATCTAATGTCATTTTATGAGAGTAAATATTATTTAACACTATATATATATGTGTGTGTGTTTTCAATGTCTTTGTTACACATTAATAATATTATTAAACATTGCACGCACATGACTTATAAAGATATGGTCAATAGGAGCGCATGAATAATAAGGACATTATCAATATAAGAGCGTGAGTAACAAGCACATGAAACATAGGAAATTATTAATAAATCTTGTAATAATAATAATAATAATAATAAAAATAATAATAAAATTATATTTACAAAATATATACTACTTATAAAAGTAAGTAGATAGATTATAATTAAAAAATGATTAAAAATTCCGTGACCTTGAAAAAAAGTTGAATGACCTTGACCAACTTTTGAATGACCTTAAAAAATAATAATATTTCTAAAAATAATAATAAAAATAATAATATTTATAAAAAATAATAATAAAAATAATAATATTTATAAAAAATAATAATAATAATAATAATAAAATTTACAAAATATATACTACTTATAAAAGTAAGTAGATATATTATAATTAAAAAATGATTAAAAATTCCGTGACCTTGAAAAAATATGATGAGTCATCCAATGACCTTGACCTAATTTTGAGTGACCTTGACCTACTTTTGAATTACCTTGAAAAATTATGATGAGTCATCCAATGAACTTGACAATAATAATAATAATAATAATAATAAATAATAAAAATCATGATAATAATAATAATCATAACAATAATAATAATAAAAATAATAATAATAATAATAATAATAATAATAATAATAATAATAATATTAATAATAATAATAATAATAATTAAATAATACTATTAAAAATAATAATAATAATAATAAAAATAATAATATTTATAAAAATAATAATAAAACTAATACAATTAATAATAATAATAAGAATAATAAAAATAATAATAATAATAATAATAATAATAAAATAATACTTATAATAATAATGATAAAATTAATAATAATAATAATAAAATAAATTTACAAATATATACTACTTATAAAAGTAAGTAGATATATTATAATTAAAAAATGATTAAGAAATCCGTGACCTTAAAATTTTTTAAATGACCTTGACTTACTTTTAAATGACCTTGACATACTTTAAAATGACCTTAACAATAATAATAATAAAAACAATAATAATAATAATTATAATAATAATAAAAATACATATAATTAAACAATAATTATAAGTAATCATATTAATTAATAATATTAATATTAATAATAATAATGATAAAATTAATAATAATAATAATAATAATAATAATAATAATAATAGTAATAGTAATAATAGTAATAATAATAATAATAATAATAATAATAATATTAATAATAATAATAATTTAAATAATAATAAAAAATTTTTGAATGACCTTGAAAATACATGTACTTTTCAACATAGAAAAAATTTTGAAAAATTTTGAAAAATATTCTATCTTTTTTGGTCCAGCAGTGACATAGGAAATCGTGTACTTTTAAACATAGAAAATTTTTTGAAAAATTTTCGAAAAATATTCTTTATTAATTTGATGAGTCATCCAATGACCTTGAAAATATATGATGAGTCATCCAATGACCTTGAAAATATATGATGAGTCATCCTATGACCTTGAATGAGTCATTGTCTTTGTTTAAAAAAATTTTGTACTTTTAAAAAATTTGTACTTAAGACTTAGCGCGAAATTTTTTTTTCCCGGGGGGGGGTGGGGGAGGGGTATGTGGTCCAGCGGTGACATGGTCTAGCGGTGACATATCTATCTACTGTATTAATTTTAGTAATTTGAAATTCCTCATCACTTCAATTCCTATCGAAATTTTTGATGAAAGGTGAAGCAGATATTTTACTAATTCTAACGTGATCACCAACTTTATATTTTGGTTTTGTAATAGCAACTGTTTTAGACTGTACTGATTTAGCTAATGTTTTCGAGCTGATATCTACGGGTCTCAAACCATTCAGACCTCGATGTGATGAATTATTATAACTAACAAGTATTTTCGGTAATACATTTATCCATATTTTATTACCTTGATGCACGAAATATTTCTTCAATCTATCCCTCAATGTCCGGTTAAATCTTTCAACATGGGCGGCTTTGTATTGAGAATGTACAGAATAATGATTTTTTTTGAGACGATCCAGGATTTGCTTAACTTTACTATTGTAAAACTCCTTACCTATGATAATAATAATAATAATAATAATAATACCTAAATCAGTTTGCAAATTATCTGGATGCCCATTTTTAAACATTGAGTTAATTGCTTTAGATATTTCCTCTGCAGGTTTTGTCTTTGTTGGTACACCGCGAGCAAAACGACTGAAAACATCAATACACGTTAAAATATATTTATAACCCTTGTTAATCTTCGAATACGGTATCATCTCCATCAAATCCATTTGCCATAAATCATTAATACCGAATGTCTTATAAGCTCTTGTTGGAAATCTTTTCCGCATTGGTTTGTTTAAACTGTACGCAAGCTGATCTGACAACCACTTTTGCGTTTCCTTTTTCGACTTTGGGACTCTTTTCGTTAACTTTGCCACTCCACCGAAACCTGCTTCGTCTTCTGGGTTCGTCCAAATCTTCTCCATTATAACAAGATGATTTAAATTTTAATTTAACATTAGGTAATGATTGTTCCATCGTTTATTGTGATAATAATGATACTGCTAATGGTAACATTGCTCCGATAAATCCACCTTGTTGTTTATATATGATTTTTCTCATTTGCTGACGATTTTTATTATTTACAAGCGATAACAAAGGCTTCCGATGTTTATTCAATACTAGTTTTTTAGAATTACTGATTTTAATTTTACCTCTGACTACTTTTAATAGAATTTTGAGTAAATCATCGACAACAAAATTTGGAAATGATTGTAAAATAGACATTTTTTTCATACTCGAAGCCTTTAACAATGCATTAAAATATGGGAAACTCCTATGATTTTTTACAATTTTAACTTTTTTCTTACTCTTTTTAATAATGTTTTTCGAAATAAGATTCATTGCAGGGTAATTCTCGGTTATTAGTTTTTTAGATGGTGTATAACTGGTTTTTGGTGGAACTGTGTTTTTCTTTTTAATACTTTTTCTAAGTTTTCGGATATTTTTAAGCCTGGATTTCATAAACATTTTTACATGTTAAATTTTTCAACTTTGTTTATATACCATGGCACCTTCTTTATTGAAAATATCGGTTTTTACCCGTAAATCATCATCGCATTGTTGTGTGAAATCAAAAAATACATATCCATGTGGCGATTTTGTAGCATCTTGAAATGCACTGATGAGAAAATTACGATTATTAGGGTATGCTTGTCGAGCAAGAAAATCAATAACTGTTGCATCTCTAGGATTCTTGAAAATAACTAAATATTGAACATTTAAATTCCTTGTTCGATGTGCGTTACCCTGATGAAATAGATTTTGAGTAATAAAGATCACAGTAACACCAACATGTCTACTGATTTTTGTGAATAAATTATTAAAATCCTTTTCTTTATTAGCTTCCTGATACAAATCATCGATAATGATGACATCACCTTTCCTTAATCGACTTGACCAGTTTTTATCGAAACCCTTTACTATTTTCATATTTTTCAATTTACAGAAATTATCTTGAGTTAATCCATGTTCTTCATCTGCACCTCTGTGCCAATAAATCTTGATGAATTTTGTTTGAAATAAATTAGATTTCAATAATTTACACACAAACATAGTTTTACCACTACCATTTGGGCCGACGATTTGATATACAGCATCATTTCTTTATTCCATTATTAAATTGTATAATTATAGGTTTTTGTTTATATTATATGATTTAATGAACTCTTTCCAAAAATCATATATATAGATTAATATTTCTTTATTGTTTAATTATGTTATCAAATATAAATTATAAAGGAACTTTCTATGTATCAAAAATGATGTTTCCAAATGGTACATCCCAGCAAATTGTTCATAGAAGTGGAAAATACCTTGAAGTGGAAATGACCTTGAAAATATGATGACTCAATCAATGACCTTGAGTGAGTCATGTTCTTTGTTTAAATGACCTTGAGAAAAGTTTGATGGGTCATGGTCTTTGTTTAAATGACCTTGAAATATCTTTGATGAGTCATTATCTTTGTTCTACAAAAAGGGGTATGTGAGCCAGCAGGCCACTGAGCTAGAGGGCCACGATCCCACTACTGATATCACATGAAACCTTTGGTGAATATTGTCGTATGTGTTGTTGACAAGGGATAATCTCATCGGGTCTAGCCCCACGTTTTATTTAGATTGCTAATAATTCCGTTCTAAGCGGACAAAATCTCGATTTTTCTTTCATAGTAAGAGTTCATATGTTAGCGTTCTCAGGTTATTCTGGTATTGAGAGACCTCATTTGCATATCAATTTCAATAATATTAAATAGTAGTAAAATGGCAATACCTATAATAAATAGTCAAAATTTTACGTCAATTAGTATTGGTCGCGACCTTAACCATATAAATGTTGAGGTCTCGATTTTGGTGAGGTCTCAACTCGCACTGGTGTTTCTTATATAAATCAAAAGACAAAGTCGATATACAAATGATTTATTAATAAATAAAATTACCAAATCAATTTTGACAATTTTTCATTCTTCGATCACACTTTATTCAATTATCAATACAAATTAAATTTGGGTGCTTGTTGTGTAATTGTTAAATTGTATGTCGGTGCGTGTTATGTATGTGAATGCAAAAAATTGTGTTGAACTAAATCTGTTCTATTTTAAGATCTTCCAAAGATTACCTTTTTCAGATCACTTCTTTTGTGGTAAGATTTTAGTGGGCGATTAGACTGAAAAATATCTCAGTATTTATACTAAAATATTTTGTCAGTAAAAAGGGTTTTTTATTTATTTAATAAATTTATTTATTTTTTTGATATGCGCTTATTTATTTATTTTCTTATATAATTTATTTTATATTTATTTAAGAAGTTCATTTCTTTATTTACTTATTTAATGGGAAATTCGTTTCATTTTTTATTTGCTCTGCCAAATCGATTTATTTTTATATTTGCTTGCGGATTTTATATTGTCCAATAGTAAAATAATTTAATTATTAACATTGTTCAAAAATAAAAATTGTTCAAAAAGAAAATAATAAAATAAATTTCCTATTAATTATTTACATTACACCAAAATAAAAATTGTTCTATTACAAGAAATGATAATTGTTTAACTATACCCATATTTACTATAAAATAATAATTTACACAAAAAAATAAAATTGTTCAAATTAATTGTTATAGATAATGATTTGTTGGGATTCTTCATATTGGGAATTGATTGTCTGAATAATAATTTGTTGGGGTTCTGCATCTTGACCTATTCTATTTTTATATCCGCTCCTCGGCGTGTACGTTAACCCTATACTTCTTAGGCCCTGCTTTGAAATACTTATTCAAAATAAATGTGGTGATGGGTCTACCCTCATTATCCAACATAAAGAAAACTTTACTGCATCGTAGAGGGATATGGGGTTCTCTACCTATGTCATCCATTCAGCATGTTTCCAGCCCTCATCGTTAATTCTAGGGTATAACCAAGAGATTTTACTTGCATAGACTTTAACGGTCGGGATTAATTTAAAATACCATTACTAAGTATTAATGAATGTTTACTCACGAGCTTTCTGAATGATCCTGTCGTATGAAAATTTCACGTGTGATGAAAAATCGATTATTTGGATTAAACCTCTATCCGTTATTTGCGATTATACGGCGGACTATGGACTCGTGTGTAGTGATATTTTAAATATAGTTGTCATAGTCGAAGGGCCGAAGTTTATATCAATTTTATACACGGGTCGTTCATTACATGTTCTATCAGACGGCGATTGCGTGAATTGTACTGGAATATTGAATATTTCGATGGCCTATGGTAATCTAGTCGGATCGTTTCAAATTGGCGTTGTCTTAGCTTTTCCCTTTAATAATGTTCATTAACTACCTGATGGATGTTCTAGCGTTAGATTGTCTGGGATTCTGTCTGTAGATTTATTATGGTAATGGATTATCGAGAGAGTCTCGTTTTGGTCTGACACTTCCCAAATGAAAATTTTCTCCTTTTTGAAATTGTTTGATTTATAATCATTATGGCGTCGTTATCCTATCTTTACTGCTCAGTCGTACACGATTACGAGGCTCATACACAAAAATTCGCTTAATGGTCGTCCAGCGACCATCCCTAATACTCCTAATTGACAGCGCCCTTCCCATAATTTTAAGATTTCCTGCCCGCCAACGGTTGGACCGACATTTCCATCAACCGTTGCGAGTTGTTAAACGATGCCCTGCGGGTAGAGTCCTGCGTCTTTCGACCAGACCTCGTCGCGGACGACCGAGATTTCAGGAGGGCTCGGCCAGCGATCGCAACTAGCGGAACTTAATCCGCCAGCCGGATCACCGACCTGCCTTCCCGGTATCTATTTTGATACGTATTATATATAATATTTAGGGGAACCTCGACATATATAACAATATCATTAAAACATTAAAATGAATTAATATAAAAATAATCGAAACGTTACGAACATATAATTGTATAAAAAATTTACATTTATGATGATAATAAACTAAAATGTCCTTACTTAATAAAAATCGATTCAAATGTTTAGAAGAATAAAGTCAAACAAGGTTTTGTAAAAGCTTTGTAAAGTTAAAAATAATGAATTTGGTCACTGCTTATATAGTAGTTTTATGCCTGTGTGCGACCAATAGGTGGTTTTCGCCATTTTTAGGGTTTTTTAATTATTTTATTAATTTCAAATTGTTTTTATAATTTTTTATATATTTTTCCTTATTTTTTGATATATTAATTTTATGCAATTGGATTTTATTTTTATTATCACTTTTCTATAATACTCTTTTTTAATTAGTTTATTAATTTCAAATTGTTTTTATAATTTTTTATATACTTTTATTTATTTTTTGATATATTAATTTTATGCTATTGGATTTTATTTTTATTATCATTTTTCTATAATACTCTTTATTAACCCTAATATTTTGTTTCTTGGTCACCGCTTCTGCCTATGTTTTTTCTAAACCTTATTTTGCAAGGTTTTGGGAGTTTATTTTGTTTCATGTATGTTTCTTTCTGCATATTTAGGCTTTTCAATGATTTTAACTAATATTTGTTTTTATTTAATTTTGTTATATTTTTATTCTGTTTTATTTTATTTTTGATCTCTGCTTGCGGTGCGTGTGTATGTACAGTGACCATTTTCCTTATTTTTATTTTTTGTTTTACTTTGTATCACCATTTTTTGTTTTACTTTTGGCTCTAAGCCCAACATTATTATTTCTGGACTCGTCTCTCAATTTGGCGTTCAACCATACTAATTTCCCCCGATCAATACTGGTGGGTTACAGGGTTTAGTTATTTGCTTATCCTCATGGTGACCCTGGTAACGCCATACAAAATGATGCTAATCGCCACTTGGCACCCGTTGCTAGGCAACGTTGGTAATGTGTTCAAGTGGTGGATTGCCCGCAAAAATTGAGTATTATCGCTAGTACTGTAATTGCTCGGACAACCCTCGGGTTCACGAGCTGTCGATAGAAGACCTGTGCTCGCTTAGCTCTGTCCCTGTGGAAGTAAATTCATGAGCGAATGTGGAGAGATGACTTAAAGTTGCGACGCGGGTACTCATAATAATATCTACGTGTAAGCACCTTTTAAGAAGTACTGTAACCGTAAGCACAACTATTTTATTTAAATATACAGAGATGTGAATTATCCAAAGTTAATGAGACGGTTTTGATTGCTGAGCAGCTCGGCGTCGAGCACGTTCTTTGCGTCCCGGCCGACGATTTATTGGTTGAGTTGAGGCCTGCTCTACTGGTTGAGGGTCCTTCTGCACCCTCTGGGTCGGGGCGAATATGAGCGGGTAGGTGACCGCTTCCCCCTCCCGACAAACAGCTAGGGCCACTTCTAATCCTCGTATCTGGGTGCGCAGGCTCTGATTGAGCTGTCGCTCTTCGGCCCAACCTTTCTGTGCTGCAGATATTCGGTGGTATAACATTTTGACTCTTTTCGGGTCCGACCAAGTCGCTTTGATCTGTTGGACCTCTCTTGTCAGCTGGAGTATTTGATGGAGGAGATCCGCATTTGTGCTCCGCGCGCGATCTAATTCCGCTTGTAATATTTGGTTAGTGGCCATAACTATAATGGATAAGTTCGTTAAATTTACTGTTAATAATTTATACAAGTTATTTTTATCATTATCGCAAACATATCGATTGAAACGAATATTCTTAAACACATGATCAAACTCAAAGGCAGGGTAAAGAACATTTCTATTTCACTAATAACAAACATCAAACTAGTTCATATGAATCGTTAGGGTCTCTGGAGTTTCTAATTTTTTCGGAAATGACTTCCTTCGGCTCTTTCTCGGAGGAACCACCGGGTATGGGCGTCGGGTATCTCGGACTGGGCGAGGTTGGTATGCTTCTGCGATTCGCCCGGCGAGGATGTCATCTTCTACGTTGGCGAGATACACCCTCGCCTTGACCACCTGTAGGTCCACTTGTTCCTGCACCCGTTCCCATTGGGTGAGGAGTTCTAGCGCATTCATGTACGTCTCTGCCGCCGGGTATTGTTGTCCGGCGAGTCCGCATGGGTCGCTGTTTAGGCCCAGTAACCTCCAGGTAGTGGGGTACGGCCACCGCTGTCGAATCTTGTTGAACACTTCTGGGGTTGGGTGTGAGTCTTTCCGGCATTGTTCGTCGGGCATTCGGGTGTTGGTCCATTCGATCGGCATATTCTGAAAACACATCAAAATCAAATGTTGGCGTATATAATGAGAAACATTTTTATTTCAATAATTTCTCGGGTTGGGTATCCAACTCACTAACTACCAGGTTATTATTATCATTGGGTCTATTACCAGTTAAACTTATCGAATACTAACTATCCGTACCATCTTTCGTGGATTTAATGGGTGGTGCGTCTCTGAAGCTATGTAATCTACTCCGTCTTCATCACGGCACTTCTATTTTAGTGGTTGCCCTAATTGCGAGGCGTTAGGAAATTCTACTGCTATAGTAATGAGGGAGTCTATACCTACAAATCTACCGGGTATTAATGTTCGTCAAACCAGAGTTTGCCGCGCGTATGGTGGTACTATTTATTTAAATTTCATTTAGAAATCACGGAATGCCTAATATTGAATGACATTTATTACCAATTGATTCTAAATTTTAATAGAAGTAATGCTCATTAGATACATAATATCAGTTTAAATTGTTTACGTTCACCGAGTTGACGTTGCACGCGATAATTCACGATATGGATAAGTGTTACTTTGACTTTAACGGGTCTATTTCCGTAGTGATGTTTATCGATTTGTATTTACTAGTCGAATGACATCGACAACACGGCCTTTGGTAAGATTTACCTTAACTTGGGTTTCCGTTCCTACATCCGTTGTGTTTCGAATCGTACCTAACTGACCTTTGTCTTAGGTTATCTCACTAGCGTGGGCGTCTACATCCGTTATCTAATGCGAATGTGTTAGTAAATGACCTTCGCTCTGTTTATCCGGTACGCTTATTGTCGACGGAAATTTCTAATTCTCGGATGGCCTTAACTTACTAAGATTTGGACTTACAATTTCCGGTCGACTTGTTTACTAACTCGGATAACCTTGGTTCTTAATTAACTACTGTCTGATATTATATCGTGGCATCTACTATGGTCGTGCGTGGCGATGAGGCAAATTTGGAATATTTCAGATACATCTGTTATTCATATTTAAATATTTTATTGTTTAATTTTAGAAAAACCCAGTGTCTTTGATTTCCTTATGATATTCTGAAGTTATTTGATCGTTTCGAAGAAGACTTATCTGTTGGGTTCTCATCTTACGACTATCAACGTTTCGCTTCGAATTCGCATTGGGCTTTTATTATATTGTTACGTCATTTTTCGCCTACGAATTTAATGTGAATTGTGTTTGGAATTTACATAAGTATTTGAGTGATGCAGGTTTTGTGAACTTTACGGGTGTGAGACATTATTATGATCAGGTTCTTAACAAATTTTTTAAATAATACTATACTACTAGCTTTCTCTTACGTCAACGATCCGTATGAATTTCGTATTGATCGGTTTAGCTACACTAATCCCTTCTCAGCAATTTATTTATTTGGTTTACCTTTGAATGATGGGTCGATTTATGATTTATGTCATTCAACCTTATACTGTTCATCAGTTCAGCTTCAATCGATAATTTATCCGTAGGTTGAGGTTTGTTTCAAATTAATAGATTCTTATTCCATAATTTATTTTGCTGTTAACAAATTAACTTACATTAATTGAATCAATGACTTGCTTAGTTTTTATCTATAGTTGCCTTATCTTTAGAAAATGAATTACCTTATGTTAATTCAGAGGATTAGTTCATTTTAACCCATGACTACTTTACTCAATGATTTTCGATCGATTCACCGGTAATTTCAACTAATTTATTTCAGCTACGTATTTAATTTAACTTTTAGTGATGAGTTTTGCTTAACTTGTTTCACAATATGTATTGATTTACTTTAGTAATGCGTTTTACCTAATCTATCTCAAACATAAGTTTAATTTACTTTTAGTAATACGATTTATTAATTCAATTTACATTTAGGAATAAGACTTATTAGTTTAATTTACTTGTAGACATAAGATTTATTCATTTAATTTACTGTTAACAAGAAACGCTTGATTGATCTAATTTACCTTTAGAAATGAGTTTTATTAATTTACTTTTGAGAGTTACTTTAATTTGCTTTTAGTAACGAGATTGATTAATCTGCCTTTAGAAATGTGATCTAATAATTTTAAACAATTTATTAGTTTAATACGTTTATCTAATACAATTACACCATTTAATTTACCTTTAACAATAAATTTTAGCTAATTTATTCCAAAATGTTAGTTATTTTACTTCTAACAACAAGTTTCACCTCATTTAACCCAAAATATGAATTTAATTTACACTAGTAATAGGTTTTGTCTAATTTATAAGAATTTAATTTTCTTTTAGTGATAAGTTTAATGATTTCAAAACATTAACACGGAATCAGTTATATCAACGAATTTCAATTTAATCTATCCCGTACCCTTTCCCTTTAATAGACCTTAGGCGCATTTTGTGTTTATATTATATTTACTGAGTGCCCACTGGACTACTCGATGTGATGATTTTGAGCCGTGTGTAATATAAATTTAGGTCGATTTTACAGAAGTGAGAAACGAGGAAGCAGCCAGAGACTTCTTCCTTATTTCTCGCTTCAGCTATAGGGATAATATTGACGTTACGACCCCTGCGTTTCTCAACGCCGAGTCTTCACGGGTGCATATCATTGGCGATTTTCCACGCTCTTACATGCATCTGCACTATGTTGATTTTACTATCTTGCGTGATGTGTCGGCTGTGGGCCGGAAAAATTTCGACATTGAAAATTTAAAGTAAAAACATATTAAATAAGTTATGTATATTCATAATATTTATTAATTATAAAACAATAAATTTACCCATTTTAACCATTCCATAAAAACATCAATTCATAATACAAAATGACATAAATACCTCTCTCCCCACGCCAACGCCGAGCAGAGCTCCATTGAGATGCAAGGACGTGACGTGGAAAGAGGGTTCCACCATAAATAATTCTCACCTAAAAATTGAATCCGACAATAGATTTAAAATCAAGATGGTTCTAACAATTTTCAAAATATAGTTTAAAACAGTTGAAAATCGGTTCGTTTTCAAAAATGGTTTTAATCAGTTTGAAAAATGGTTTGAAAAATGGTTAAGTTAAATGTGAAAATGGATCAGTATTTATACCTATTTGTATGACGTGTGAAATTTGATGCAGTAAAACAAAATTCGACCTTGTTATTTTCTAGCAAATTCTATTTTTTAATTTTAATATTTTTTGATTTATTTTTATAATTTTTCTATTTAAAATTTTTATTGAATTATTGCTAATTCAATTTTTCGATTTAAATTCCACTTTAATGAACTTTAATTGATTTTATCAATTTCGTCGAATTTGTCGTGTTTTCTTGTTGTATTTGTGTAGGTATCGTGCGGATCTTGGTGCATTTTGTTATTATTTTAATTTATTTTTATGTTTCTTAATTTATATTTAATTCTTTTATTTCTCAGATTTTATATGGTTTAATTGGTGTTTTTCAGGTTTATTTTAAATTGCGTGTTGTATCTGCGTGTGTGTTTCTGATCCATTTAAACATTTTTCAAGGCCGTTTACGTTCTGGCCCAACATAAAACACTCGGGGGTCCGTAAAATTGCGACCCGCAATTTCGATTGATTTCAAACTAATACATACATTTTCATTTTCAATATTCACATTCATAAAAAGGTCTACTGTAAGGTTAATTATCAAGATAAAGATGGACTTAAGGTCCGGCTACTGTATATAATCAAATAAAATCAGATAGTTCAGTTTTAATATCAGTGCAAGTTTTATAATATCAGTTCGAATCACTGTAGATCAGTATGAGTTGATAAAATCAGTTCAAATCAATGTAAATCAATTATATTTGGCCTCGAATGAATCACTGACGGCTTGGGTTTCGCTTTCGGGCTGGGTTGATCTTGAAGGGTAATTGATAGAAATTTGCGAGAGTCTTGTCGTTTTTCGAGTCTGGGTGAACATTCTTCTGACTTTTTGAATTTGGGTATTTTGCCTTTGCTTGTTTTTTGTTAGGCCGAGGATGAGACAGCATATTAGAAGTATCATATTAGAGGTTATACTAATCGGTAGTATAAGTTCGATTGATAGAGTTGTTGTACTGGGTTCATTTTCCTGTCCCACTTGTTTTCCTGGTTGCTTTTTGATTGACAGGGCGATCTTTTGAATTTCTTGAATTGGTTTATTATTGGGATTTGCTTTGGCTTTTCTTTGAATTTGTTTGATGAGGGTTTCTAGGGTTTTCTTCGTCTCTCGATTCTCATTTTTTATATTGGTTATTTCTTCATTATTTTTCAGTAGGGTTTTTACCATTATTTGGGTTCTCTCGATGTTCTGTTTCAATTCGTCCTTGTTTTCTTTTGTGGGACATTGTATACATTGGAGGTTTATTTGTTGGCATTCTTCATTATCAGGGTTTCTACAAATTTCTTTGTAATCGGCACAGGTGCTGTCTTCTCTTCTGAATGGTTGGGATTTCTCGCATTTTTCTAACGGATTCTCGGTATTGCACTCTCTCATTATTATCATCATTATTATCCACAGATTTGGGTTCATAACTTCTATTTTTGATACGTAATTAATTTTATATTTATTTACAAGGTTATTTCGTTTATTTACAGTGGAGTTTTAGCCCTTTTTATTCTTTCTCTTTTTCTGGGGTTGAGTGTATCTCGCACTCCTCTTTAGTTTTGTTTTCTGAAAATCTCATTATCAGGACTTGGGCTTTTAATAATCGCTCGGTTATTTTTGGGAGTTCTTTTAGTCGCTCTTTGTTTTCTTTGATTATTCTTTGTTGATTATGGATTTTCATTTGGAGATTTCTTTCTTTCGCTTGCTTTCTTTTAAGTTGACGTTTATAGTTGACTCGTTTGGTTGTTTGTTTTTCCAGCTTTCGTCTCGCTTCCTGGAGCTGTTCTGTTAATGTTTTAATTTCGTCCTGAGCTTGTTGATGACTTTCTTTTATCTCTCTGGCTTCTTTACAACTGTCTTCTAGTTGTAGTACATATCTCTGTTCGCTTTTTCTGCTATCCCGCATTCGTTCTGCTTCGGTTTTCCAATAATCTTCCAGGATTACTCGAGTCTTTATTTCAGCTAATTCTCGTCTCAATCGTTCATTTTCTCTCTTTTGATCTCTGTTTTCTCCCATGCTGGATGTTAGCTTTCGTTTTGTCATATTGGCTAGCTGTTTTGACTGTATTAACTGTTGATTTATCCGGGCGATTTCTGATTCTTGCTCCTAGACTAATTCTTGCCATTCTTTTCTTTCGGCTCTCCATCTTTTACTGTAATATCTCAGTGGGTCTTGTTCGATTGGTTCTACTAATTGAATTGGGTTTGGTACGTATCCTCCGTCTTCTAGATTCATTCGGATTTCTATTTCATTTGGATTCATACTAAATATACATCGATTATAATTTTTGTTTTTATCATTTTTATTATTTTTATTGTCTTTTTACACTTTTTACACTTTTCTCTTTAAATTTACACTATCGTTTCGTCCGTCTCCCTGAATCCTTCATCGGATTCGGCGGGTACTTGGTTTAGAATTTCGGTTGGGTATAACGGCATAAGCAGGATTGGTGGTCGACTTTGTAACATATTTACCTCTTCTCGCAAGGTATTTGATATTTGTATCTCTTCGTCTAAGAGATAGGCAAGATATTCCGCATTTTCCGTCAATTCTTCTACTTGCGTTTCCAACCGATGCGTGTTTTCTAACGCTTTTAGTTTTTCAATTTCTTTTCTCAAATTCTGCTCGTTTTCCTCATATCCTTGCTTTATCGTTTCTATTTCCGCTTTAACTTGTCCTTTCAGCTGTTCGTTGACTTCGTGTTGATGTCTCAGCTGGATTTCTTTAAATACTGCAACTCCTCGGTGTCCGTTCACCTCCTGTTGGAGTTCTGTTATCCTCTCGTTTAATTGTTGGTTTTGCCGTCTTTCATCCGTTTGTTCGTGTAGGGTTTCCGATATTTTCTGATTTAACTGATCGATCCATTTTCTGAGGTCCTTGTCGGTTTTCCTGAGCCTTCTTATTGTGTTTTGTCTGGCTCGTTCATGGTATTCCATTGTTTGGATTTCTTCGTTCAGTTCCTCAATTGTTTCTTTCTGCGCTTCGACTTGTTCCCATAGTTCCCAATCTTCCATATTCAATATCTTTTTGGGTAACAGTCTTATCTCTTTCTTGGCTTCTTGGTACTGGTTCTTCCATCTTCTTGCTTCTGATTTGATCCACTTTTCTTTGTCTTCCGTTTTTATTTGTTGTATTTGTCTCTGTTTAAGAGTCTTTTCTTGTTCTATTAGCATCTCCTTCATTCTCGTTTGTTGCCATACTATTTCGTGATCTTGTTTTTGTATATGTTCCCATTGCATCGCATTCTCGATTTTCGACAATCTATACTTGTCTTTCCACTTTCTTGCTTCCGCCGTTGTTTGGATCACTATTCTTTCCTGTCTATCGTCTCTGGGCTCTCTAATTTTCTTTGATGGTTTTGGCCCTTGATTTCTCAGCTTGTTGACTTCCTTTTTCGCATTCTCCCATTTAGCTTTGTAAGCTCTTGCTCTATCTTCCTCTTCGGCTATTTGCTGAATGTAGTGTCTAATTCGTGCTTCCAAATTACTCCTTGAGTGTTCTCTATCCTCCGTCCATTTGGCTTTCCAATGGAGTGCTTGTCATTTTGCCCATTCCTTGGCTTGTTCCAAATGGGTTCTCTTTGTTTTCTCTATTCGGTATTGGGTGCTAATTTGCCCAATTTCCTCCTGCATTTGCTGTATGATTTTTATCGTCTCCTCTCCTTCTTCTCGTATCTCTGCTTCTTTATCTTTTATCACTTCTCGCAATCTTTCGATTTCAATTTGTTGATCCTGCTTCTCTTGCTCTAACATTCTGATCTCCTTTCTTTGGTTTGTGATTCTGGTTTGGTTCTGCATGGATTCTTTTACTGACTCCTCTTCTCGTCCTTGATATGGTTCATTATTTCCTTCGGAATTCATTGTCTGTTGTTCTAATTCTTCTCTTATCATTTTTATCTTTAACGTATCTCTCAGTAGTTCTCCTTCTACTGATGTTAATATTTCTTTTAATCTCATCGACCTTTGTTGCCATTCCTCTTTAATCTCTTTTAGTTGTTCGGATTGGTTTTCGATTTTTGACTCTTTGTCCTCTGTTGCAGTTTTCTCTATCTTTTGGCTTATCATCTCGTTTTGGTTCATTGTAATTCTGAATATTAATAATTGATTATTCTCTCTTTTCACTCATATCAAAATTTTATCATAATTTACATCATCTCGTATTTTTGTGGTTTTTGAGTTTTTAATTTTTTGGTTTTTACGTTTATCTTTATTTACACTTTTTACACATTGTTTTCGTTTTCTATCTACTGATCAGCGAAACGGAATCCCTTGATCCGCCCGTTGATCGGCTTTCTACATACTGGGCATATATCAACTTTTAACCCACATGCTTCACATGTGACCATATGTCCACAAGGCATATAAATTATTTCTACATGTTTTTGCCAACATGTCACACATTGATACTGCTCCAAAATAGCTTCCTTTATTATTGATTTGTCTTGATTCTCTTTTGGTTTCTCTCGATATCGCTTGATTGGTCGGATTATTGCTTGTGTCGAGTCATACCATTCCAAATTATTAGCTAATCTTTCTTTGATTATTTCTCTCATTTTTTGAGTTTCTACTCCTGATAATAGCATTATGGTTCTCGTCTTTGGTCGGTCTAATATATCTTCTATTTGCTGATTTGTAATTATTATCTCGATATTCTTTGACTCTTTTTCTTGTTTATACATACATTTTCTTTTATGTTTTAGCTTCTTGATATTCTGATCTGGTATTGGCTGTTGATTTTTGCATCCTTCGCACATTATTCCTCTGGCTGTTTGACAATACCCTTGACTCGCAAATTCTGCTGCTCTTGGGTTTCCTTTGAAAGTTTTGATTCTCTCCTCGAATGTTCTATTTATAGTCTCTTTTTCCCATATTAGTTCTGTTGGATCTTCGAAATTCTTTATTATCGTTATCTTTTTCTCGCCTCCCTTTTCATCACTGTCTATTTCTGATTGTCGGAGTCCTTCCAATCTGTTTATCGCTTGGTTTCCAACATCAATGTTAATTCTAAATGGGCAGGTTGAGAATTTCCTCAGGTGTTCTCGTTTTGCTGTTTCTCCTTTTTCCCAGTGTGATAGTCTTCCTTGACAATAAATACAGGTAACTTCATCTGGTAATTCGGGGGTTCCTGAGAAAAAGAATCCTTGTGCTGCCATCTCTTTACTCTGTCGGTCGGTAAATACCTTATTATCATTATTGGCACATATTATGTATTCCGCATTTCCTTCTAGGCTATCCCATTCACATTTCTTTCCTGCTTTCATATTCATTTTCCAACAATCGATAATTTTATTTTGTATACATACTTGTTCAATCGTTTCTATTCCTCTGTTTATTATTCGCAATTTGCCTATTCCTGGCTTTACTTGGATTTTTACGTTTCTATCTTCTGTAGCATCTCTACATACATCTTTGGTGGTTTGACATGATGATGAGTTTTCGGATCGTATTTCCATCTTTCCTGGTTTTCCTATTGAGTCGAATTGACAACTTATGCTTGTATTCATCGTCAGTTGTAAGCATATTCCTTTGCTTGCGCTTCCTTTCTCATTTATTGTCCGTATTCTGAACGATTTTATTTCCTTTGTGATATTTTCCTCAGCTTCCGTTAACTTGATGGACGTAATGAATATCATTATTTTTTGTAGCAGGGTCGGTCGGTTTTGATTTTTTGTTATTATTGGTTCTGATATTCTTTCTTTTTCTTGTGACGTTGATGCTTCTTGCTTATCTTTTTGTAGTTTTAATTCTGGCTCTTTCCTTTCTTGTGATAGCACTTTCTTTGCCATCACTTCTATTTTTTGATCTAGTGCTTGTTCTTGTTCTAAATGTTTTAGCTCTCCGTCTATTTTTAATATTAGTGCCTTCTTTCTTAGTTCCGCTTTCTCTTGTTTTAGGATTGCTTCTTTTTCTTTTAATTGATCTTCCTCTTGTTCTAAAGCTTCCTCTTGCTTTATTTTCTCGAGTGTACTCTCTATTGTTTGTGTCATAATTTCTTCTTCGAGTTCGTCTATCTCGTACATCAGTGTTTCCTTGTTTTGATCCTCCATTATCATCATCTCTACTTGTTTAATCTCTTGGGTTTCTGGTTCGTTCGGTTTCTCTTTTAATTGTCGACGTCTTTGTTTTTCCTCCTCTGCAAATTCTTTGATGGCCTCTATTTTCTCCATCGTATTGTATTCGATTGTTTTCTCCTTATCAGTTATTATTCCTCCCTCTTCGTTCTCAACACACTGCTCCGCAGTGTGAGTTTCATCTGGAATTTCCATTCTCATCATATTGATTCTTTTCGGGGTTTGTTTTCGATTCTCCCATCTTTGCTGGATTTCCTGAGCTTCTTCTGTTTGTAGTCTTTGCCATTCAGCTTGTTGTTGCTCTTGATATTCTCTGGTTCGTAGCTCTTGAATCTCTTCATTGCTTCTCATTACATTGATTCGTTGTTGTTGTATATTGGTGGGCATTTGTTGCATCATCTCTTTTAATTCCATGGGCATTCGTTGTAGTGTTTCTCGTAGCATGTCTATTTCTTGCATCACGTTAATTTGTGGGTTTCCCATAGAGTTATTTAGCCTTGATTGGTTTGGTTCTCTTCTTATGTTACATTGCCTTGCGAGGTGTCCTTGTTGTCCACAATTGTAACATGCTTTGCTATTAGGTTGTCTACATATTTTCTCAGTATGCCCTCGTTTACCACATATCTGGCAGTTGTAATTTCGGAAACAATTCTCTGACCGATGTCCTATTCTTTGACATGTGGAGCATTTTTCATTTGCATTTGGATTGTTCCTGAAATTATTATTATAACTTACTTGGTTATTACCTTTATCTTCCGGATTTCTCGTTACTGGTGGCTTGAACATCTGCTGTGCTCTTGGTATGAATTGATTCATAGCTGGATTGGTATTGTTGTTTTGATTGTTGGCATTGACTGTTGATGTTGTTGGTTCTGTGGCCAAGACTGCTACTTGATATCCCAGTCCCAGATGGGCTTCACATCTGTTTGCGATTGCTACTGCTTTATCTAACGTTTCTGGTGCCAAGCATCCAAGGTTGGCTCGTATGTCTTCCCTCTTGATTCCTCTTATGAAGACGTCTACCATTTTATCTTCGGGCAAATCTGCTTCTCCGAAGGCTTCTTTACACAATTTCTTTAATTCGCATGCGTATACTGCATTTGATTCATCTCGTCTTTGTTTTCGATGTAGGAAGTCCAATATCTTCCTATTTCCCTTTTTCTCTATTCCGAATATCTTTATTAAGAACTCTTTAATCTCTGTCCACGTTGTCAATTTCGTTGCGTCTCTCGCTTCTTCTACAAATACATCTTGTGCGCTCCCTTTCAAATATAAAGGTAGTCGCTCTTTCACTTTTTGGTCTGTCCAGTGACAGATATTTTTATACACTTCAAATTCCTTTATGAATGTATCCAATTTGTTGAGGCTGCCGTCAAACGGTTCTCCTCTAAACTTTTCTCTGAATTCTCCTACTGTTGCATTATTGTTATTTATCATCAGGTTTGGATCCGGAGTCGAAGTCGTGTTGGGATTTATGAAATTCGCCATGTTTGAGTAAATGTTTAAGTTTTTTAATCTCTCTTCCTCGTTCTCTGATTCTATTATTGGCAACCGGTTTTCTATATCGTTTATTTCGTTTTCTTCGCTACTGTTGAATTCAACGTCGGTTAATCCACTATCTGTGCCGGTTCCTGTCGCTGCTGTAATTGATACTCCGGTTTTGGCACTTCTACCGTTGCGAACTTTTTTCTTTTCTTCCGCTTTTAATAAACTTTTTTCTCTATTCTCTTGGCTTTTGCTTCTCGTGTGGTTGCTGATGCTATCAATGTTTACGGTTATTCGTCTGCTTGACTGGTTTTCTCGTTTCTTTTTTCTTGCTTTGGTTGCTTTGAAATTCTGGTTGCTTATCTGCTTTTATTCCAAATTCTTTTCTACTCGTTTATTCAAGTTTCTTTGTTATCACTTGCTTTGTTGTTGCTCTGAAATATTTTCTCCTTTGCTTTGCTTTGCACTTGACTTGGATTGCGTTGTTTGACTATCGATTCCTAAAAATAAATAACACTCCAATATTCTATACTCTATACTAATTTCTCCTCCATTTACCATACTATATATGTTATTATCCCTTGTTCGCATTTACCGTGGTGGTCTTCTTTATCTGACTCACCCCCCTCATTTTAAGTCTATTTTTAATTATCTATACCTCGTAATAATTATCTATTAATCTCGTATCAATTATCTATATAGTCTTATCAGTTATCTATATAGTCGTATCAATTATCTATATCATAATATCAATAATATAAAATCATCATATTCATACTCTCATTCATTCCATTAATTATTTTTCCTATGTCTCCCGAAAAATTCATTACTTAATCCTCAGTCGCTGGCGCTCTATGCCCTCTATAATTTCCGTTGGCTCTTCGGCCTTCGGCTTTAAGTCTTTTACTGGTCATCTGTGACCTTAATATCTATCCATAATCATATTTCATCCTTACACATATCATATCTTATCTGGCACTCTATGGCCTCTAATAACTAATCATATTCATATCTCATCCGGCACTCTATGGCTTCTAATATCTAATCATAATCATCCGGCACTCTATGGCCTCTAGTATCTGATCATAATCATCCGGCACTCTATGGCCTCTAATATCTAATCATAATCATCCGGCACTCTATGGCCTCTAGTATCTGATCATAATCATCCGGCACTCTATGGCCTCTAGTATCTGATCATAATCATCCGGCACTCTATGGCCTCTAGTATCTGATCATAATCATCCGGCACTCTATGGCCTCTAGTATCTGATCATAATCATATTCTGTCAATTTCATCTTTACTCATATTCGTATTCGTCTTATTCATATTATCTCTCATTGTTTCACCGGACTTGAGCTCATCAGTGACTTTTGGGTATGTTTGAGGCCTCACACTGACTCTCAAGCCATGGCGTCTTTTGGCCGCGCATTCTTCCGGTTACGCTTTACTCACCGCCATTCGGATATTTGGTACTCGGTGTGGGATCCGGGTTATTGTACCAAACTCCTCGCTGGGCAATAAAAAAACATTCCCTCGGTACTCGGTGTGGGATCCGGGTTGTGTACCTCAAAGAATATAAAAGTATGGAAATGCCTAGACGTTCAATCAAGTTCCAAAAGCGGTTTACTTGATTTCCCGAATAGTGAAAAGAAAAGGAAGCGATTAAAAGTGGGAGCGGAAAATAAACTATCAAATCTCTGCCCGCTCCTTCCATCAGATTTCTCGGCTCCATTCAGCCGCTCTCATCTGGCTTTAGTAGGACATTTTGAGTATGAACCATTTACCGGTTAGTTCACATCTCACCTACCGTTTGGCCCCGATACTCGGTGTGGGATCCGGGTTGTTGTATCGAGTTCCTCCCAGCGAAAAAAAGAATCGTTCAATACTCGGTGTGTGATCCGGGTTTTTGTATCGAACGGCTCAGCGCCATCAGTCCCTTGGCTGATAACAACCTGAGCACGACAGTCCGTAGCTGTCCTCTGGTGCCTCACCACCAGCTAGGGAAAAAAGAAATCATCTCTAGGTACCTTTAATCTAACTATTAATTCTGTTCCGTGCGCACTCTTTCTCTCACCTCTCGGTCTATCTCTTCACTCCCCCCTTCAAAATTTGTGGTAATCGCATCAGCAAGCTCCCCAAAAGAGGTGATCAATCTCTCGCCGGTTACTTGCTGACATACGCGACTTGGCCTACCAGTTCCTTTCTCAGTAGGGTTGATCAGGGTTTCCCTTGGGTGAGCGTACTATCATTAGATAGCTCAGGTTAACCATTTTTCCTCGTCCTATCTCAATATAATATCAATAAAACAATAGTATCAATAAAACAAAAGAATTATACACTAGGAAAACTCGGTTGTCGAAATTTTTCCGTCCAATATTTTGTGTCTCTGTGCATGTGTTTTAATTATTTCCTTAATTCGGCTTTCATGTATTTGGTCTATTACCTTTATTTATCGTTGTCGGGTGGTTTTATTATTTACAAACATTGCATATTTCTTTTATATTCGTCTTATCATCTAATAATAATTCAAGTAATGCATAATACACATTTATTTCATTTCATCATAACAATTCATGGAAAGTAAACCGTTAGTCTTTCCTTTATCTTTCGCTGGCATAACATACAGTGCGACTCTTGTGCGCATCCATGACAGCAGCTCAGGTGTCCGCAAGGTATCACCATTACTCGTGCTTCCTCTGTTTTGCACGCATAACATTCCACATAAGCCTTGGTTTGCTCTTTCATTGTGGTCGCGATCTCGTCTTCAATGTTTTTGACTTTTTCCATTAACTTGTTCCAGCTTTTCCCAAATTTGGTTATCTCTAATCTCATGGATAGAATTTCATATATTCTTTCGGTTGTTACGTCTTTATCAATATCGATCAATTTTATTAATATGCAATGTTCATCGGAGTACAGGTTTGAAATCGTTGATATATCCTCTTTAGCTCGTTTAATTAATTTTTGTTTGTTGATTAGTTCCTCTAGGTTATTGTTTTCGATGTTTAGGATACCCTTTAGTTTTTCTATAATTTTGGTTGGTTCCATCTAAAATTATTAAATCTCTTTTAATTACCCTTTAAATTTATTTAAATACTAATTAACTAACTTCATTCAATTTTTAGTCTTTTAATATATTTTGCTTCATTTTATCAACTACTATTTTAATCACTACTCGTTGTAATTTATTCCATTATCGTTGACTTCCTCTACTTGGTTCTATTGCTTTCCCCCGTAGTTTCCTTTACTTACCCCATTTCATTTTATCCCGCATTTTGCCCTTTTAATTATGTGTTGTTTGTTTATGCGTCTTGTGAGTGCCGTTGGTATCTTACAAGGGTGTTGTGTCGTCAAGTATTGATGGATGTTGAATGCTTTGACGTTGATATCTATATAACTTTAACATAATTTCATGTCAGTTTGTTTGCTTGGGTTTTGTACAAGAAGATCATTCATATCCCGGCTGAGGGTGTACTGACAAAATTTTCTGTTGTTCCTTAACTTGGTTGTTTTGGTCTTTCCAAATAACAAAGCTTCAATCCCGGCTGAGCCCCCCAATTTGTATGGTGGGTTACAGGGTTTAGTTATTTGCTTATCCTCATGGTGACCCTGGTAACGCCATACAAAATGATGCTAATCGCCACTTGGCACCCGTTGCTAGGCAACGTTGGTAATGTGTTCAAGTGGTGGATTGCCCGCAAAAATTGAGTATTATCGCTAGTACTGTAATTGCTCGGACAACCCTCGGGTTCACGAGCTGTCGATAGAAGACCTGTGCTCGCTTAGCTCTGTCCCTGTGGAAGTAAATTCATGAGCGAATGTGGAGAGATGACTTAAAGTTGCGACGCGGGTACTCATAATAATATCTACGTGTAAGCACCTTTTAAGAAGTACTGTAACCGTAAGCACAACTATTTTATTTAAATATACAGAGATGTGAATTATCCAAAGTTAATGAGACGGTTTTGATTGCTGAGCAGCTCGGCGTCGAGCACGTTCTTTGCGTCCCGGCCGACGATTTATTGGTTGAGTTGAGGCCTGCTCTACTGGTTGAGGGTCCTTCTGCACCCTCTGGGTCGGGGCGAATATGAGCGGGTAGGTGACCGCTTCCCCTCCCGACAAACAGCTAGGGCCACTTCTAATCCTCGTATCTGGGTGCGCAGGCTCTGATTGAGCTGTCGCTCTTCGGCCCAACCTTTCTGTGCTGCAGATATTCGGTGGTATAACATTTTGACTCTTTTCGGGTCCGACCAAGTCGCTTTGATCTGTTGGACCTCTCTTGTCAGCTGGAGTATTTGATGGAGGAGATCCGCATTTGTGCTCCGCGCGCGATCTAATTCCGCTTGTAATATTTGGTTAGTGGCCATAACTATAATGGATAAGTTCGTTAAATTTACTGTTAATAATTTATACAAGTTATTTTTATCATTATCGCAAACATATCGATTGAAACGAATATTCTTAAACACATGATCAAACTCAAAGGCAGGGTAAAGAACATTTCTATTTCACTAATAACAAACATCAAACTAGTTCATATGAATCGTTAGGGTCTCTGGAGTTTCTAATTTTTTCGGAAATGACTTCCTTCGGCTCTTTCTCGGAGGAACCACCGGGTATGGGCGTCGGGTATCTCGGACTGGGCGAGGTTGGTATGCTTCTGCGATTCGCCCGGCGAGGATGTCATCTTCTACGTTGGCGAGATACACCCTCGCCTTGACCACCTGTAGGTCCACTTGTTCCTGCACCCGTTCCCATTGGGTGAGGAGTTCTAGCGCATTCATGTACGTCTCTGCCGCCGGGTATTGTTGTCCGGCGAGTCCGCATGGGTCGCTGTTTAGGCCCAGTAACCTCCAGGTAGTGGGGTACGGCCACCGCTGTCGAATCTTGTTGAACACTTCTGGGGTTGGGTGTGAGTCTTTCCGGCATTGTTCGTCGGGCATTCGGGTGTTGGTCCATTCGATCGGCATATTCTGAAAACACATCAAAATCAAATGTTGGCGTATATAATGAGAAACATTTTTATTTCAATAATTTCTCGGGTTGGGTATCCAACTCACTAACTACCAGGTTATTATTATCATTGGGTCTATTACCAGTTAAACTTATCGAATACTAACTATCCGTACCATCTTTCGTGGATTTAATGGGTGGTGCGTCTCTGAAGCTATGTAATCTACTCCGTCTTCATCACGGCACTTCTATTTTAGTGGTTGCCCTAATTGCGAGGCGTTAGGAAATTCTACTGCTATAGTAATGAGGGAGTCTATACCTACAAATCTACCGGGTATTAATGTTCGTCAAACCAGAGTTTGCCGCGCGTATGGTGGTACTATTTATTTAAATTTCATTTAGAAATCACGGAATGCCTAATATTGAATGACATTTATTACCAATTGATTCTAAATTTTAATAGAAGTAATGCTCATTAGATACATAATATCAGTTTAAATTGTTTACGTTCACCGAGTTGACGTTGCACGCGATAATTCACGATATGGATAAGTGTTACTTTGACTTTAACGGGTCTATTTCCGTAGTGATGTTTATCGATTTGTATTTACTAGTCGAATGACATCGACAACACGGCCTTTGGTAAGATTTACCTTAACTTGGGTTTCCGTTCCTACATCCGTTGTGTTTCGAATCGTACCTAACTGACCTTTGTCTTAGGTTATCTCACTAGCGTGGGCGTCTACATCCGTTATCTAATGCGAATGTGTTAGTAAATGACCTTCGCTCTGTTTATCCGGTACGCTTATTGTCGACGGAAATTTCTAATTCTCGGATGGCCTTAACTTACTAAGATTTGGACTTACAATTTCCGGTCGACTTGTTTACTAACTCGGATAACCTTGGTTCTTAATTAACTACTGTCTGATATTATATCGTGGCATCTACTATGGTCGTGCGTGGCGATGAGGCAAATTTGGAATATTTCAGATACATCTGTTATTCATATTTAAATATTTTATTGTTTAATTTTAGAAAAACCCAGTGTCTTTGATTTCCTTATGATATTCTGAAGTTATTTGATCGTTTCGAAGAAGACTTATCTGTTGGGTTCTCATCTTACGACTATCAACGTTTCGCTTCGAATTCGCATTGGGCTTTTATTATATTGTTACGTCATTTTTCGCCTACGAATTTAATGTGAATTGTGTTTGGAATTTACATAAGTATTTGAGTGATGCAGGTTTTGTGAACTTTACGGGTGTGAGACATTATTATGATCAGGTTCTTAACAAATTTTTTAAATAATACTATACTACTAGCTTTCTCTTACGTCAACGATCCGTATGAATTTCGTATTGATCGGTTTAGCTACACTAATCCCTTCTCAGCAATTTATTTATTTGGTTTACCTTTGAATGATGGGTCGATTTATGATTTATGTCATTCAACCTTATACTGTTCATCAGTTCAGCTTCAATCGATAATTTATCCGTAGGTTGAGGTTTGTTTCAAATTAATAGATTCTTATTCCATAATTTATTTTGCTGTTAACAAATTAACTTACATTAATTGAATCAATGACTTGCTTAGTTTTTATCTATAGTTGCCTTATCTTTAGAAAATGAATTACCTTATGTTAATTCAGAGGATTAGTTCATTTTAACCCATGACTACTTTACTCAATGATTTTCGATCGATTCACCGGTAATTTCAACTAATTTATTTCAGCTACGTATTTAATTTAACTTTTAGTGATGAGTTTTGCTTAACTTGTTTCACAATATGTATTGATTTACTTTAGTAATGCGTTTTACCTAATCTATCTCAAACATAAGTTTAATTTACTTTTAGTAATACGATTTATTAATTCAATTTACATTTAGGAATAAGACTTATTAGTTTAATTTACTTGTAGACATAAGATTTATTCATTTAATTTACTGTTAACAAGAAACGCTTGATTGATCTAATTTACCTTTAGAAATGAGTTTTATTAATTTACTTTTGAGAGTTACTTTAATTTGCTTTTAGTAACGAGATTGATTAATCTGCCTTTAGAAATGTGATCTAATAATTTTAAACAATTTATTAGTTTAATACGTTTATCTAATACAATTACACCATTTAATTTACCTTTAACAATAAATTTTAGCTAATTTATTCCAAAATGTTAGTTATTTTACTTCTAACAACAAGTTTCACCTCATTTAACCCAAAATATGAATTTAATTTACACTAGTAATAGGTTTTGTCTAATTTATAAGAATTTAATTTTCTTTTAGTGATAAGTTTAATGATTTCAAAACATTAACACGGAATCAGTTATATCAACGAATTTCAATTTAATCTATCCCCGTACCCTTTCCCTTTAATAGACCTTAGGCGCATTTTGTGTTTATATTATATTTACTGAGTGCCCACTGGACTACTCGATGTGATGATTTTGAGCCGTGTGTAATATAAATTTAGGTCGATTTTACAGAAGTGAGAAACGAGGAAGCAGCCAGAGACTTCTTCCTTATTTCTCGCTTCAGCTATAGGGATAATATTGACGTTACGACCCCTGCGTTTCTCAACGCCGAGTCTTCACGGGTGCATATCATTGGCGATTTTCCACGCTCTTACATGCATCTGCACTATGTTGATTTTACTATCTTGCGTGATGTGTCGGCTGTGGGCCGGAAAAATTTCGACATTGAAAATTTAAAGTAAAAACATATTAAATAAGTTATGTATATTCATAATATTTATTAATTATAAAACAATAAATTTACCCATTTTAACCATTCCATAAAAACATCAATTCATAATACAAAATGACATAAATACCTCTCTCCCCACGCCAACGCCGAGCAGAGCTCCATTGAGATGCAAGGACGTGACGTGGAAAGAGGGTTCCACCATAAATAATTCTCACCTAAAAATTGAATCCGACAATAGATTTAAAATCAAGATGGTTCTAACAATTTTCAAAATATAGTTTAAAACAGTTGAAAATCGGTTCGTTTTCAAAAATGGTTTTAATCAGTTTGAAAAATGGTTTGAAAAATGGTTAAGTTAAATGTGAAAATGGATCAGTATTTATACCTATTTGTATGACGTGTGAAATTTGATGCAGTAAAACAAAATTCGACCTTGTTATTTTCTAGCAAATTCTATTTTTTAATTTTAATATTTTTTGATTTATTTTTATAATTTTTCTATTTAAAATTTTTATTGAATTATTGCTAATTCAATTTTTCGATTTAAATTCCACTTTAATGAACTTTAATTGATTTTATCAATTTCGTCGAATTTGTCGTGTTTTCTTGTTGTATTTGTGTAGGTATCGTGCGGATCTTGGTGCATTTTGTTATTATTTTAATTTATTTTTATGTTTCTTAATTTATATTTAATTCTTTTATTTCTCAGATTTTATATGGTTTAATTGGTGTTTTTCAGGTTTATTTTAAATTGCGTGTTGTATCTGCGTGTGTGTTTCTGATCCATTTAAACATTTTTCAAGGCCGTTTACGTTCTGGCCCAACAATACTTCTTTCGAATTTTTGTAAATTTTTTAATTAATGTTACAATTTATTATTTTAGTGTTTGTTCGGAGAAAATAATCACTGTTCCATGAGCAATTTTAATCAATAGATAGCGCTTATTTGGGATTAGTATTAGAAATAGTTTTCACCTGCCTACCGATTTTTCAGTTACTGTGGGCATTACCAACATGGATATGTAATGGGCACATAGAGGTTGGGAGAAAATAATTGTGGGTTTTATAGAATCAGTTATTGATGGAACCCTAGCAGATCAAATATAATGATAAACTTTCACCTTTACATCAACAACATTTATTTTTTTCAATATAACTTAAATAACTCGGGTTATACAACATCAGGTTATTAAATTATTTATACTTGTTACTTTCACAATGTTTGACTAACGTGAAGCAATTCGTGAATATTCTTAGAGATAGGTCTTCAAGAAACCGAAAATCATGCTGATAAACTCAGTTAACTTGAACCTCATTTTTAAATTGCAAGACAAATTAAGAAAAAATAAATATTAAGTTTTTGAGCAAACAAAAATAAACTTAAACTTTCTAAATTTTATTATCATTAAATTATCTATTAATAAGAAAGAAAAAAAATACATTTGTGATAATAATTAAAAATACGTTTGTTTTAATTTAATTTTAACATCAAAATGTTTTTATACTAATTTAATTTATAAAAATAATTATTTTAAGATTGAATATTTATTTGACGCTGTAATACTACGACCATACTCTAAATTGGAATAAATTAGAAGTTTTCATAATTTAAAATTTATATTGATAAAGTATTTGAAATAAACAACATGGATAAAAGGTTTTCGGACAAACGTACATTAGAAAATATTATTCCAATGACTACGTCGCAAAAAAGCCTAAAAGGAATAATTGCCGGTAGCAGTGTTAATTAACCTTTTAATAAATTATTGAAATATCATTCACTTAAAGGTGGTATAACAGGAGGTTTAGAAATTTGTATAACTTTTCCAACTGAATACGTTAAAACTCAATTACAACTTGACCAAAGAGTTGGAATGGCCAAGCGATATAAAGGACCAATAGATTGCGTCAAAGTGACTGTAAAAGAACATGGAGTTCTTGGTCTTTATAGAGGGTTGTCTGTACTCGTATACGGATCTATTCCAAAATCAGCTGTGAGGTATACAAATTAAATTTTATCGAGGTATCTTGACATGTATTTTAAGATTCGGAGCATTTGAAGAGTTTAAAAAGAGAAATTTGTCAGCTGATGGAACTTTGACTAATAGTAGAAAACTTCTTTGTGGATTAGGTATTTTATTTTTTTGATATATTTTTCGATATTATTAGTTATTATTTTGAATGGATTAATTAGAAACGCTTTTATTCTTTATTGAATTAAAAAATAAATTATTATTAATTGTTTTAATGCAAGATAATTTCAAATTTATTTCAAGCCTATTTTCATAAACACCTAAGAAAGAGGGATGTGTTTTAGACATATTACATTAAACATCAACTCCTTCTTAAAATTTTGATTATATACGTTATGTTTCGCTTATGTTCATATTTTGACGGTTCTGATCACTGCGATCATAAGTATAATAGACGAAAGGTATAAAAAAAACTTTTTGATAATGAGGGAGGCCGCAAAACTTTTGCGCACAACTTTCGAAAATGCTGCCAACGCCACTGTCCACAATAATCACAAAAATAGTAATAAATGAAATTTTCACTATTCAACAGTTTTGTATTTTGAATTTTTTTGAGAGAAGAATTATCTGCTTTATTGAAATGATTTGAAATTTCAACACAGACAATGGAACAGGCCACAAATTAGATTGCTAGATTAATTTACTTATTCAACCAATAGAAACTCGCGCACACAATCACATAAATGGAATCAATTGCTTGCTGCAAACTATAATCAGGATTTTTACATGCAATCGAACGCTTTAATTTTCTCCATTTTGCGGCATCGTGAGATGGCCAAAGTACTGGAAAACGATAAAACTAATTTTCTTCATAAATACCTGGAGAAAAAACATTCTATTGGTTTCCAACATTTTTTTTTGATGTATTAGGATTATTCAAGTTATGGAAGATAAATCAATGAAATTATTCTTACCGGATTCTATCGATAATAAAACCAAAAAAATCAACAAAAAACCGAACTTAAAGAATCAAAATACTTAATTATTTTAACAATCAGCGGCTATATCACATATGAATTATTCTCCCTCATTTTATCATTTCAATACAAAAACTTATCTTCAGTAACTTCTCCATATTTAGTACTGCTAGAAAATCATGGCCAATTTATCATTTATTTACTAATAAATCAAGAACATTCCAGATCCATTTATACTATATATAGGAGAAGGTTTTATTATCATTTCTTGTTAATTTAGGATAAAACCTAATATTGTTTCCCAACAGGGTTACGCTATTCAGACTTCGTATATTCGTTATTGTCATTTGAAGCCCGATTGTTCCAAGTATGCTTCATATTTGATTTAAAAACGGAATTTACTAATATAGCAAGTGGTTGTTAGCAAGCTGTTGTTCTTGGTCGTCAAATAACAAGTTCAAATTCATTTCTTTGCAATAAATGAAGAACATTTGCAATTTTGTGTGAGCCAAAACTATCAAGCAAAGTCATATAATTGCTGGAATTAATAAATGTTCCTATTTGTTTTGACACGTGTTTATCCAAATCTTCATTATATCTTTATCCATAGTTTCATAATTGCTCGTCACCACTCTTAGGAATTTGCTTTAACCTTTTGAGAATCTTCATTGAAACTATTCTTGTATTATCTCTTCTTTGGATATTGGAGAGTTCAACCAAGAGTTAGACCAGTGGTTCCCAAAGTGTGTTGGACCGCCCTATTTGGGGATAAAGCTTTCTAGTGGGAGATAGCGGATTAATAGGCAACAAAGGGTATCCAGGTGGTCTTGGGATAAGTTACCGCTCATAGAAGAAATTAATAACGAACACTTTAAAATTAATTTTCCAATCGAAATCATTGAAAAATTAAATTCTGAATTATAATTTAGTTTTGAGCTGACTATAGGTATCTTAGGACTTGTACACTTCTGAATAATGTATCACAATATGCTATTTATCAGATGGATTGAACGGGGAAAACTATAATAAATAGGGGGTGTTAAAATAATTTTGTCTTGCTAAGTTTTAAATATAATAACGGATAAAGAAATCAAAAACTTAATCAAGACTGGACTTCGTTGATTGAACAGAAATTTTTGACTGAATTAATTCATCGGCTATTTTGTTTGATGACAAAACTTATTGACTGTTGAGATTATTGTAGAAATTAAGAAAACTCAGAAATTTGAGTTATCGTAAGTTTCGAAAACATATAAACATAAATAAATAAGAAGTGAGTAATTTAGTAATCTATTATACTCGTTACAAAATAAATTAAAACTGTAAATTATAGATAACACAAAAATACCCTTAAATAGTTTCCAACTTGTATGGCGCAAGACTTACAGGGCACGTGGCTTTTTGTCAAAATACTTTGTTTAAGCTTTTGCGTTTAGCTTAGAGTAAATAAGTCAAGAAAGTACAAGACAAGCACTTGACCATCTTAGATAATCCGGATGAAGTAGAGTCAGGAACCAAAAGATTTCCTGCGAATTAATAAAGCAATATTTCGTAGTATGTTCTTCAACAGTTCCTGTGAAAACCATTCTCATATATAATAATGAATGTCGTCTGAATTATGTTTTCAACTTTTATATTTACGCATAATTTGTTTTAATTACAATTAAAATAATTATTATTTATAAAAACTAAATATTTTTTCGTTGTTTTTATGAATTATATTGTAGCCCATTTTATAAATTGTACTATAAATACTTGAGAAAAGATTGTTACTAAAACTAAGGGGGCGCCACATATTTTTTATAAAACGGGCGTGGGATACAGAAAGGTTGGAAACCACTGAATTAAATCATATTATGAGTCGTTAAATTTTTTCGCCAATTAATGAAATAAAATATGCTTATTTAACAATTGTTTTAAATAATTTTTTATGAAAACTGTAAAACACATAAACTTTAAAATCTTTTTTTGTCAATAGCGGAATCATTTTTTTAAATAAAATTTTAAAATATAACAATGTTAACCAATTTTCGCAATTTTAAACATTATCTAAACAAACCCTTGTCAGGTAAATTGTTGAAAATCCTGAATTTAGTAAAGGAATATTAAAGTTTTTAAATATTTATTTATATTTTTTCTAAGATGCAAATTCAATTTTAAAATATTTAAAAAACATTTTTTAGGTGTGAATTAATAATTTAATTATTTACACCTATAATACTGTTGTGGAGGTTTTACTATATTTCAGAATCTACTCTAAGTAAAGATTTTGATGAATATAGATTACAAAATAAATGTTAAAGAATAAGGAATAAAGATTATTTAAAAATAAGCATTTCGATCTAAAAACTAAATATTTCAATTATTTCGAAAACAAAATAAAAAATTTCATTGATATTGATAATTAAAAAACAAAGATAATGCTATCATATGCTAAAATACTTTGTATGTAGCATTTAATTGAAAAAAAGTCTGAGACCTTGCTTTAGAATAGCCATTGTTAAAAATGCATTTTAGTGAAGAGGCAGTAACTTAATCCCATCTTTGAACCCTCATACACTGGTCACAAAGTTAAACCCCTTTCAAATATTACCCCAGAAACCTATGCATCCACTCTTCCTAAAAATATTAAATGTATAATAAATCAATAGGCTCGTCTTTTATACTGATGTACGTAGTAATCAGAAAGATTAAAATATAACGGTGAGCGTTAGAAAATATAAATTATCAAAAAAATAAGAACGTGTTGATGTTGAATGTAATTTTATATGACCCTCTCCTCTTACGCGCTTGACGTCGCTTATAGATGGGTCTTCATACACTTAAGAAAAATTAAGAAACAAAAATCAATTTATCTTTAATTAACCAAAATATTTCACAATTCTCCCCGATTAGTGAAAAGCGGAAAATTGGGCTGTCCCGACAATTATAATAGGAAGCAGTAAGTTTTGATGTAAAAAAGGGACGTCTGACAACCCTAATTAAAAGGAGATTTATTTTATTCATCGAAATTTTTCCGAATAGTTTTTATCCCTTTTAATTTTTGTAAAGTTTTATTTTTTTCATGTTTTTATGTTTTTTATTTTAAAAATATAAATAAAAGGAGATTGATTTAAATCATTACCAAATTTTTTGATTAAATCTTGTTAATTTGAGTAGAAAATTTACTAAATTGTGTTCATTTATTTTAATAATAATAATTATGCTTTTCTAATAATTGAAATAATTCTATAACGGGAAGATAAAACTGATGTATTTTCCGTTTTATCTGATTGAGATGGTTTAAAACTACTAATGAAAATTTTCCTATACTGAATATATCGAAATTCAAAGGTAATTTATTCATTTTTTTGTTACCCAGGACCAGCTGAATTCCCAATATAAATAAAAATGTAAACAATTATATATGCCACCCCGGTATTTACGCACAGATATTAACACGCAGATATTAGCTACAATTTATTATTTTTTATATTTAATAAAAAAATCAAAATTTTGTCTTCACGAAACGGTTATCCTCCAAGTAAAACATGATCTCTGTTTTCCTCCATTCAATTCTTTTCATGGATAAATTAAGACTTATAATAAAATTGAAAGCAGTTTTTCAACGCGTATAAATTTTATGATGTCTTTGTAAAAGTACCAATTTATCTTAAATAAAATGTAGTTTTTGCCAGAAAAAATTAAATATAAGGTATTTAAACTTTTTTAAATGAGTATTAAAAATTAAAAACAAACTTTTTGGCGCGCTAATGTCACCGTACCATATATGTATATATATATATATATATATATATACATACGGGATATAGAACAAACCCATAAATGGACTAAATTACTGCTAAAATGATTTTTTTGTATATGAATTTGAATCTAAATCGTCGGTTTGCAGATTTCATTATTTAATTTTCATTATGAAATCCCATTATGCAATTAGGTCAGTCAGGTCTTGATGAGACAACCATAATATTTATCTGTCCGCTTACTGTTATAAGTACACACATTGAACACAGAATAAGACTTTTTTTTATTTTAACATTAATTTTTTATGAATAATCAAATAAATTTGTCATCTTAATAATTAATATATAATTAAAGGAAACGCTAATCCAATAATACAATATATTTTGACACACTCACTGTCATTGTCAGGTAGATTCTAAAATATTTCAAAAACTATTATACATTTACATTGTTGCACTATGAAAATAAATGTAAAATAGTTTTGTTTAGAAATTTTACAAATATTTTATTGATTTTATTAAGATTTTATTAAAGTCTCGATTTTATAAAATAAATTTTTAAAAAATTTAGATTAATAAAACAGAATTTATGATTTTTAGTATAATGTTTTAAAATAGGGGCATTACAACTTCTACCCATTTTAAAATTTTTATTCACCTACCAAAATTAAAATATTGTAACAAACTTTCATATGTTAAATCGAGTAGTGATATGTTTCTTATTCATGTGAATACACAGATCTTAGTTATGAATTCAATGCCAATGTTTTGTGATTTTTTTAATCAATTTTTTATTTATCAACAACCCTGTTCTTAGAGCTTATTCTGCAAAACTAATAATTTGCACCAATCAAAAGCCTTTGTAACGGAATTCACAAAATACTTTACTGGAGTGTGAGGAATAGCAAAATTTTAAGATAAGGGTACTTTATATCCACAAGATTTATAAAATATAAATAAATTTAATAAACTATCATGAACCATGTTTTCGAAAACTATAAAAATTCCAACACTTTCATAAAGTTTCAAGGCATATTTTTTTCATTTGCAAATCATAGTATTTCTTATTAAACCGTAAATTGAGTGCATGATTATTTGGGGTGTACGGAAACCTTTATTTGACTTTGTCTATTAATAAAATGATGTTATATAATATTTTGTTATAATTTTATATAGTGCATAGGGTTGCAAAAGGATAAAAAAACATAAGGATTTACACCTATATGTATAACTCACAAAATTGAAATTAAGGAGACAACTATTGGAGGAGGTTAAATAATACATAGACTAAAACATTTATTTACCTGCCGATTTTGAATTTTACATATTTGCTTAGGTGCCGGTGTATCTGAAGCTATTCTTGCCGTTACTCCAATGGAAACTATCAAAGTTAAATTTATTAATGATCAAATATCTGGAAATCCAAAATACAACGGATTTATTCACGGTGTCAAAACCATTGTTAAATCAGAAGGTGAGCACTTGATTTTTAAAACAAGAAGTTCAAACATATCCATTAAAACATTAAAGATTTTTTATTTGAAACTTTTAATATATAAATAATGAAAACATAATTCCAGATGTTGAAGTTCTACCATTGAACTACGCAGATCCGTCCCAGAGAATATGGCGTCCTTGACGGTCATTTATAATGGTGCATCCATTGCACATGTAGTAAAGTTTATGAAATATGGCTAAATATGCATAGGGTTACAGTGTTCTCCACAGGCCCTTTTATATGGGCGGCCCGCCCGTCTGGTTTTATGTACCGCCCGGCTGATTTTATGAACCAACCGTTTATATTTTGATCCGTCCATATTATAAACTATGTGTAGTACACTAATTATGGAAGTTTATTGCAAAAACAAAATTGTCGGTTAATTATCAAATCATTTATCTAGTTTCTTTTATAGCGTTGAGTATTTTGGTATTAATAGTACATACTCTTTTTTTATCCACCGGCTTACTATTTCACTCCGCCTGGCTTGTAAAATTCTCTGGGGAGAACACTGGGTTACTATTTTTTTTGGTTTCGTATCGGCTACTTTTCTATAAATTTTTATTTAATTAGTAAATCAAGAAACGTAATTTCAGAAATAATTTCCTTCTCGAAAGTAAACTTTATATCACTATTTCAATTATTCATATAATACACAAATGGTAAAACATGTTCCCTACTTATATATATCAGAAAATGTCATCGACCTAACGTTTATATTCTTTGGTTTATTTATATTACAAATTTGACATAAAGACTGACTGAAGCTAATATTATTTCTTTAGTTGTAACAACTGAGTTGTGTTGAAAGTTTTGGGGTTCCAGCACTTCACTTATAATATTATTGACATCTTTGTTTTACGTAAAGTTTTGACATTTGCCATTTCGAATGTTCACTTTGGTTTTTATAATCAACGGTTTAAACAGATTGATGGTGTTGCTATGAAGCTCCGGCATCAGCTTCGGTCAAAACTTAATAAAGTAATGTCTTTTTGTGAATTTCGAAATTATTACACTTGGAAAATGGATGCCGAAAATTTTGTGTTAAATAGAAAACATTGATTAATAGTCGAAAACTTAATGAAGATAAACGAACTTGTAAGTGAAAATAGATCAAATATGGAGAAGAAATTGTTGTTTTGTCAATTTGATAGAAACGAAAGATGTAACCCAAAATAAAACGGATATTTCAACATTTTCGTGTATCGGATTCTTTTAAATTCTCTCATTTTCATAGTTGGCATTCCGAAATAATGATGAAAATCGAATAAGATATCATTAGAAGTTCATTCATAGTTTAAGTGACGGTTTTTGCATATTCATTTGTCTATTTTTCTCCATGGCGTTTTGCATAAATTATCTTCATGCATTGCAATCTTTCCACAAAAAAATGATCGTTATTACTTCTCTTCCTCCTCCTCGGTTAATACTTTACTGCCTTGTAATCCTTTATTTTGTTGAATGGTTGGTTGATTATTTATAATTATTTTGATAGAAAACAAAAAAAAATAAGAATAAAGATCAGATTAATTATGTTATGCAAGAAGTTGTTTCTAATTGACCAATGGGAAATTTTATTCGCGAAACGCGGTATCCTGGTTACCACCAATTATAGAGTTAAAACCAATTTTGTATATTTTCGCTCTCATACTTCCTTTTTTAGTGTAAATATTTTTCTGAAATTGTTTCCTGGATCCTATTTGACTGATTTTCTTGGTTCAAATATCTGTATAAAAACTGGCTCGGTAATATCGTACAATATGAATAAAGTGTGGCTTCATATTTTTCTTCCTTTAAAATTAGGATGTAATTCTTTAGGTATCTAGAACCTTCCTTGATATTTGTAATTCTTTATCCGAAATCATCAAAACTTTCGTTAGTTATCCATTCTTTCCTTTGCAAATACAGTGAAAGCGGTTTCTCAATATGAACTTGATCATTGTTTCAAATGAGCTAATAACACAAAATATAGTTTTATGATCTGCTTTTTCCCTAACAAGCCGAAACTTTAAATTTGTTGTTAAGATATTTTTTTATTCATGTATTTGATTCAGATAAATGAAATCTTTAAATTATTAAACATCTTTTAATTATTCTTAAAAAAGGCATCAAAGGACTTTATCAAGGAGTTACTGCAACAATAATGAAACAAGGCACCAATCAAGCTATACGATTTTTTGTCATGGAGTCTCTAAAAGACGGATATCGAAAATACCGCGGAGACACAAGTCCAAATGCACCAATACCAACGCTACTCACTGGGGTTTTCGGTGCAACTGCAGGTGCTGCTTCTGTGTTTGGAAACACACCTATTGATGTAGTGAAAACAAGAATGCAAGTTAGATTTCCGTGATTGAGTCTTGAAGCCATTCTTTGGCAATGTTTATAATTTCGTTATAGTCAAGGCTAATATCTTAATTAACAACTCTTTATATTGCATTGCAATCATTTTTTATAACAGTGGCACGAAAATATTTTTAGCTTATGGTACATAAAATATTGAAAATATTCAAACGAAAAGTGATAATTTAAAATTTGAAAAATGCTCAAAGCAAATTTGAATAGAAAAATTGAATCTCACTCTGTAGCAAAATTCACGGATATAAACGGTTATTTTTATCAAATGTTACTTGACAAATTTTGAAATATATTTATTTTATTTTTCAAATACAAAAAAGTCGAATTTAAAATTTTACAGCTGCACAATTTATGTAATATGAGTATCACCGTTTTATAAGGTTTTGTATTATTTAGTATAATTAAAAATTTATCTTCTAAATCTATGTGGCCTAAATGTTATTTTTAACAAATGATAATTATTTTAACATTTCATTTATTTCCATTACGATTGTAAATCAATTTATAGATCAACTTTCTATACAAAAATAATGTTGCTATTTTTATCAATTTTCTAAAGAATTTTTACAAAAAAGGAATTTTATTATACAATTCATAAAAAACAATGGCAAGTTAAGAAATAATGTTTGAGTGATAATTTTAGGGTTAATATGTGTTATATGTGCATGAAATCACAAAGGTATTTTACGAACACAAAATGTGTGAAGCCGCCATTTTAGAAATATATCTCATTTTGATAAAACTGCCCTTTTTCAGTGGCGCTAATTCAATGAATCTTTCATTTCGAAAAGTCTTTAACTTATCTGTTACAAGTTTTCACTTATATGGTTCATCCAAGACAATCATGTTAAAATGCGAAATATGACGTTGAATGAGAAATGTGAATCTATGTTTAACTTCCCTAGAAAGCTAGAATGTTTATTAAATTGTAAATGTGATTATTTCAATGCAGTTTTATATATTGAAAATAAAGTAATTGTGAAAATACATTGGTCAATGCGGCATTATATGTTTTGTTTTACAATTCAAAAATAAATGCTGTTCAAAGGTTATTACTGTTATTATTTTTATTTTAAAGGTAAGATGGATTTTTCCAAGGTACAAATTACATAAGTCAAGGTTTAAATGCAATTATGTTTATGGTTCAAACTTTTTGATAGGTAGCTTTATGGACTTTTTGACATTCAATTTCAACTTTACAATTGGATTCTATTATATGATGTTTAACAAATCGTTTCTAAGGATGTGAGTACATTTGTAATGAAATGTCTTCTATAAAGGACAAATCCAAACATTGTCAGTGAAAATAATGTCATTTAAAACTACTTACAAAAATATTTTGAATCTTTTTTCCTAGGCATTTATTAGAAAATTAGAAATCTTTCTTTCAAAACTACCATTTTTATTCTTCTAAACTATCCAAAAAGTTGATCCGTAAATATCATGTTTCGAATTATTGTATTCTTTATTGTATATACGGAAATACAATATAACGCGTGGGCTCAGCATCGTAACTAGCTTTTCTAGTGCCCTGTGCAAGGTTTCATTTTTGGGCCCTAACCTAATCCTAACTTTTTTTGAAAAATTAATAGAAGAAATGAACATAGTACATAAAATGTAATGAAATATTTATTTATTATTATTTTCTATTGCTTACTAGATATCATAATTTCATTCATGATAAACATAGATATATTCGCGAAAATTTGGAATTGACATTGAATATAGAAATTTTCGATTGGTGTATAGTATGAAATTTGAAATTGAATATAAAATTTCTATGAAAATGAAAAAAATTAAACATTTGCCTGCATTAGAAGAACTTTCAGATCACCTATAAGTGTAAATTTTCTCCGTGATCCCATTTTTTATTTATAAAATTTTTTTCTTTCGATGAATTTTTTTTGGTTTATTATTTTACAGCCTCTCAGATCTCTATGTCTATCGGGCCCTATGCACTGCCTAGTACCGCAATATTTTCCATTTCAAAATTTTCTTTCGCTTTTAACTTAACCTTTTATCAACTCTTAGAGTAAATAATTGTTTTTACTGCTTTGGTTAAAATTATTTGTTTATATTAGGGTGTCAGTTAGACCCGCCTGTGTGTTATATGCACGAACATACGTTACTTTAATTTTTTAATTAACTCAATAACTTAAATGAAATGAAGGTGAACGAAAAATGTTAATATTGGTAATTATGTAAGTTCGCCTTTAAAATTTAGTAAACTTATAAAATATTTTATATGCTGTTATCTTTCAATTGGTAAATGAACAGCCCCAAAAACTTGTTTTTGGTAATATAAGAAATTATTATAATCTAATTAAAATATTTCTAATTAAAGTAGACATTTTGAGTGAATTATAAATGTTTTGTGTTTCAATAAATTTATTTATTTATCCATTATTAGCTTCCATCATTCCCAAATTGAGATTCGGATATTTTATTTTTTTAATATTCAAAAATTTAATTTTATGCGACAAAATTAATATCCAGTGAAAATAAACACTTCGTGTTTACCGTTTCTCAATTAATTCCAAAAATATGGTAATAATTTTTCTTTTATTGGCAGCAGATATTCTGCAATAATTTTTAAGTTAACTTAATTTTAAATGCAAACTTGATGATGCTGTAAATGCATCAAAAATGTCTTCAAAAAAATTCATATATTTTTAATATTTAAATTTTAGATATAATTTATTACTCAATTGTTAGTATTTTTAATATAGAAATTTTGTGCTCCTTGCTTGTGTGTATGAATTAAATTTTCTGGCGTGAATTAATCCTATATTGTAGGGTGCAATCTAATGCCAATTTTGGCTATTACACACACACATTTATTATATTAGTTTTTTAATTTATTATTTAATGTCCTTTGGTGTAATATAATTAATTGATTTTTGATATTATAGGCTAGTGGTTCTTAATATTTTGGTAATGAAGGAACACTTTGTTATCTTTGTTAGTTTTTGACGGAACACCTGGGGTCCTTTGAACTAATTACCGAACAACGAAGGTGCAAGATTTGCGCAATACCTACCTAAATGTTATTTTTGGTGTTAATGAAAGGGAAAAGGACCTCACACAGCGAGAATTTTTTTGTAAAAGTACCCGTGTAATTGCAATTTTAAAACATTTCAATGTAAAAATGAAACTTAATTGAATTCTGAAATAGCATATATTTCTGAAAATCTAAATTTGGCGAAACACTTCACCTAATTCTACGGAACACTGGTTAAGAACCACTGTTACAGGTAGTAGCGTAATGTAAATGAGAAAGCATAAATGAATTAAAAATATGCATGATTTCTATTTTTGAAATCGAATAGTTAAATAGGCACAATTATTAATTAAATTTTAAGGGTCTCGATTCCAAGCAATATAAAAATACTTTCGACTGCTTCCTGAAAATATTCAAGAATGAAGGTCCCAGAGCGTAAGGATAAATTTGCAGCATTTCACGGTAATTATTATCTTTTAATAGATTTTACAAAGGAACTGTTCCTCGGTTGAGTCGAGTTTGCCTGGATGTTGGTATAACATTTATGATCTACGATAATTTCATGCAACTTTTTGAGAAATTTTGGAAATGAATTTTAATTTTTAAGCGTTAACCATCATGAAAAAATATCATTAAACGATTGATTTAAACAAATTTACATTTTCTAGTTAAGAGTTTTCTATAAACTTTGCCATATTTAGGAAGGTTGTGATTTACTTTCTAGCTTTTATTTTAGCTATTAGTATTTTGAAAGCAATATAAATAATAGTTCTAGGGTTGTGACAAAGTAACATTGGTTGTGGAAATATCTGCTATTTTGGATATTATCTAATTTTTAATTGAATCTATTATTATTATTAATATTATTATTAGTATTATATGAAAATTCATAACAAACATGTTTATAATTGTTTTTAGTAAATTTGTAATGTTCTTTGAATACAAAAGATATTTATTTCTTTACTATTTTAAATTGGTTTATTATTATATTCTATAAGTCTAAAAATTACAAATCAGTGATTCTTTTGTTAAAGCCAATTTGTTAAGTTAATTTATTATTTTTATTATAAATATTAAAATTTTTGCTCATTTTTCATCTGATTTATATTTGATATTTCATAAATTTTCATTATGACAAACATGAAAAATTTTGTCTTACGTAGAAAATTAATTTTTTATAATTTGACAATATGGAAATAAATGGATTACAATAAATTAATAACCTCCAAAAGTTCGCTAATAAAAATAAAATGTGTTTAAAAATAAGAATAAAATCTAACAAATATTTTTTTAAATACCTTGTAGTTAATGTGTTGAAATTTTCCTCTGATATTTATCATGAGCCCCGTTATTTCCCAAGAAAAATTACACCTTCTGAAATTCTTAAAAAATTATTATTATTATTATTTTTATTGTGACTGATAATTATGACTTTGAAAATTTTAAATAGATAAATTATTATTATCATTATTATTATTATTATTAATATTATTTTATTATAAATATTATTAGTATTATTATTATCAATACTATTATTATTACTATTATTACTATTATTATTATTACTATTATTATTCTTCTTATTATTATTATGACTAATAATTTTTGTAAAATATTTTCTAAGTCCGACCCCCCCTACTAAAAAACTGATAAATTAAAATTTTGACTCATTTTTGTATAAAAAGTTAATGAATTGTTTTGAAATAATTTCTTATAATACCAATTTGCTTTTATAATTTTAAGAATTTCAAAACTATTTTTATTATATTAAAATTCCCTGACGATTAAAAAAAACTGAAAATGTATATATCCATGCAATTTAATCACCAATAACTTTATCAAATTATAACAATACATCCATTTTTGCCACATCAGTAGGTTCATTCATTGGTGATATAACAAAGATCTCTGATGCACCTTGAAACCGTATATTTTGATAGTTTTCCATTTGCTTATTTGATGAATTTGTTATTAATCACTACTTTGTATAAGAAATTACTGTAAACCGATAAATTATTATTAATAATATTATTATTATGACTGATAATTATGACTTTGAAAATTTTAAACAGATAAATTATTATTATTATCATTATTACTATTATTATTACTATTATTATTATTATTATTTTTAAAGAAAGCTTCAACTTATCAATTAAAAAATTAATTAAATTAACAAAGTTGTAAAATAATTGAAAAATTTATTAGGTCATTTTTTAAAATTTTATAAGATTGTTAGGTAATTGTTCTAGGTACTTGTTGAATGAAAATTAGTGTATGTTATCGACTGCTCACATTTTTTAATTGTACAATTTCCGGATAAATAATTATTAAATTCTTGATTCCTGGAAATAATCGTAAATATTTAAATTATTCAGAAAATTTTCAATAAAAACATAAATAATAGGTAACATAAAATTTTTAAATACTATTCAATTTTAGTTTTTAATTTAATTACAAATATAATAATAAAATCAAATAAATACTTGTATACAAATAGTTAAATGAATCAATCAATTTCTTAGAACTGAAATCTTATCTATATATTCTGATTGGTTCCCTGACATCTCATCATACGAGACATTTAATCATTGCAAAATTTCATCATTGAGACATTTCATCATTATAGAATGTGCAATGATGAAATGTCTGGTATGATGAGGTGTCTGGTCACCATTCTGATTAACCTTAAATCAATGAAAAAAGTAACAATTTTCCTAAGTATTTTATAAATTCAACCAACTCAATCCCCTTAAAAATACTATAAATTCGCCTCTCAACCAATCATTTCTCTTCAAATGTCATTTTTCACTCCATTATACCAGCTACATTCATAATTTTCATAAAAACCTATCAAGTATATAATATTTACCCTTTAAACACCGATATTCATCCCAGTAAATTCCTTTAAAAATATTATAAATTCCTCTCTTGGCCAATCAATTTCCAGCCATATTCAATATATTCATAAAATTACCCATTTAGATAATATTTACCCTTTAAATAACAATATTTAACCAACTCAACCCCCTTAAAAATGACAACAAACTTCTTCTTAATGGACTATTTTTCACTAAATATTTGAAGAATTTAGACAAGAAAATAATATTGAAATCTATTCAACTTTTAATTCACCTGATGATAGATCAAATTATGGTTCACATAATCTTATAATTGAAAGATTCAATAGAACATTGAAAAATTGGATGTATAAAAAATTTACAGAACAAGGACCAGAATTAATATTGGCGACCAAAAATTTATGAAATCAAAGATTCAACCGGTGAAAATATTCTAGGTAGATTTTATCAAAATGAACTCCAAAAAACCATTTTTTAATAATTTCTATTAAAAATGGTTGATGAAATTATTGATACACAGACTGTTGCATAATTTAGAGAAAAAAAATAAGAAAAATAATAGAAACAAACAAACCTGAATCTGTTGAATAAAATGTTGAAGAAATATACATTGGGAAAAAGAAAGTTGCAGAAATTTTACAGATTGAAGGCGAACATAGTGGTGGAATTTTACCTTTGGCTGCTATATTACCATTAATATTTGGAGGAATTACAGCTGCAACAGGAGCAGCAGGTGGAATAACAACTGCTGCTAAAAATTATAAAGAAATTAGATGCAGAGATTGAAAAATTTGAATCAGAAACAAAAACTGGTCACGGAATTTATTTAGATCCATATCAAGATCATGGAATTTGTGATTTTATAAAATCTATTAATAAAAAGAGTCCTTCTAAAAATAAAAATTAAAACAAGTTTTGAAAAAATTAAATAAAGGAAATATTCAAATAGAGGTTGATGGTGATGGAATTTTTTGTTCTCCTTATAAAAAATAAATATTTTTTCATTATTAAAAATTTTATTGGTGGGTTTCTGGGTGTTGATATTTTGAAACTATATCGTTGTTACCCAGACAACCCCATACAAATATCTTTCGCTTACCACTAGGCATCCGTTGCTAAGCAACGTTGGAACTGTGTTCGAGTGGGTAGATCGTCCGCAAAAAGTGAGCGCTATTGCTAATGCTATAATTGACCGAACGACCCATGGGTCCAACGAGCTGCTGATAGAAGGCCTGTGCTCGATTTCGATTTTTAGGTCCCCTTATTTTCCTATCTCCTTCAAATGTTAATCTATACTCTAATTTCCCTTATCTTTATGTCGATTTGCCTGGTCCTTCTCATCGTTGACCGTGTTGATGATTTTTCTATGGCCTGTACGCTCTTTGTTATGTTAAATATCCTCACAGTATCTCTCTTACCCTTATCCCTAATACAACTACTATGTTCCCTATTATTATTACTAGTATTATCATTGTTACTATTATACGTATTATTCTAATCCATGTTCACTACTATTGTTATTATTATTAATCTCATTATTTCCATTACCATTATATTTATTATTAATATTATTATTATAATCACCATTATTATTACTATTATAATTACCATTATCCTTACTATTATCATTATTATTATCGAGTTTTTAATAGGGATCCTTCCTTATTCCTCAGCTTTATAAAATATTTTTCTTATATAAAAATGTAGCCGTAATCCATCTGTATTTCTTCAGTTTTCGATAAAGTATTTTGTTAATTCGAAAATTTTTAGCAACATTCCACCTTTACTTTACTACTTTCGATAAGTATTTTAATTAATTCCGAAAATTTGAGCAGCGTTCCATCCTTTTTTTACGGTTTTATCCTTATTCTACAATTTTCGATAAAGTATGTTCATTGATTCGGGAAATTTGAGCAGCGTTCGCCCTTATCCTACAGTTTATAAGAAAATTATAATATCAATTGAACAACATTCCACCTTTACTTGACTATATTCGATAAGTATTTTAATTAATTCCGAAAATTTGCGAAGCGTTCTGCTTATATTTCCCGCTTCAATTCAACATAATTTATTTAATTCTTATATATCATTTAAAACATTATTTTTTCCAGATTTTAGTCGTTCGGATTAATCTTTTTCCGATGGTTATTCATTTTAACTGTTGCAACGATTTCGCAATTTTACCCACTACCCTTTCCCTCTCTAATCCTTAAGATCTATGTATGTTCATGTTATATTTAATGAGTGCCCACTGGACTACTCGGTGTTACTGATTTTGAGCCGAATGTTGTTTAAAGGTTTATGTCGATTTTATTGAAATTAAGTGCAAGAGAGTTGAGCCAAAAGACCCACCCTCAAGCTACTCTCTTTCGCTATTTAATTCAATGATTTGACGTTTGGGTTCCTGCGTTCTGACGCCGGAACCTTCACGGGCACGACTGTTGGCAGACTTACACCGCACTTACACAGTCGATAGTTATGTGTAATTTTACTAACTTGCAATATGTTTTGTCTGTGGGTCGAAAAATAAATAAATAAATTTTACCATAGTAGTTGAAATAAAAGCTTTGATGCACAAAGGTGATTGGTTGAAAATATTTATTCAGCACATTACATCGTCCACGTTAAATTCGTTCGGCCAAATACGACAATTGGTAATTTATGAAAGCATTGTAAATATTTCATAAATTCCATTCGTAAAATCATTGTGCACATTTCATAAATACAAGTCGTAAGATCATTGTGCACATTCCATAAATTCAAGTCGTAAAATCGAATCAATAATCATACACTAGCCGAGAGTGGTCGTGTTCAGGCAAAACACTTACCAGTGTTAATTGCCTGAATGCACGACTCTCAGCTAATTATACACACCAACTAATTTTCTGAAAAACTAAGACTGCAAAGTAAGAATGAAATTTTTTCTCCGAAAAATAACACAAAAAAATTGTCAAAACACATCAGTATATATACCTATAATTTGGCCTTAACCTTGCGGTTCTTGATGCATTTTGTATTTATTTTATTTTACTTTATGTGTTTTGATTTTATATTTATTTATATTCTCTCAGATTTTAAAGTGTTTAGTTGGTGTTGTATATTGTATTTTAAGTTATCTTGGTGCTGGGTTTTCGTGCTGTATTACTGATGCATTTAAACAATTCTCAAGGCTATTTGTGTTCTGGTCCAACACTATTAAAAATGTCTTCTTCAAGTGGTACTTCGTTTAAACCAACTTGGATTAAAAATATTATGAAATTCAACCACAATCCTATTTTACCCAATTCTTTTAGAATGTTGATAATTGGAAGTTCTGGTTCTGGGAAAACAGTTTTGTTAAAAATGATTCTAACTCCAAATTTTATAGACTATGATAATTTAATAATTTTTTCTAAAACAATTTATCAACCTGAAATGCAAATAATTTTTCATGGGTTAAATTCTGGTTTAACAAAACAAGATATTGTGCGATTATTTCAAAATCAAGATAAAATTCCTAATGATACATCCATTAGAGATTTATGTGAAGAATTAAGAAATTATGGAATCTTATTTTACTAGAAGTAGACATAATAATTGCAATGTAATTTATTTAGCTCAAAATTATTATGATTTACAATCTAGGAGTATTCGCAGTAATTCTAATTTGTTCATATTCTTTAAATTAGAAAAAAGAAATAAAGATAGTATTTTTAATGATTTGTTTAGTGATATTTTATACAAGGAAGAATTTAATAATTTTGAAAATCATCTATCTATAAAATATAATTATATTGCATTGGATAAAGAAAAAAATCAGTTATATGAAAAAATAATTACATAGTGAATTATTGAATCTCAAGATTATTGAATTTTCTTGAATAAAAATGATTAGAAATGTAAATGATTTTAATCTTGATAAATATATTCAAGATTGTAAATTATTAAATATTCAGCAAAATATTTGGAATGAGAATTTAATATCTAAAAGACTTTATGATCAAAATTTTAATTTTATGGCTACAAAAATTTCTTGTACCAAACCGAGATTGATGAACTTTAACTATAGTCATTCCATGATAACAATCCACATATGATTGATGGGTGATTGCTGTTCCCTTTAACGTTACGTCCTTTGCTTTATTTACTTCTTTCTCATCACCACTGAGTAGACTATAATATTTTGGCCTGAGGAAGATCCATTCTTGATACGCTTTCACTTTGCTTTTGTCCTTAAATTTCCCAATTACTGAATCCAGATTTCTGTTATATAACGGATCTGTTAGTTCGTAATTGCTGGTATCCAATAACCCATCTTTTATCATTGCAGGTAGTAATTGTGATCTCAATTTCACATATTTACACCCGAGGAAGAATGAGTCCGTGTCCTTGGCTTTGATATTTATTTGGTAATTGAACTGTGCTCGATATTTTGCCAGTTCAATGTATTGCAATTCATACATCCTGAGTTTAGATAGGTCTAGCACTGTTTGACCAATGTAGCTAGGCCTATCTAAAGACACTACATCTTTATTTAGTAAAAGAGCGATCAAATCATCTGCAATTTTTATTCACCTTCTAAAAGTTGATTTTGATGTATTTTTAACCAATTTCTTCGCATTGTTACATAATCTGAGATTTATTCTTTTATTCAGATTCTCCACTATTTTGCCACAAACACTATTATTTAATAGTTTATAAATGTCCCGATCTAAACTGTTTGTCGATTCAGCTCGAAGTCGGGTATTTGTGCTGATATATTCTTTCAGTATCGGTTTTTGTGTAAATTTTATTGCCCGATGTATATTTATAACTTCTACTCCAAGGCCCATACATAATTTTAAAAGACGCCAATGGATAACGTAATTATTTTTCGGGTGATGGGTTAATAATAATTTTAGTAAAGTGGAATTTGGTGGACACATTTATTCAGCAGCTACCGGGAAATCGTCTAGGAGATCGTGAATATTAGACGGAATAACTAAATCCACTTCCACAGTGTATTCATATGATAATGTTTCCAAATCCGAACTAAGGCAGTCAACTAAATTTGCTAATAATTCCACTTCATTGTATATCCACTCAAAATCGCTGCATGGTAAATATTGGCTTAATGCCCAGCCGTACAAGTTGTTTATATCTATATAAAGCAACTCGGTTTCTTCATCTGTAACGGCGTGGTGCTTGTTTACAAATGTGAGACCACCACGTATTCCACCTTCAAAGAAATTGTACATTTCCATATCGATCAACAATTCAACTGGATCTTTTAATGTCATGATCGCAGATGCCCAACTCATACCAGGGATTCCAAAAAAAGTTGAGTATTTCAAGTCCATTATGAGCTTTTGATCTTGCTCAAAATTGTTGGAAGAAATCGGCAAGCAAAAACACGTTCAATTTTAAATAAAGTTGGAAATAATCCATCAGAGTTTCGCAACTCGTTTCTTGTCATATTTGTTGAGCTAACTCATACTCTTCATATGTAACATCTTCCCAAATAGGAGGCAATTCATAGTTTCTTTCTAAAACATCTTGACTAGTGGCAAAACCATAAGGAAATATGCCTTTTTTGTTAATAATTGCCCCAGTAATAAACACAGAACGAGTTATCGGTAATTGTGTCAGTGTTTTTACTGCGTTATGCAATGAAGAATTGACAAATTTGTATGAGTCAATAAATCTCACAGTAAATTTTCCCAACCATACTATTAGGCTTAAAAATTTCTCAGTGCTTGTTGGAATGCAACTGAGACTCCAATGAGGAAATCGATTAAGGCAGTGTTTCAATATATGATGTAGATCATAACCTTTTAGATTATGAAATACAACAGGTAATATTTCTAGTATTTTTCGCTGTTTATTACTTAAATTACATGAAGCTCCGAGATATTTTCCTGTAAAGTGATCATGATCTCTCAATTTCTCCGGCATTGGTTTTTTACATAAGTATCAATCGACTGCTAAACTAAACTCTAATTTCTCCTGGGTTGTCAAAATTTTCATTTGGACATGTCCTTTTGTCTTGTAATAAACTTTGACAATATTTTATACAATATTTTCAAATTCATCCAGAAATCTGTTTACACAATCTGGTCCAATAAAATGCAAATACTTTTTAGCCCTGTAAAATTATTTACCAGTAAGAGGCCCGCAGCAATCCGTAAATGTTTCTGATTATCTCTTTCAATTATCTCTATCTCAAAAATGTTATCTCTTTCATCCAGAGACAAAACCGCTTTGTAGTCTGCATATATGACAAATGGAGGAGTTAACATTTTTGACCAGTCATTAAAATCCAAGTCACTGTTTTCGGGCAACGTGTAGAATGTTTTTCCTAGTTAGTTTTTTCTGCATAATTCCACATGCCTGTCAATAGCTATTTGGCTTCTGAATCCATTTAAGCATGTCTCATACCATATGCATTGGATATGTACAGGGCAATTATGGGTTTTTCTACAGTTCATTAATCTTTGCAAATCTTGAACCGTTGTATAATGGTATTCACATATTAGATTCCAGTAATAACAAATACATCGGTGTAACTCCAGTTACTTTACTCCGATGTACTATATCAATATGAAAATGTTTCAATATAATATCCACATTGTCGATATCAATCATATTTTTATCGTTATATTTGAGGACATTGATTGCAATACCTTCGTTTTGCCTCTCGAATTTTGGAATATCCTTTAATTTCATCGGCATATCAGATTCATCGTAAACCAATTCTGACAGAAATGGTATATAATTTTGAACATTTGTGTTATTTTCCATGATCATATCTTTTTTCAAATTAGCTAGTACGCTCTAAACAAAACACAAATTGTCCTCATTTACCAAATTTAATATAGCATTTTTATTTGCTAAGACTTTCGGAGTTGGAATATAGCTTCTTCCAATCAATCTGGAGATTTCTGAAACCTTGGTAATTTTGAAATTTATTTCGATTATTCTTATCAGTCGCCATCCACTTCCAAGTTCGGACCTGAAATGAATTTTTTCATGCAATTGTTCAATACCGTCTGCCAAAAACGATTTTAAAATTATCTGGAGTTACATTTACTGCTTTATTAGAAAATCGTGACGTTTTGTATTAGCCATCCTTTTCAAAATTTGTATATATTCCGAATTGGACTTTTACAGATTTCATTTCCTTTATTGTTGATAATAGTTTGTTTTTACGAATTTCAGGCGGATTTATCTCGTTCATGATGTTGAATGTCATTGTTATTATTCTGTGACAATTTTTTAAATCAGATTGAATAACTAATTTCTCTTTAGGTATATCATCTTCTACCGTTTCTACCGCTTCTTCTGATCCCACCACTTCTACCGCTCTTCTGATTCCACCACTTCTACCGCTTCCATCGCGTGTTAATATAAAACATTTCGTAAGGGCTAGTGAATAGAGCTTCGCAAAATGGGCATAAATAATATTTTTTTAAATAAAATTTTTCCATTGTAAAATGACATTGTTTTTCGTCATGAATTTTTGACGTGCAAATATTTTGATAAATATTCAAAAAACATTTAATTTTGATTAATTTATCATATTTGTTGTCAAAGTAACATCTAATATATTTTCGTTTAAAAATTTATTATTAATACATCAAATATTATGACTTTATTTTAATTATTATTATATACAAATTTGTTTTCAGTAATGTTTTCGAAATTATCATTTTAGGTAATTGAATAGTCGCAATTCAATAATTTCATAATGACTTTATTACAAATTATAATAAATCATTATAAAATATTGGGCTTAGAGCCAAAATTAAAACAAAATTGCAAACAAAATAAAAAATAAAGATGAAAATAAAGAAAATGGTCATTGACATACACACGCACCGCAAGCAGAGATCAAAAATAAAATAAAAACATATTAAATAAAACAAAATAAAAATATAACAAAATTAATTAAAACAAATATTATTAAAATTTTTGAAAAAGCCTACAGCTGTCGAAAGAAACATACGTGAAATCAAATAAACTGCCAAAACCTTGCAAAATAAGGTTTAGAAAAAACACAGGCAGAAGCGGCGACCAAGAAATAAAATAGCAAGGGTAAAAAGAATATCATAAGAAAATAATAATAAAAATAAAATCCAATAACATAAAAATTAAGATATCAAAAAATAAGAAAAAATATATAAAAAATTATGAAAATAAATTGAAATCAATAAAATAATTAAAAAACCCGAAAATGGCGAAAAATCGTATATTGGTCGCCCACAGACACAAAAATACTATATAAACAGTGACCAATTTCATTATTTTAACCTTTACCAAAACTTTACAAAAAATAACTTTTATAACTTTGCAATTACTTATCGAATTCTATTCAAATCTACTAAGTAAGGATAATTTGACTTTTTATTTTCCATGTAATTTTATGATTTTCGGTAAAAAGATCTTAGATGTTCGTAACAATTAAAAATTATATGCTTTTATTTTAAATGATTTAATAAATAATATATTCATATATATATCGAGGTCCCTTTATTTATATTATGTATCGGAATAGTCATCAAGTAGGCAGGTCGGCGATCCGGCTGGTGGATTAAGTTCCTTAGTTGAGATCACGGACCGAGCCCTCTTGAAATCTCGGTCTGTCCGCAACGGGGACTGGTCAAAAGACACACGGCCCAACTCATAGGGCACCGTTAAACAACTCGCAACGGCTGATGGAAACGTCGGTCGAGGCGAGCAGAGAAAGTTAAAATCCTGGGAAGAGCGTCATCAGGTAGGGGTATTAGGAGCGACCGATGGACGATCACTAAGTAAATATTTGTGTAACCTCAAAGTTATGTCATTTTTTCCCCTAAACTAGTATTACAAACCCCCGAAATTTCATGACCCTAACGTAGACCCAGAGAGAGACTCGAAAACATTTAAGTAAATGCTAATCACCACAGAGGGACCCACTAACTCTAAATATGCCTCAATATTTTCAATACCGCTAGAGCTACCCACTATAAAACCCTGATTAGACCCATAAATCTTTTTTATATAGCTATCAAACTATAAGCGTCAATTCAACCTCATTCAAACTATCGGCATCCTAACAATTATTCTCAACGAACCCAAGCAAGCACAATTACTTCTCAAAATATCTAACTTATCAAATTTGCCTCGCATTCCGAGATTGTCACCTTATGTTACAGCCATGTCCCAACGGCTCGAGAAACTCGAGAAGGACTTTGCTGTCTTAAAAACGAAATATCAAAAAGTCAAGGGCACCTGGAGTCCGCCCGAGGTTACCATCAACCTATATCAAAAAATAAAACGTCTCTCTAAAGCCAGGGATGACCTCATCATCGAAAACCTGGGCCAGCGAATCACCATCGCTGAGCTGAGCGCTGCGCTCCGGCAAATATTCACAGAGAACGAGCTCAGGACTCGCCTACCGAGTCGTAGCTGGGCCCAAGAAATCAACATCATTCCCGCCCAACATCTCCCTCTCAATCAAGTATCTCAACAATCAAACGGACCACCTCCGAGTGGGACAATCGAAACCAGATCCGGAATACAGAGAAGACGGCCGAATCTGAACCACCGTCGTCGCGAAAGGCGCCGGGCTGAGGCAAATCTCCTACGAGCGAATGGGAGAACCGGAGAACAAGCCGAGGTAAATTACCCGCCCCCCGCCTATACAGAATTCGAATTCCCTGAACTAGATCCGGACGTGGTGTACGCACCGGCAATGACAGTCTATCCACCGCCTCCCCCAATCTATATCGACTTGGAAGCGGACGAACCTGAACCACCCAGATTAAAGCTCACTTTGGAGAGACTAAATCTCACCCCGGACGAAATAGCCGTCCTGAGTGGGCAGGTATCATCGAACACCCACTCCGCGGTAGAACCGTCAACCTCAACTCAGGAGGATCCGAGCCAGGCCATAGCAACTACTAATCACCGTCAGCCAAAACGTCGATGCCTACCGATCGACATTGATCAAGAAGACTGAACCACAATCCTGGATGTGAACCTTGATTCGACATGTTTTTGAATGTTGTTTACTCCCTAATGCTCCTGTACCTTTCTTGTGATTTATGTTTCTTCCAAACACCGTACTATTGTATTATTTCACTTCTAGTATTAGAAATTGTAGTTCCAAAATATAGTATTCAATTTTCGTATTTGTTCTCTTGTCTTCTTAGCATAATTAAAAATCGAAACCCTAATAAATCGGTCATTGTTCAAATGCGGGAGTAAATTCAGGAATTAATATCTAACCTCATAATAATTAATTAAATGATATATGATAAATACTCCTCTCAATTCTTATTCCCAAATCCCATAAACTATGTTCGCCTTAAATTTAATAAGATCAGTGTGTAAAGTGTAAGACCTTCTAACGGCCGCGATGAACTGTGAACGAAGGTCGTTCAGGGAGTAGTATTGGAAACAATGCTCACCTGCTCGAATGGCATTTGGCTGTTACGCACAGTACCAACATGGTTTAGACCATGGTTGCGTATCAGTAAGCTAAAATCATGGGGTGTGCGCGGCAAGTGAACCCTAGAAGAGAGATAGGAACGTTAGTGATGAGTAGTATCCATTTTCAATAAAGATAGTTTCCCGTACACCAACACTAAAAAATGTTATAAAACTATTCTCTGATCTTTTATAAAAAATATGTTAATTTATTAAGATAATATTAAGAATAATATACATTAAAAAATAAAAAGCATTAAAAATTATAAGATGGCAAGTATAAAAATTTCACATTATTCATAATTTCTCATTAATAATATTTTATGCTTTTATGAAATATAAATTATAGAATTAGATAAAAATATATTTCAACAATAAAAATTAAATATTTTGCTAAAAATGTTAGAAAACTATTCTCTGATCTTTTATAAAATAGCATAGTATAAAAATCTTAAAACTAAAAATCTAAATTCATAATGTCATATTAAAATAATATAAAAACTATTCTATCTTACAAATAGATTAATTTACAAATTATAATAAAATCAATATAAAAATCATAAAGTTACACATATCTTATAAGGATATTTCGTTATTAAAAATGTCATAAAACAATTCTGTGACTTTTATAAGGAAAAAAAATATGTTAATTTATAAGGATTAATACACTTTAAAATTGAAAATCTTTAAAAATTATAAGAGGACAATTACAAAAAAATTAACATTATTCATAATTTCTCATTACTAATATTTTTATGAAATGTAAATTATAGAATTATATAAAAATGTATTTCAACAAAAAAAAATTAAATATTTATTAAATATTTTACTAAAAACTTTATTAAATAATCATACTTTTTTATGAAATAGAATTAAGTTAAAATTAAATCTTATTAAATAATTTACTAAAAATTATTAAATTCTTACATTTTGGTTTTGCACGTTTAGAAGTGCTGGGTCCTTCATTCATCAGCATATTCATACTTATTCTGTTGGATTCATCCATAAAATTTGGCATAGTCATTCTGTCAGATTCCTCTATAACCATAGGCATATTATTCATTGGCATATTTTCAACTAAAATCCTTTATTAATAATAATAATTATTTAATTAATAACTATACCATTTAAATCAAGATCCACACCGAACAGATTTGATCAATCTCCATTAATTTTAGCCTTCTAGTGTTTACCCATAAAAAATCGGCAAACATTCCCTAAATTAATTATAAATTTAATGTAAATAAAAATAATAAATTTATTTTTCGCAATTTTTGGACATTTTTCTCTCAAAAATTTGATAGATTTATTTGCGACATTTTGTTTTTAAAAGTGACTAAGTTCCTAAGGTTTATACTTAAAAAGAAATTACATTAGTCATTATCCAATGAGATTGCTTAAATTAATTTTCATCCAATCACAATCGAGATATAGCATGTATAAACGAGTTGTGGTGTTACAAAGACATATGCATGACACATTAAATACAAGGACATATGCACATGAAATGCACATCACATGTTTATTAACAAATTATGTATAAACAAATTATAATGAAAAATATTAATAATAATAATAATAATAATAATAATAATTATAATAATAATAATAATTATAGTAATAATAATAATAATTATAATTTCACACAATGTCACAATTAAATGAAAAAGGTAAATATTAATTTAATTTAATATTATTATTATTTTATTAAGATGTTCTCAAAAAATACTTGGTGGAAAAAATACTAGAAATTACTGAGATAAATATATATGAATACCTATTGAGGGATGAAGAATATGATAATCAATCTATGAGCATGGAAGAAACTGATGAAGAGACTGAGGATATGAATAATGATATGAACACAAAACGTGGCGAGGATGAATGTGATTATAATGAAATAAATATTAAAGAATAAAAGTTTTGTAATTTACAAAAATTAATAAAAATAAAGCATAAAACATTTATTATTTTTTCAAAATATATTTTACACTAAAATAAATTGAACTAAGTCCAATCATAATTAAAATAAGTTTTGTTTTGGTTGAGAATTTTCTTTTTTCAGCAAGCATATTGATATTATCCAATGATCCGTTTACAGTTACCCATGGAGAAATCTCATTTTGAATTATCTATTTAATATTAGTAAAATATTTTTAAATAAAAAAATTATACCTGTAAAAACCAATAGAAATATCTTTGATAATACTCGCCAAATCTTTGAAGAAATATCTTCATACACATGAAGGCCACAATGACTAGTGACCATTTCATGTGTTCCAATAATGCATAAAACACTCCCTTGAATCCATTTTCCTTTGCATTGAGTGTTGATCTAGAAAAGATCGATGAAAAATCAATGGGATTCCTTCTGTAAACTTTCAGGGCTTCATCCACGAGAAATTGAAGATTGGTAATAAGTTCATCTCCTTTCTCTTCTGTTACCAGACCGTTTAAAATATGAATTGTTTGTTGGTTCATTTTTAAAAGAATTATAAAATTGTTAATTTTATTTATACCATTGCCCGATTATATATAAGAGATTTTATTGGTTATTAATATTTTGTTGAAAAAATTATACTAATTATACTATTAATAATAATAGTAAAAATTATAATAATAATAATAATAATAATAATAATAATAATAATAATAATTGGTTATAATAATAACAATAATAATGATAATAATAATAATAATAATAATGATAATATTTTAGGATGGAGTATATTTTCATGGAAACCAACAATGTTAAATTCTCGACCGAGATTTATTTTGATTGGAGTTAAAGATTCAACAATTAATTATACAACTAATAATTCAAAATTTATTCAATCAAGCGGTAATGATAAAAAATTAAAATCTTTAAGTGTTCAATTAAATTCAAGTTATTATCCTGGAAAACCAATATCATTTAATAAAGCAAAAAATTATCAATCAATGCTATATAAAAGTTATATTTTAATGTGCTATGAATTTTTAGTTGAACCACAATTAAAGTTTTCAGATTATAAAAATTTAAATTCTATATTTTTTGTTGATGTTAGTGAACAGTATCATAAACTAGCAATTAATGGAGTAACTGTAACAATAGAAATGGAAAAAGATGATGGTTTTAAAGGAAGATGTTTTTGTTGTGTTTTGGTTGAAAAAGAATTAAATATTGAAATGGGTACTGGAAAGATGATAAATATAATATAAATATAAATATAATATAAATATAAAATAATATAAATTATCATGTTTAAAATAGTTATGGATAAATTGAAATCAAATTTTAAATTTCTGGAGATCTCTACTCAGCCATTTCTAGATGAAAACCAACCGGTATCAAACGAAAAAGTTCAATGGATATCAAACGATGCTGATTTAGTAGATATTTCTGATGAATTGTTGGAATTATCAAAACCAAAAACAATATTTTTGATTCCTGGAACTCCTGAGTATGAAGAAATAATAAATTTATATAAAAAAGCTTTTCAAAAATCAACAACTGATGAAAAAGAAGGTTCAGGTTTTGTAATTGTTTCACCAAATTAATTTTTTCTTCGGTTCTTCAACCTAAAATTTTTTAATCTAAAATAGAGAAAAGTTTAGAAAAAATGATTAATCTTTTATCTACAAAATATTCAACAGAATTTACTGCTAATTTTCTAATTCCTTTAGAATTAAAGCAAGATTATAATTATGAAGTTGGGTTATCATGGTTTACAACATTTAATACAATTTTTAATATTATAAAAGATAATAATGTATTTGGTATTAGAAAACAAAATACTGTGGGTGTTGTTATGGATATGGTTTGATAACAATTCCACCTGGAGCATATGAATTAGATGTTTTATTTAAATTAATAATTGAATTGATTAAAAAGAGATATGGTCAAGAAAATATTGTTACTTTTTCATTAAGTATTTCAACATTAAATAAACAACAAAAATAAATATGTTGATTAAAAAAGGATACAGTGTTTCATTTATAGATAAAACCTTCGGTAATTTTTTAGGATTCACTGGTAAAATTTATGAAAATAATACAACTGATGAATTATTTATTGCTGAAAAGATTGTAGATATTTCAAATATAACCTCAATACGATTATTATGTGATTTGGTTGAAGGAACATATCACAATGGAAGAAGAAAAAATTGTATATATAGTTTTCCATATGGAACTGTTTCTCGTGGATATAGAATTGTACAACAAATATCAACACCAAGATATTTTCTATTGATTAGAAAAACTATTTCAAGTATAAATTTTAAAATTGTTGATCAAAATGATAATTTAATAAATTGTAATAATGAAAATATTTCTTTTTGTTTACAGCTCAGTCAGGTTTGAGCGCAATCTTTAATTCTTTAAAAATGGCATGTGTTGAAATGAATAAATTTCTAGATAAATATGGTCGAGATACTACAACTAATTTTTATCTGTGTGATATTTTAAAAGATTTAAATATTAAATGTAAAATAATTATGAGAGATTAAATTAAAAATTATTTAAATTCTGATAAAATTATTTTTAATCTTCAAACAACAAAAGAACATGAATCTCATTGGGTTCTTTGTTCTAAAAAATATATAATTTATTTTGAATCATATGGAATTATTCCAATCCAAGAAATGAAATAATATCTAACTGATGGTTATATTTATTATACTTTGCAAGTTCAAAAAGAGAATACAAAAATATGTGGACAATTATGTATTTTTATTTTATTATCTTTAGAGCGCAAGCGACTGTCTTTCAAAGAAATTATTCTAAATCTTTTATAATAAAATAAAATTTAAAAATGAGTATTGTAATTCCTGAAAATATTGGTGGTGGAACAATAGCATTAAATACTAACGCAATTTTGGAACAAGTTGAAAGTAAATTTGTAAATGAATATGGTGATAGGATGAGAAGAGAATTATACATGAATAATAATTCAATTTCAAATCTTCCATATCCTCAAAATGATTTAGATGTAGTTAATAAAATATTTACAAAGGAATCGAATCAAGAATCGAATACAAAACAAATTGTTCAAATTAATGAAATTGGTAAATGTTTAGATGAAGAAATAAAGATATATTATAATTTTAGAAACAGGATATAATAAACAAATTAATGAAATAAATACAAATATTAGTACAATAAATTTTGAATTAAGTGAAATGAGTAACCGATCATCAAGATGAATAACCGAATAAAGGCAATTGATACTCTCAAGATTGATTTAAGTCATTATAAAATTGAATCTTTACAACTCTTGAATGATTTCGAAACATTCAAAAAAGATGTTGCTAAAAATATACAAACATAAAACCTCAAAGATATAAAATATAATAACAAAGCGTTTGATTATTATGCTATTGAAAATCAGTCATCCATGATTTCTTTTATAATAAAAAATAATCCAACTACGCTTTTTGGTGATAAGGATCATACTTTTAATTTATTCCGCCACCACGATGATTTCTTTGTTATGTTTGTTTATAATGGTCAAAATATTGAAAATAATAAAATTAGAATAATGGGTTCAAAAGTAACATTTATTAGAGCTATAATTGGAAACAAACGAAAAACTTTACATCTTAGAAACAATTCATTTTCAGTCTCTGAACCAATGTCTAAATTAACTATTGGCGGGAGTGGAATAATTCTAGATCTTTTAATAAATCAAGGTTATAGGGAATTTGAAAAATTAGAATTTATATATAGAAAATTAGCAAGTATGAATAATATAAAATTTGATAATTTATTTTCCACCACAGGATCAAATACAATACTTTCTGGTAAGAAATTTAAAGATTTAAAAGATTTTATATATAAAAATATAGAAGCCGTCAAAATAGACAATTAAAAATGGAGCGCACACGACTGCCTTCGAACAAAGCGAGATTAATAAACAAATATTTTATCCAACTTTTCAAGAAAGAACGATTTATCCATCTTTGAATGATCAAAATGTTTTTAATTATATAGAAAATATTCCAATTGAAAAAATAAAAACTCCTACGAATAAAGATTCTACGAATAATCCTTCGATTAATAAAATAAACGAATTTCTATTAGAAAAGAAAAAGTTAGATGAAAGATGAAAATATAAAATCTCGATGAACTAAAGCTGATACATGAAATAAAATTGCTTGTCTTTCAATCCCTGGAATTCTTACAATTTCAACCAGCATATTTTCTGGTATAAGTTTAATCGGTGTAGCTCCTTTTGTTTCAATTATAATATCTTCAATATTTGAAGGATCAAATGCTTTGTTACTTTTTTTAGGGGAAGGAATTTCAATCGGTTTAACTTCAAGAAAGAAAAAGATTTATCGTAAAGTATGCGAAGAATTAAATTATGGAATAAATGTGTTATATTTATATCAAGTTAAAGCTTTGGAAGATGGATTATTATCACCTAATGAGATAGAGGAAGGTAATAAAATAATAGAAGAAATAAATGAAAATATTAACAAGATAAAATATTCCAAAGAAGTTGAACGTGAAATTAAAAAAGAAATGACTAAAAAATTAAAACAATATAAAATGAAGATTTTGGTATTTGTAATTCAATAATTTGTAATCTTGATATTCTTGATCTTCATTTTATTTTAATTCTATCAGGTTTCTTATTCTTTAATAATATAACAAGATAAAAATATTAATTTTATTCATAATGTATGTTTTTTTAAATATCTAAATGAAACAAACTCCCGACATTTTCCACATTGTAGTTTTATATTTTCTAAATTTAAATCTGTATATTCTTTAATCTTTTCATCAACTCGAGATATTATTTCTATTAAATGATTTCCATATGGAAGTGTTGTAATTCCATCATCTTGAATCCATCTTTTGTCATAATAATTATTCAAGGATATTTTATATTGTTCAACTAAATAAATGTCATGTTTTATACTTCTAATAGCATGAATAATTTCAAATCTTGTCTTGTCTTTTTCAACACAATCTTTATACATGTCATGTGTCATTAATTTAGTCATATTTTTTTGAATTCCTTTATTTTTTATATTATCACCACATGGTTTTTGAGTGAATAAAGAATATTGTTTTGCTCGAATAAATATTGCTTCATTTATTATATTATTTGGTCTTTCATCTTTGTAGGAAAATAATTTTCCAGAATCATTAAAAAATTTACTTGTTGTAGGATTATCTTTTATTTCTTGGTCAACATCATGAGATTGAAACCTAAAAAAAGAATCTGTATCCATTTGATGTAAAGAAATTCTATCCATAAAATATGGCTGTAATACATCATAATAAGCTTCGTACATTTGTCATTTGGATAATTGCAAAATACTAAATCCCAAGTATATTGGTTTGTTGTATACTTTTTCATAATTTCCAATTTCAACAGCTGTAAGGTTTTCTGAAAATACTTGTTCGTTAATCTATGGTTCCATCCAAGGTTTTTGTTTGAAAGAAATTATATTATGGATTCTTTTTATTTTCATTCCATGTCGAATATAAAATTGTAACATTCTATAATGAACCATGTAATATTTTTTATCATGTTGATCACATATTAATTTTTTACTTGAATCATCTTGTTCTGGATTTCTTGTTTTTTGCCATGGTGAAAATTCTTCATATTTTACTATTCTCTTGTGTGTTGCAAATTGAAAATATTTTGTCTTGTCATGAATTTCTTTTGGATATTTGAAATCTACTTCTACAAAATATCCAATCTTTGAATCTTTTGGGGTTGACAATATTTTCTCTAGTAATACATCAGTTGGGGTTTCCCATTTAAAATTTTTAAATAGTAAATATTGAGTCATTATTCCTGAATACAAAGCTGTTGCGCCAAAATATTTTACCTGAGTTGGATTATTCATTTTTTCAAGTACATCTGACAATTCATTATTTTGAATTTGTACAAATGGATAATTACAATCTGAATCTTTGGAATTGAAAAATTATTGAATATTATTACTTGTTATTTTTCTAGATCCCATGTTTTAAGAAATACCACATAGAATGTTTTTCTTTATTAACAGAAACATGTCAATATCTGTTAATAATTCTAGGTTTTCTTTTGTTTGGTGTAATAAAATACTCCAAGCCATTGAAGGAAGAGAAACAAAACTAGAAGGTTCTAAAGTTGAAATTTCTCGGAATTTCTCAAAACAATCTGCTATAATGTATACATCTTATTTGAGATATAAATCTGTATAATCTCCCAAATTTTTACATTTGAATATTTTGTACATTGTTTGTGCTCGATTATATTCTTCGTTGGTTATATCTGAGTTGATTAAAATTGAATGGCATTTTTAAATTTCATGAACATTTGTTTCTTCATATTTTTCAAATGAATCCACATGATCATATGGGTAAATTCCTTTTTGTCGGCATGTAAAATAATATTCTGGTTCTATTTTACTTTCAATTGAAAATTTATTTGTTATTTTAAAATCATCAGCAGCTAAAGATTTTCCAACTTGGTCTAAACTTGTACCGAAAAATCTTAACGAGTCGATAAATTAAAACATCCATAATTTAAACTTATATAATTTTCATTTGTTTTTCCAATTATTTCAAATGTATTCTTTGCTTTTTCAGCCAATGATTTTATAAGCATGAATGTCATAACCACTAAGATTATGAAATATAATTGGATTTTTTTTTGTTTTTTACAATTAAGATTGCAAAATTTATGAGCTGCACCACGATAATTGTTGTACTCGATGAACTGATCATGATCTCAAATTTTTGTATTTAAATCTTCATTTGTTGAATCTGATTCAGACCTCTGTTAGACCATTACTGTAGAATTCTGTTTCATGGAATTCATGTTCAAGATTATTAATTGTTTTTCTAAAATCTTTCAAAAAATTTTCACCTCGAAATGAATATTCTCGATATTCGATTATTTCAGGATAATTACTTTTTACATAAAGTCTATATGCTGATGGAATTTGATGTGTTAAATTTATTGTGTGTGAAAAATTTATCATAAAATTCTTTTTTTGTCTATTTCTGTTTCAAATTCATTAAACCCATAATTATAATATTCATAATTTTCTTGTTTTAATTTTTCCTGAATTTGCTCAATAACATTCATTGGGTCATTTATCGATTCAAAATCTCCATAAATTATTGCTAGTGGTTTTAATAATTTTGACCATTGAAAAAAGAATATTTTGCTGTTTTTAATATTTGGAATTTTAATATTTGCTGGTTCATTTTCAATACAAAGTCTTGTATGTTTACTTTTCATGTTTGGTGTTGTTGTAATGTTCAAACATCTTTCACAAACATGTACATCTTTATTATGAGATTTTGAAATTTGACTTTTTATAAATCTTTGAAAATTTTTAATCCAGACATAATGATAAATATCTTGTATTTCAAAATTTTTACCTTTGATTATTAAAAGACTAATAATTTCAGAATTGGCTTGTTCAGAAATGTATAATGGAAAAATATTTCTGGAATCTGGATTTGGTTGATGGTATATATTTATTCTTAAATTGTTTAATTTTTCAAATTTGTCAACATGACGATCTAGAAAATAATCTGTAATTTCTAAACATTCTTCATTTGGTTTGTCACTGACATCCCAAATGTAATCATTTTCATATTTTCTATATTTTGAAACTTGTTGTGAATGAGTTTTTCTAGGATGTAAAGCCGAAAGAATTGCCCATTGAAAACATTTATTATCACTATTTTCAACATTTATGTATTTACTTTTAAGAATTTCAGGTGTTGGAATATAAACTTTGGGTTGGAATGGAATTGTTTTCCAGAAATGAATTTCAATAAAATCAAATGAAAATAAATTTATGTCACTTCCAGAAATATAATTTGACTTTGTTAAACAACTTCTTTTTCTAAACTTTTGTAAATTTTGTTTATTGTGTCATCTCGAGGTTTGTTGCATAAATGGAAAAATGGTGACATTGCTGCAATGGTTAAAGGATTGTCATGAATCTGATGTATATTGTATGAAACATATAAATCAACACGAAATTTTACATGTTTAAATTTTTTCATTGCAATATTTATTTCTTGAATAATTTTATCCTTGTTGAATAAAATATATTCTTTAACTCCACCTTTTGAATCTTGAGGTGTTCCAATTTTTACAGTTGAACGAACTGCAGAAATTCCATGCTTTTTTATTTCTTTTTAGAATAGTTCTTGGTGTTTCTTTTCTAGTTCTTCAAATTCTTTATTATTAACTAAAAATCTTTCTCGTTCTTTTCTACCCAAACCTTTACATGCTCTATAATGAGCTTTAAAACCAGAATTTAAAAATCTACTACCACATTTTTTACATTCTTTTGAATTTACATTATTTAACACATTCACCTTTATTAAATGTAACCGACTTCTATTATGAGACTTGAGTCCTTGAATATTTTTAAATGTTTTATCACATTCATAACATTTGTTTTCTTGATGAATAAGAATATTTTCGCTTGAAGAAGAAGATTCGTCCGAAGAAATATTTGACATTTTTTCAGAGTACTCTGAATTTTTTTTTAAAAAATTATATAATTTGAAAATTTACAAATTTACAAAATTTACAAAATTACAAATTTTCAAAATTTACAAAATTCAGCAATGTGAGTAGTCAATATGCAAATATTTGAAAATTTCTAAATTTCAAATTTTGTCAATTAAACAAGTAGTGCAAAAATAGGGCAAACGAGTTTCGCATTTCCAATTCAGTTTTTCTCAAGCTGTCAGTTTCCAAATTGGAAATTTGACAGTAGAAAATTCACAAGGGTCTCGGGTTGAATTTAAAAAAGTTAAATCCAGGGTACCCTGATTCAGGGTGGTCGGACTCGTTTGCCCTATTTCTGCACTACTCTCGTGTCGTGTTTTATGCAAACATTTCTAGAGACCGACACAGAGTTCGAATTCACATACGATGAAAAATGGTGGTTGAAAGTTATTTTCCTCAACAATCTATTCGAAAAACTGAATGACCTCAATTTGAGTCTTCAGAGAGCGAATGAAAACATAATACCAATTGGCTGCAAACTTCAATCGTTCAACGAGAAATTGGGAATATGAATTAAAAGCATTAGGAAAAAAAATTTGATTTCTTATTGTGTGTCAATGGCTGAACACTAAGAGATAAACTTTCAACCAAATCTAGAAAACTTTTGCAAATCTTCAAGAATCTTTTTTGAAATATTTTCCATCTATTGATATACAAAATTATATGTGGGTTCTGAATCTTTCTGTTGTTCATGTTGGGCTTAGAGCCAAAATTAAAACAAAAATTAAAATTAAAACAAAAATAAAAATAATGAAACAAGTTACTGTACATAAGCACGCACCACAAGAAGATACCAAAAATTAATGAAAAACATATTAATTAAAACAAATTAAAAATATATCAAAATTAAACAAAAACAAATAATTAAATAAAATTATAAAAAGCATACAGCAGCAGATAGAGACATACGAAAACAAAATCTGCCAAAACCTTACAAAATAAGGTTTAGAAAAAACACAGGCAGAAGAGGCGACCAGAAAATAGAATATTTGGGCCAAAAGGTAATATTACAAGAAAACGATAATAAAAATAAAATACAATAATAAAATATTTATATATCAAAAAATAGAGAAAAATGCATAAAAAATAATAAAAATAATTTAAGATTAATAAAATAATTAAAAAGCCCGAAAAATGGCGAAAAATCGCTCATTGGTCGCACACAAGCACCAAAATAGTATATAAACAGTGACAAATTTCATTATTTTCAATTTTTATGCTCCAACGACTTAACACTCTACAATCTTACTGAATTCTTTCGAAATTTTGAAAGTAAGGAGTTATTTGTTATTTTAAAGTTTTCTTTGGATGTTAATGTAATCTTCATATTTTGATGTTTATAATGTCTTTGATTAAATGTTTTTTTTATGATTTTATATGCTTAATACTTATTTTATATATATTCGAGTCTCTCATAACTATCTATAATGTATTGCAATATCTCTCGATTGGGCAGATCTAGGTCCGGCTGGTGGATTAAGTTCCCTAGTTATGATCGTGGGTCGCGCCCTTCGAAACCTCGGTAGTCCGCAGTAGGGTCTGGCAAAATTGCACAGGACCTCCATGCAGAGCATCGTTGAACGGCTCGCAACGGCCGCTGAAAATCGGCCGAGGCGAGCAGAAATTAAAATCAAGGGAAGGGCGACCTCAGATAGGGGAATTAGTAAAGATCACATAACGATCTCCTAGGAATTATAATTTTTCAAATCTCGAAAAAAAATAACAAAAGGGATCTGGCAGGAGTGATAAGAATAATTAAGAAAGCAAAGCCAACGGATAGCATCAGAGAAAATCGACTGAATAATAAAATAGTGTCAGTACCTTTATTTCGCCATCACAATACGACATCTAACATCAAAGTGATATAAATACAAAATTTCCACAAATTGTTTATATAGTCACTTAGCCTCGCCTAGCATGTATCAAAGATCTCATCAGTAACGCAGTACGCGTAACTCATCGAATTCCCTGTCTGCAAAAGGTAAACTGTCTACATAAAGTAGCCCTTTGAATCAGTGTCGATCGAATACGAGAGAAATCCTGAATGTAGGTCCGCTGATTCTCGCCATATGTGTTTAGAGCACCTCAATAACATAGTTGAGATCGAAGAAACGATCACAGTAATGAATAACCATAGAGTCGCAGGTGAAATAGAAAAGGTAATTCCATAATGTATGAGATAGGTATAAGGATATCGACTAAGTCATGTGGCTAGTTAGACACCCAAGATCCTCGATGATGGATAATTGCCCAGGTAGCGGAAGCAATGATACTATTTACCCGCATGAGAGAGATAAAACTCACTAGAATAGAGGCGACGACAAACATGAACGACTAATAATTTTACTTTTCCACCCTACAATAAGTCAATCGATAATAAACGAGATACTCTAACTTACTATAGGAGTCTACATGCATCAGCAAGTCCGCTTTACGTCAATACGACTAATAACGATTAGCGTGTTAGTAGTTGATACATACCACTTAGTCGCGACATCACCGACTCAGCACTAACAAGTATGTGTCACTCCCCATTTCAATCGCGACGCATCACCCTAGTAGACAGCAACACCACCACCGACGCCACATGGCATCGATACAAGTTCTAGAATAATCAATATTCTCTTACCGCGTTAGCAACAGTCTGTTAATCCGATAATATGTCTAATATGATGTTGTTAATTTTACTAAATTAATATTGAAACTTGTATTAGTAATATCACCATATTTATTATTATTATTATAATTATTATTATAATTATTGATATAATCATTGTTATTATTATTACCATGCATTATTATTCGCACTGCTATTATACCCATTAATAATATGACAACTAATATCGCGAGAAATAACTAGGGAACTACTAAACCTGTCACTATTATTAATGCTATCGTTAACTAAATCTCAGTCAGGATGTTAATCCATTCAACACCCCTGATAGTATTTTAAGTACCCAATATCTCAATCATTAGCACCCCTATGACAGTCCTGGTTAACGACAAAATACTACTCTCACTATTCATATTATTATTACTAATTTTCATCTGAAGGTTTGCAATATATCTTAGACACGCCATTAGTATCAGTAGGATTATTTTAGGTTCTATTTATGTCTCTATCATTGCCAATCTTCACTATTAAAGTTATGGTGTTCCCCCGATTTACTTTAGCGTAGTTATTCCTAGAGTTATTACTCTTAGCACTAGCGCAATTACGATCATCGGTATCAGTAGCATTAATCTCCTTATTTTAGCTGTCAATGTTAATCAAACTGTCATTAGGACCCCCAACACTAATGATTCTACCCAATATCCAGGGTTCGATTACTATTGAACCCTCTTTCTGACCGAATGTTTTCTCCTATCCTTGTTTCCGATAACTCGCTAGATAAATTAACTCTTCTTTCGTACCCGTTCTAGAAATAGATATTAATTCAATGGCGGACATGAACAATCTCCCAAGAGTTCCCGGTCTTTCTCCATCAGTGGTTGCACTCCGACAAAAGTTGGAAGAGCTGGAGAGTAATCATGCAGCTCTCAGAAATAAGTACGAGCGATTAAAAGGCACCTGGACCTCCCCTGAGGCGGCCAAGAAGCTACATCAAAAAATAACTCGCCTATCGAGAGCCCGAGATGAGCTAATCACCGAATCTCGCAGCCAGTGAGTATTGATAAAAGAACAAAGCACGACGCTCCGCCAAATCTTTACCGATGCCGAGCTTCGGGCCCGCATCCCTGGGAGCGTCTGGGCTCGCAGCTTAAATATTATTCCGGAGCAGCATCTTCTGTTAGAAACAGCTAGCCCAATTCCTTCATCACCAGCTCCTCCAATCACCGAACCTCCTCAAATCTCCGTGGCCGAACCACGTTCAGGAGCGGCCCGACGACGACCCAATCAAAATCGTCGTCGTCGCGAGCGTCGCCGCATGGAGGCCAGCCTTCTCAGAGCGACGGAGTCATCCAGTGCTCCGTATCGGATCTATGACCTTCCACCCCCTTATCAGGAATTCGAATTCCCTGAGCTCGATCCCGATGTGCTCTATGCACTCTCTGTAACATTCTATTCACCGGCCCGATCCATCCACATCAACCTGGTGGATGACGAAATTGAAATCCCGGAGATAAATCAAGCTCTAGATCGGTTTGGTCTAGGGGTAGGTGATATCGCCGTTCTCACGGGCAGCGTGACCAGGAATCCTCCTCCCTTCGAAGAACCTGGACCCTCCACTCGTGTAGAAGTCATCCACAACACGAATCCTCCTCCTCACCGACCCGCGAAACGCAGATGTCTGCCGACTGACATTGATGCAGATGAATAGAATCAGCTCACCAAGATCATGTCGCCCCTGTTGAAAACCTCGTGGGTGTTAACTTTAAAGTGGCAATGTTTTCTGTCAGGTGTAATCCAGGGAATCTTGTACAAATTATCGTGTGCTTATCTCATTGTTTTCCCTGACTGTTGTATAACCATTTTAGTTGTATTAATAGAATATTGTAGCTTATCTTCGCTTTAGTTTAAATATGAGTATCTTTAGAATAAAAAAGGGTAAAACAACGGCAGTGGTTTAGTAATGAATCATCAGAAAAGTATAAGGCGAAACCGTTGAAAGGTGTAAATTAACCTCACGATTCTCAGGTCAGAAGGTGTATATGTCCAGGGTTCAGGAATAGTATAATTTACAGGATAAAATGCGTAAGTCCTTCTATCGGCAGCAGCGTACCGGGAAAGCGAAGGTTCTTCGAGGAGTAGCACTAGTAATAGTGCTCACTTGCTCGAATGGCATTCGGCCGTTGCTTACAGTACCAACATGGTTTCGAGCATGGGTACGTAACGGTTGTCCAAATCGTACGGCGTATGGGGAAAGGTGACCCTAGGATATAAAGATGACAGGCATACTATCAGGACATGAATTAATCAACAAATAATTTTCCCATACGACCAACATTCAGGATGTTTCTAATTTGTCGATATTTGAGCAGGAACAATTGATCGATACAAGAAACGATATAGTCCACAAAAATGAATTTGTTGAAAAAGATCTTTCAGCTTTTTGGGTGTCACTACGAACCGAATTTCCTCAACTTACAAAACGTGCAGTTCATTTATTGCTACCATTTGGATCATCATACCTCTTCGAATTTTGATTTTCTGCCCTCACAGAAATAAAATCGAAAAACGTGAAAGATTAAAGATGATTGACAGTGAATTAAGAGTGTGCTTATCAAGCAACGAGCTGCGTTTTGAGTTCATATGCGCAAAAAAACGCTCAAGTATCTCATTAATAAATATTGAATGTGGACGATTTTTCAAGTGTGTTGTTTTTTCTTATAAAATATTTCAATTTTTTTCAAAAGTGCTGTGATCGATTTTATGTTTATTTAGTGTGCCATATGCGACTTTCAGTTAGACAACACTGGTCTATATTAACAAGTGATCAATCTAGGCCTTTAATAATTTAACCCATTAGCCCTTATTATTGGTTTATTACTTAAATGGCTATAACCTTTGGAGAAATTATAAAGTGTAAAGACACTATTACAATAAAGAGAAAGCAACAGAAGTTAAAGTAGCCAATCGAGCAATATGAATATATCGAGGAGTTTGAATAAAGAAGTTGTTGTGTAGTTATTGATTAGGCTATTACTCACTGTGTGACGTAATAAGTCCTGAGTATCGAATTTTGAGTAGTGAATCTCTACCAACACAACTACAGAAAAGTCAAATTGATTTTAATTGTAATAGACAATAAGTATTGAGAATATCGAGTCATTGTTATTAATACTTTATCACGCTTGGAGTCAGATCAATAAGTGTCAAATGCATATTTCACTTACAATTAATTTACAATATTTGTTTTTTCGATGAATATTATGGCGTTATTATCAAGCGGTTGAAGCTTCACTACCCACAGATGAATGGGATTCTAAGAGACGGACCTGCAACTTTGATACCCTATCTAATTTATAATAACACAAGAAGATGGATTTTTGATATAACTTTTAAATTCTTGTATGAAAAAGAAATCAACTGAATGGTTATTGAATGAAGAGACAGAATACCCATAAATTATTGGATGTATTTTCTGCACGGATAGATATCAGCGATAGATAAAATGCGTTTTTTATCAAATCTTTGCACTGTACAAGTAATAATTAATCGATCTTAAATTGGAATTTATATTTATATAAAATGTGCCCTTGTTCAATATCAAGTATTAAAAAATAAATCTTTAAACAACAACAAAGACATTTATACAGTTATTAGAGTTTATTATAAACCTTATTACAAACATATGCGGCAACTATTCCACTCGTGAAGTTTAACGGATTTTAATTTTGCCCAATTTTCATCGAAAATTTTTCTTTTGTGATTATTATGAACATTGCCTCCCATACCCAGTTTGCATCTACCCATGGATCAATTTTTGATTCGATTATCAAAATAATTGTATTAATAATGAAAAATAAAACTATATTTCTACAGATCATAGAAAATAATTTTCGTAGTCAGTGCCAGAGATCTTCAAAATTTGTTTCATATTGGTAGGTTTTTGGGTGATTTAAATATGAAAACTATATATGTGAGATAATATTTTAAATTAAATAAATTTAAAATTAAAATTCAAAGATAAACTTATTAATAGTATGTTTTGTGCAATGATTGTGGAATGTTGAAAATCTGCTGAACGTATTTATATATCAGGAAATCTCCTTAGAAAGATTTTGTTTTGTCTAACGTTGTTTTAAAAATATATTTTAGTTTTTGCGAATTATTTGAAATTGTTGTTTAAAATTATGGACGTTTTAATACTACTAGTTTCGATAAAACCAATAACACTAATATGGCGTTAACGTTATTGGTTAATTTTAAAGAGCAACCAAAAATATACGAATTGGGCCAAGATATCCAAAAATTCATCATCAAAATTGAACGTTTCTTTGAAATGCTCAATATTGAAAAACGATTGTAGAACAAATTTGTCAGACCCTTCTTGTCTGGAAAGCTATAGAGATTTATGACGAAATCAAATCTGAAAGACGGATAAAGGGAAAAGTTCTTGAGGTATTTCTCAAACTATCATCACTAATTGAAGATCTGCAGAATGCGTTGAATTATTCCAAAGGACAAGAAAACGTGAAAGAATATTGGAAAAATTGGAAAAGATGACTGAAAATATATTGAAACGCAAAATGGATAAAGAAGCCCTGGTGAAATCCTTATTATTCATGCGCTGGATGATAAAAAAATGAAATATGACTTGAAAATTCAATATATGAAATCTTTGGAATAAATAAAAGCTATAATGAGAACACTAGAGAAACATGAAAAAATTATAGAAGAGTTAAACGAAACTAGCAAATTCGTTGCGAGGATAAACAAGAAATCTTATGCAGAAAACGATTTGAATGACAATTGACCGGGATCGACGATGGAGAAACAGAAGACGATTATGATTATCAGAAACCACGCCCAAAACTTTTGTAGTAGAGGAGGACTCAAAAGCACAGGAGTAAAGGTATATAATACTCTCAGCAAAGATTGTATAAATGTGAATGTATGTTTACTAATTATAATTTGAATGATGAGATTTTAATTAATTTAACTACTGTAGATAATTTTCTATTAATATAAATAAATTGAATATTATTTATAAAATGGATAATGATATTAAAAATAGAAAAAATGTAGAATCTTTAAGTTTGATAAATAAAGATGGCAGTCGTGTTGAGAACTTAAAAGAAATAAGTTTTGAAAAAGTGAAAGTGGTGAGTGAAAATGAAAAATTAAAAGATATAGAATCAATTATAAAATATGATATAATGGGTACAGACCAATTATTAATGTCACTATGGATGGCAAATGTTCGATGTGTTTATTGGACACATGAGCAAAGATTAGTGTTTTAGATCTTAATCTAATTTGAAAATATCAGATGAACAAAATCAAAACGACCACCATGAAAGTAAGATGTTCAAATGATAGTCCTCTTAATATAGTGGGTACAATTACAGTAAATGTTAGGATTCATGGTATAAAGGAAAACAAAGATGTTCAGTTTTTCATTGCCTCGGAAATACAAACAAAAATGATTGGAGGAATGAATCTCTTAGAAACCTTTAGAATTCATTTAATTAATAATAAAAAGGGAAAGGAAAATAATATTAATATGACAAAAGGATTAGATATAATCATGAATTCTATGGATAATAAAAGACAGAAAGTATCATTTGAAGACAAAATAATTAATAAATTAATAAATCAATACAGCAATATTTTTGTGACTCATAAATGGGATGTGGGAAGAACAGATCTACTAAAGCATGATATTATTACATCGAATAGACCAATTTCGTTTACCCCAAAGAGGCAACCTTCACATTTGCTAGATAAAATTGAAGAGAAAATAAAAGAAATGGAAACTTACGGAATCATTGAAGAATGTGAATCACCGTGGAATACACCGTTAGTATGTGTAAAGAAAAAAAGAAAAGATGATATAAGATTGTATTTGGACTTTAGAGCTCTTAACACATTGTAATCGGATCACGTATTAATACGTGTTTAGCAAATTAATGCTAGATAGCGTATCACGTATTTATACGTTTTTGATAGATTGTTAGTGGAGCGCGGGTCACGTTAAAATGCGGGTTCTAATATTTTTGAAGTTATCGCAATTTTTCTAGAGGTCTACGTTAGCGCGAAATTACGCGAAAAATCACCCGTTACCAGGACTAGTACGGGGCCGAAAACTGCCCGATCACAATGTGTTAATAATATAGCTAAAAGACCAATATAAAAGACCAAATATGAATGAATTACTAGATGCATTAAGTAGTGCAAAATATTTTTTGACAATTGACCTTGGAAACGCTTATTACTAAGTGTTACCTCTAAAATTAAAACTGCATTTTCAACTAAGAACAAACAATACTTTTTTATTAGAGGATACCGTTTGAAATATCAGCAGCAGCTGGAACATTCCAAAGATTGATGAACAAAGTACTTGTAAAATTGAATTGGAAAATGGCAGTAGTATATTTAGATGACATCCTAATTTTTTAAAAAAAATTGGAAGATCACTATTCTGCAATAGAGAAAGTATTTCGGAAAATAGAAAAAGCGGGATTAAAATTAAGCCCAACGAAATGCTTTTTACAAAAGATGAAATCAAATTTGTAGGACACATTACAAATAAGGAAGGCATCCAGACATATCCAGATAAAATAAAACCAATCAAAGATTTGAAAAGACCAAAATGTTTAAAGAAATTAAGAAGTTTTATAGAACTAGGAAATTATTATAGGAAATTTATTCTAAAATATTCAAAATATGTAAAACCCTTGGAAAGTATGGACCGACGTATGTGATCAGAGTTTTGAAATGTTTTAAAGCAGATTGGGATCAACACCTGTTTTGACATATCCAGATTTCCAAAAAAGTTTATGTTGAATACAGATGCAAGTTTTGATAGAATTGGAGCTGTCCTTTCACAAATGCAAGAAAATTGCAAAGGAAAAGTTATAGCATATGTTTCACATACAATGTGTAAACGCGAAATCGGTTACTGTATAACAAGAAAAGAATTGCTTGCTACTTATTTTTTTTGTAAACCAATTCAAACACTATTAATATGGTAAACGATTACATAATTTACCTAGCTATAATTTGATATTTAATAAATATTATTTTTCTTTATTTTTGCTTGGCAAATTTATATAGACTTTAACTTGAAATTTTCAAAATTGATAAGTTTTAATTTTGTTTAAATAATTAATTGGATTTTATAAATTGCCGACATTGATCAAATTTACTGTTATCATGAGTAGTGTGTGTGCCAGCTTTATGGTACCCCATATACTACTTATTAAATTTTTTCATGATATTTGCATTACATTTCAATTTATTTATTTAATTAATTTTTTTTTATTTAATTTTTTTTCTCAATAAATTATTATTAATTTTATTTATTTTTTAAAATTATTTTTATTAATATCATAATTATTATTAATATTATTTTTATTATTATTGCAACAGACAATTAGAGAAATTAAGGCAAAAATTTATTATGAGTTATTTACAAATTGTTTACAAGAATTTTCCTGTCTCGGAATAAAAATCTTTTAAAATTATTCTGGCGTAATTTCCACAAATATTGCAACCGTGACCAGACTCCTTCACACATAGATTTAATCTTAGAATCCTGTTCTCTCTGAAAAATGTTCTTAATTAGCTTAGCTGCATTCTTTAATTTGCCTTTTTGCATGAGACTTATGGAATACCAGATTTCGCACTTTGCTTGAACATCATAATAATTCATTTTAATTGCAATACGCATTTGTTTCACTGAAATACTTCCAGCAATTTCGGCCTAAAAACCAATATTAATTGAAAATATTATTATTTAAAAATTACAGCATCAAAATATTTTTCTCCTAGAGAAGAAAAGCCACCTCCCAGTGTTGAGAGCCAAGACATTGCTTCATCAAGTACAATTTTTGTATGCAATAAAATAAGTATTTTATAACACCTAAATGAAAATATATTATTAATATCAAAATAGAAATATTACCAAATATAATCAATTGGCACACGATTTATATAATTAGGAAAGACATAAAATTTATGAAATTTAGTTTTAACGATAAAACTTTCTAACTTCAGAGGATTATAAATCAAGTATTTGAATATTTTCCAGTCAACAAAAAATAAAACCGCATCATTTTTTTTCAGTGAATTTCCACAGAGAATTATAATATCATTAAATTCAATGCATGAATTTCTGTAAGAAACTTCTAAAACTGTGTTATTATTTATAGTCAAAAGGTTTACAATTAAATTGTCATTCAATATATGAGGGCATAAATTTGGTTGATAGTTTGAAATTATAATTTCTAGTTTATTAGATTTTTGAATAGTCAAGGACATCGTCAGTTAAATAATTATTAAAACAAATATGTTTTGTTTTTTAATTATAAAGTGCTTTAAATTTTATATATTAAAATTTATTTATAAATTTTTTATATTAAAAAACTTAAAAAATTATTTTTCAAACTTTTTAATTCCGTTTAAAATATATAATTTTTAAATTAAAGTTAGATTATTAATAATTTTAAAAACTTTATTTTTTTTTGTATTTATTTTATTCTGAAACTAAATTAAAACAACTAACAACTAAACATGATCCCTGTTTATGTCTTCGCAAAACCTCTTGATAACTTTATTCGTAATATTAAAATTAATTTTTTATATAACTTTAATTGTACTTCATACGTTTTAATTATTTTAAATAAATTTGTTTTAGTTTTCTATGTTATCGACTAATTTTATTTAAAATTTTAAAATTTATTATAATTTTGATTAAAAATTATATTAATACCTAAATAATTTTAATCGGTTCAAAATAATTAATTTTAAACAAAATTTTTAAAATTTTATTCATAATATCCAAATTAAATTTTTTATCTAACTTTCTAGTCGTACTTCATGCGTTTTTATTATTTTAATTAAATTTATTCTAGTTTTTATTGTTATTTCCTTAATGTTTTATTTTATTTTGTAATATTTAGTGTTTATTAATCACATTTTTTTCGAAATTGTGTCTTTGTATGTGTTATATTAATACAGGAAATAATGATTGTCTTGTATGGATACAGCAATGATTGAAAACACTAAAAACCAAAAATTTATTATAATAACATGGAATTAAATAACAAAACTAAATAAAAATTATTAAAAATGCAATACATTTGAGAAAAATTCCAGTGAAAATGAACGTCAACATTTTTAATATTACTGTTGGGCCAGAACGTAAACGGCCTTGGAAAATGTTTAAATGGATCAGAAACACACACGCAAAAATAACACGCAATTTAAATAAACCCACTGAAACATCAAGTAAACCATATAAAATCTAAGAAATAAAAGAATTAAATATAAAATTAATAAACATAAAAATAAATTAAAATATTAACAAAATGCACCAAGATCCGCACGATACCTACACAAATACAACAAGAAAACACAACAAATTCGACGAAATTGAAAAAATCAATTAAAGTGAAATTTAAATCGAAAAATTGAATTAGCAATAATTCAATAAAAATTATAAATAAAAAATTATAAAAATAAATCGAAAAATAATAAAAATAAATAATAGAATTTGCTAGAAAATAACAAGGTCGAATTTTGTTTTACTACATCAAATTTCACACACCGTAAAATTAGGTATATATACTGATCCATTTTCACATTTAATTTAACCAAGAACCATTTTTCAAACTGATTAAAAACCATTCTTGAAAATCTAAATCGTTTCTTCGAAACAACTGTATTTTCATTTGAAATTAATTTGAAGTTATTTTGAAAAACTATTTTCAAGACTATTTTAGAATCCGAATTTTAGGTGAGAAACATTTTGGTTGGAACCCTCTTTCCACGTCACGTCCATAGCATCTCTGTAGAGCTCTGCTTGGCGGCGACGTGGGGAGAGAGGTATTTATGTTGTTTTATGTTCTATTTTATACTATGATGTTTTTTCAATTTATGGAATGGTTAAAAATGGGTAATTATGTTGTTCTATAATTAATAAATATTATTGATATATATAATTTATTTTATATGTCTTTATAATTTAAAATATGTCGAAATTTTTCCGGCCCACAGCCGACACATCACGCAAGATAGTAAAATCAACATAGTGCAGATGCATGTAAGTGCGTGGAAAATCGCCAATGATATGTACCCGTGAAGACTCAGCGTGCGCAACGCAGCGGTCGTAACGTCAATATTTATCCCTATAGCTGAAAAGAGAAATAAGGAAGAAGTCTCTGGCTGCTTCCTCGTTTCTCAATTCTTTAAAATCGACCTAAATTTATACTACACACGGCTTAAAATCACCACACCGAGTAGTCCAGTGGGCACTCAGTAAATATAACATGAACATAAAATGCGCCTAAGGCTTATTAAAGGGAAAGGGCACGGGGATAAACAAATTGAATCGTTGATATAGCTAAAACTATTGATATTCGAAATGAAATGGGTTAAATATATATTATTTAAAAATAAAGTAATCATTTGATTAAAGTAAAATAATTTCGAAATAAGATGGATTAAAAATTTATTATTTAAAATTAAAGTTATCATTTGATTAAAGTAAAATAATTTCGAAATAAGATGGATTAAAAATTTATTATTTAAAATTAAAGTAATCATTTGATTAAAGTAAAATAATTCGTTGATTAATAATCAAAAGCTCCCTTGATTAAATAAAAAGAAAAATTATGAATCAAAACAAGGTAATCACTTGAGTAAAGACTGAGAACGATTGATTAATAATCCAAAATTTCATTGATTAAAAATTATGAATTAAAAAATAAAGTACTCATTTGGTTAAATGTCGAAAACGATCGATAAAAATAAAATAATTCGTTGATTAATAGTTCAAACTCATTGCTTAATAAACGGAACTTTTACTTTGATTTAATTTGTTAATATTAGATGGATTAAAATAAATAAATTCCTTACTTAAAAATTTAGTAATTCAGAATAAAGTTGGGTATAAAATATTATTCATTAACCAAAATAAAAAATAAAGTCTGATTAAAATGAAGAAATTGTGATTAAAAGAACTGATTAGGATAGAAATAAATAAACCAACAAATAAATACCAATCCGTTACTGAATAAAGATTGACAGTTCATTAACCTACGAAAATCCAAATTTATATCATTGTTGAAAAGTAGCGATAAAATCGAAACTGATCCGAATTAGAAACATGAACAGATTAATTTATTATAAAACGAAATAGCATTAGAGTTAACTCGATGATAACGTCTAGCTTAGAAAGGTTTTCTTAACATCTGATGAATATCCTGACTCCCGTTTTAGACCCGAGAATAATCCAATAATTTTCCCGAAGAAACTCAACGAACGACTATAAATTTAGTAAATAAACCAACAAAATCATGAGAAATTAACTTACGACGCGCTTAAAATCCGATATAATCCAACTTAGACGAATAAATATATCAAATGATAAATGTCGAAGTGAGGTTTGATAAAGAGTTCCATTATTAGAAAGTCTACGCGCACTTCACAACCGAAAATTTCACTAAGTCGATAATAGAAGTAGCCGATTGATAACTAAATTAATCTGAGAGAATCAACCGGAAGCCGGAAACCTACAGTGAATAAATTTAACATCCGCTTGATCGAAGAGATTGACGTTTCCGTTAACATCGTCCCTACAGGATGTACCTAAATTAAATATCATCAAACTAATCCAACATAAAAATTCTAACTCTGTTTCGATAAACATTGGTATCACATAATAGTGAAATTTCAAAATTGATTTAAACAACATCCATATTAGTAAATTGTAACTCTATGTTAATTAACATAACTCTTATATATTTAACAAATTTCGGGACGAATCTTAAATAGCATTAAGGGTTTGGTAAACCTTAAATCCACTTCAATATCCGATAATATCGCGGATCCCTTGAGTTTTGAAATCGATTTTTTTAACGGATAGTATCCCTAGGCATTTAGTAATTTCTAAATAAATCTTAGTTAGTAGTAATTCCATCCACTAGACAAATCCTAACTTAACAAACGTTAATACCTGATAGATCATGGATTTTCGACTTACCCATTTGCATAACACTAGAATATTACTTAACGTGTTCTGATTATTACCATCATTAACAAGAGATATATGGGAGTGCCGTGAGAAAGCTAGCCAACTGAATACATCACACCAGGAACTCACAGATAAATAACCGTAGTCGTTTCGCGAAAAGTTGCAATAATAACTAAGCTAGTAGAGTTTTGATAAGTCTAAGAGCAATAATATAATCGTCGTTTAATCGATCATTATTAGAAGCAGATGATTTAATCGAATTTGATCGATAACCATTTAGACATGCCTCTCGACCGAATTACTATTCAAGTAGCAGAGGAACCACACCCGAGGAAGGTACCGAAAAATGCCGCAACTATCGACCAACTTCGGCCCCGGTGGTCATACCCGCCCACTTGGCGATTGTTGGGTCTCGAATCCGATCCCTGTGGACTCGCCGGACCACAATACCCGGCCGAAGAAATATATGAGCACGCCAGAAACCTCCTCACCCTCTGGGAAAAGGTACAAGAGCAAGTGGACATCAAGGTGGTCAAAGCCCGGATGTACCTCACGAACGTAGAGGAGGACATCCGCGTTGGGCGTATCGCGGAGGCATACCCACCTCGACCGGCCCGCGATACCCGACCGCCCTATACGGTGGCGGCTCTGAAGAGGAGTTTAAAGAGAGAATTTCCTGAAGAAGAACTACAGTAACGATGAAGTTTTGTAGAAATTGATTTAAGCATTAAATGTCTTTGTTTTGTTATTTAATCTCATAGAAAACTTGCTCCATACAATTTGTTTAACTAAATAAAATTTGATTTAATGGAGGCAATAAAGAATTTAAATGCTCTCTTCTATTATAGTAATGTCGTCCCTACAACTTCTGCAAGCGGAACTGAAACACGCGAGGCAAGCAAACACGGAATTACTCGCCCAGATTATCCAATTAACGCGGGAAATACAACATACGAAAGCGACATGGACGGATCCCGCAAAGACGAAAATAATCTACCACCGCCTGACCGCGGCACAGAAAGGCTGGACAGAGGAGCGGCAGCTCAATCAGAGCCTGCGCACTCAAATTCGGGGACTCGAAGTCGCCCTAGCAGTATGCCGGGAAGGTGAAGCGGTCACTTATCCGCTCATCTTCGCCCCATCCCAGATACCGCAGAAAAACACCCAAGTAACGGAACAATCCATCACTCCAGCAAACTATCGTCGACCGGGACGCAAGGAACGTGCCCGCCGTCGAGCAACCCAACTTCAAAACGTCAACCAGTAGATATTCCACATATGATTGATTCAAATAGAGTAGTTTTAGCCTTAGTTGAGTCGTTTTCTTTTGAAATTGCATGCCAGTACGGTCACAAGTAACCTTATTACGTCTCAGTTTCCCACAGTCAATTAAGAACTAATCCTGAATAGTTATGAGGGACCGAGCAAAGCGAGCATAGGTCTTCTATCGACAGCTCGTGAACCCGAGGATTGTCCGAGCAACTATAGTACTAGCTCATGGTACTCAATTTTTGCGGGCAATCCACCACTTGAACACATTACCAACGTTGCCTAGCAACGGGTGCCAAGTGGCGATCAGCATCATTTTGTATGGCGTTACGAGGGTAACCAGAGCGATAAGCAAGATTCGAAACCCTGTAACCCACCATACAAATTTGGGGGCTCAGCCGGGATTGAAGCTTTGTCTATTGGAAAAACCAACCCAACCAAGTCAAGAAACAACAGAAAGTTTTGTCAGTACACCCTCAGCCGGGATTGAAGCTTTGTTATTTGGAAAGACCAAAGCAATCAAGTTAAGAAACAACAGAGAATTCTGTCAGTACACCCTCAGCCGGGATAGAATGATTTTCGTGTGCAAACAACCAGGGGACATGATACAGAACTGTCTTTCCAAATAAGAAATGTCGGGACGACATTTTACCCAACCCCGGAGAGATGACAAAATGAAAAAGAAGAGAGCTTAAAACAGAAAAATAAAAAACGAGTAACCCGACTACAAATCAAGAGAATAAACAACAGACGACTAGCCACCAAGTACAAATGGAATATAGAGTTTAAAGATCGCAAAATCAATTGTAAAGATCGAGGAGAAAATTAAAACATCAATAAAAAGCGACCAACCTGACTGCTAGGTACAAATTTGGGGGCTCATAAAATGACTGTTTTTACAAAGAACCCAAGGAAATATAAGCAAATGTGTAAAGTTTAAACAGAGATGTTGGAACAATATGTTGCAAAACCCCAGAGAGATGAGAACGTCAGGAAACAAAAACCCAGAGAACAACTGATGAAAAACGAACAACTCAACTACAAGATAACAATATAAACAATGAAAAACAACCACGCTGACTACAATAAAACAACCAACCCATTAATACAACGATTGTTTTGCAAAACCCCAAGGAACCAAACGGACATCATTTTGTATGGCGTTACGAGGGTAACCAGAGCGATAAGCAAGATTCGAAACCCTGTAACCCACCATTACCAAAAATTCATTTATTATATAAAATATTTTAATAATATAAATGAAACTATATGCTGATATACTAGGTGGAAATTAATCTTGTTTAAACTCGTCTCGCAGATTTGTTTGAATCGTCTTCTGTTCTTTGAGATGTTTTCCTTTTCATAGGGTCTATTCTATTCACTTTCGGGTTCCTGAATGCCGATGGAAGGTCTTACGCCTGAAGGGTTAGTGGTTCGCGACCGTGACCCCCATCCATACAATGCTTCTATCCCTCCAATTGTTACCCGTTGCTAGGCAACGTTGAAACTGCAATCACTGGATATGAGACCGCCAAAGGTGAGCTCTGCTGTCAGAACTGTTAAGGCCCGGCCTCATTATGAGTTCAGAGTGCTATGGATAGAAGGTCTATGCGCGGTTTACAATTCTGGTCCCTTCAATACTAGTCCGAATATTACATTACTTTCTCTTCGACGAACTACAATATTATAGAATATTGTTAATTCGATAAAAAGCTTTCTTAATAACTTTGGAAGACAATCTAAGAAACTTTTATTTTTATTTTTTTAATTTTTAACATATTCTTTCATACTTTAGAGTGCTTAATTGAAATTGATAAGTTTGATTTTATATTTGCGTTTCTGTGTTTGTGTGTTATTTCAGATTCATTTAAACAAAATCCTGTCTTCACCCAACGCATCTCATTCTTTTCCCTACTCATCTAGTTTTTAATTTTTAATCCATACAAGATATTTATTATTTTTTCGGTCAAATTTGTATGTTATCATGTTATTTCTATGTTAATTTCGTCCGGATATTGATGCATTTCAGTAGGTAGATGTGTGCCGACTGGCCCACCTTTTGGCCCATAAAAATTCATAATTTACTTAAAAAAATTACATTTAAATTTCAAAGAAAATAAATATATATATATATATATAAAATAAACTGATGAGTATGTAGTTAGGAGTGCACTGCTCCCATACATATAAGTCTCAGTAGCCGCCTCTCTGCCGGCGATGGATTAAATTACATAATGATGTAAATAATCGCGAATTATCTTGATTATATTATTATGTAATCAAGATAATTGATTTTGTGTGCATGTTTATTTTTTTTGATTTATTTTAGAATTTATTTTCAAATTCAAATTTTTCCAAATAATTTTTTTGAATTTTCGAAAATTTTCAAAATTATTTTTGAATTTTTCAAGCATAACGACGGGGGCTACTGTACTTTTATGTGTATTGGCAGTGTGCCCCTAACTACCTACTTATGAATTTTTAGTAAAATTAATTTATAATGAAATAAATTGTAAAAGTAATTTGAAATAATTTTAAAGATAAAAATGAAAGAAATTTTTAAGAAATAATTTTACACAGAATAAATTTAAAATTAAAAGAATAAATTCTAGATAGCAAAAGTTTGTCAAATGTGAAATTTTTAAAGAAAAAATTAATTTAAATACATCTTTTAGGATAAAGTTTTCAGTAGAATAATTTTTTAAATGAAATAAATTTTTTAAATGAATTCATTCTATTTGAAATAAGAATTTTAGGTAAAATTTTAAGTAAAATAATTTTAATAGATAACACTGAAATAAGATTTTTAAGAAAGAATTTTACACTGAATAAATTTCAGTTTACCACCAAATACATTTGCCAATTTCTGATGAAATCTTATTAATTAACAATTTCAATGGAATGTCAAGTTACCATCATTTCATTGGTCAAAAGAAGGTCTCAGACATAGGAACAAACATTGTGCTACCATATCATAAAGAAGAGGGAAAAACGATAATTATACCACTTACTTTTAATGAAGAATATTCATTTGATAATTGTGAATATTGTTATTTGTACAATAAGAATATAATAGATAAGGTTAGAGACCATGACCATTTTACAGGAAAATATATTGGTCCTGCATGTAAAAGTTGTAATGTTAATAGGAGCATCAAAGAATTTTTACCTGTAGTTTTTCATAATTTACGGGGATATGACCTACATTATATCCCTAAGTATGGAATAAATCAATTTCCCAATTGTAACTTATCATATATTCCAATTAGTAGTGAAAAGTTCTTATCTCTTATGGCATATGTTGTTAAGCTTAGAATTCGTTTTATCGACTCTTACCAGTTTTTTAATGACTCATTAGCTATGGCTGTAAAAACTTTGACTAGTTCATCTTTAACGAGATCTGTTTTTACTGGTATCATTGTTAATGAAAAAGGTATTTTTCCGTATAACTTTGCCAGTAGTTTAGAGGTCCTTGAAAATACTTATGAATTGCCTTCAATCTGTGAAAGAGTGAGTGAATTTGAATATGAGAAAGCTCAATTAATTTGGACTGAAACTAAATGTGTGAATTTGCTTGACTATATGATGGTGTATTTGAAACTCGATTGCTTTTTTTGAGCTGACTTTTTCCAACAATTTCGGGCGAAACCTATAGCTCATAATAGGTTAGAGCCTTTGAATTATTTTGGTATTCCGGAAATGCTTCGAGTTCTGCGTTAATAACTTTAGATAAACCCATTGAACCATTGCAAGACATAGAAATTTATAATGAGCTGCCGTTAGAAGTCCTACACTCGTCCTCTTATTTTGGCCCCTATCATCTCTATTTACTTCCTCACGTTGCTATGTAAATGGGTCACTCACGATTGATTCTGGTTATCAATAATCTCATCAAGAAAAATGAACAAGATTGAGGTGACATAGTTTTATTAAATTCACATAAGTAAATGTTAATAATTATCATTCACAATTTATTTAAGTTTTTCTTAATTTCTCTGCTGCCTGCAAACTCGCAGCATCCGCTCCGATCTTCCCGGCCTTGAATGTGGTTGACTAGCCTTGTTTACTCCAGTTGTTTCCTCTCGCTCTCTGTACGCCACCTGCACCGGAGCGAATACCAGTGGATATGTTACAGCGTTACCTTCCTGGCTGGCCGAAACAGCAGTTTCTAGGCTACGTTTCTTTGTACACTACCAACTGCTTTTCTTCTCGCCAGCCCCGTTGAGCTGTATTCAGTTTCTGGTAAAACTACTTTACACTTGCCGGTTCGACCTACGTGGATTTTATACCTTGGATTTCTCTACTTATTTGAATGAGTTAGTTATGTAGCTCGATATTTTCTTGTCTCAGTTTGACTAGTTCTCGGCTGATAGAGCGGATGCCATTTATATCTAAAACATAAACTACAAATGGCTAACTATACTTTGGTGTAATTCGATATGTTATCTATTTGCTAATTTTAAGTTGACTGACGAACCTCTTGGTTAATACTAGACACTCAAGAACAATTTTATTGCAATTTTCTTTTTACTGATATATTAATATTTTAAATGGGTACTTTTTTCTTCGGAGGGTGTAGTTACCTAATTTGAACTCTAAATAATCTCTCTATCACTACCGATTTAAGTCGTTCTTACTGGCAGTGACTCTACTGTAATGATATTTTAATGTCAAAATAACAAATGATGAGAGAAAAACCATTTATTTCAAAAAAATGAAATTAAATTGGTTTATTCCTCTGCCCTTTAACGGTGCTCAATCATTCTCGTGGATGTGAATGGTCGCATAAAATCTCCTCTCGACGGGTATTGACAATTGCAGGAGTGGTGCTCGTTTTTCTTTCGAGCTCTAATTCGATCGAGTAGGAATTGGTGGAACACTTTGGTCGGAAGCACCACGCTAGTAGGCGCATCCATCATCAATAGCGTCGGGTCAAGCAGGTGCGTACCCATCAGTGCTGGGAATTCATCCAGTAGCAATGACTTCATTCAATCGTCTCAGGTGTCTCCTGGCCATAATTGTCTTCCATATTAATTTCCGCTCCAATTCCTAACATTGATAAGGTAGATATTCCACCTGCAAGCCGGGTTACGTCTGGGCTCGCGTTTTATTGCAAAGATCAGTAATTCAACTTCATCATTTCGCGACGTGGATGAGATGGGCTAGCTGGATTTGCCTCTCGTAGGCAAGGTGTAGCTTGCATTCTACAAGGTCTGTCGATAGGCGGCCGCCTTTCTTCGTCTCGAAAAGCTTTTTCGTCTTGGGTCCGGATTTGGCTGAATATTAGAACTTGAACTAAATCGTCCGATCTAAATACAAATGAATCATTAAATTCCTCGATCTACAAAATACTGGAATAAATACGAATTAACTCTCCTCAAACCACCTGGGAGCCAAATATATTTAATAAAATGTTGAATACTAGTAACTATAATTTCAATCAACAACAGCCATACAGGTTCCGCTTCATTTTGAGTTGTTTTACACCGAGATTATTTTGACATAATAATCTAAAGTCTATTAATCTTTGAATCATCGGTGGCATTATAAAATAATACAATAATACCCGTCATGAGAACTTAAATTCAAATTTATTTTTTTAGTCTTAAGATGCATAGATTTTACCAAACTGAACTTTACGCGACGCATCATCCACATTAATCGTACGTTTTCTTATGAGGACTGATAGGATATGGCTTATATTTGCTCTGTTGATGTAATTTGCACCATCGTCGTGGTAGTGAGACCGACATCGAATTAAGGAAATGACCATTCCACTTATCGTTACACTTGCTGCACAATCGATTATTCCTGATTATGTTCCTTTAAGTCGTTCTTATTATCGCATGTGTGAGAGTTATTGTTCGATTATTTAAAGGAATAAAATCATTAGTTACCATTCCTTACCTTGGATATTTTGGTCCGTTGTGTAAGTAATCCGTCATGTTGTGTGATCCTGACCCTCTTGGTTGTTACCTCGGCTTGGCCGATCCAAATGCTCTCCGAAAATTCCTTTTGACTTAGGTGAGTTTACAATCTCGTTCGTCGGTCGCATTTTGAAATGACTGAATGAATGTGTATGGTAATCACTATTTATACGACTCGTAGTTTCGCATGAGTCATAATCACGGTCTAAATTTTCATTGGATTTTCGCTCAAACTAATTGCGGTCGAACGGTATTTTAAGTTATCTGGTGGGTTACAGGGTATTGCGATTTATTTGAGTCTTCCTATAGTTGCCCCGGTAACGCCATATAAATATTTCTAGCTACCACTCCGCACCCGTTGCTAGGCAACGTTGGAAATGTGTTCGAGTGGGTGGATTGTCCGCAAAAAGTGAGCGCTATTATTAATGCTGTAATTGCTCTGACAACCCCTAGGTCCAACGAGCTGTGGATGGAAGACCTATGCTCGCTTTGAAAGTCCCTTGTTGTGATGGTTATTAAGTTTAGAGATTCATCATAGTGAGAACTAAAATCGGTGGTGGCACTCCTAGGGATAATACAACGGCTACCTGACGACGCGTGAACACTCATGGAATAGCTGCGGGGTTTTCAATATTCCTCAAGTTTTAAAACATCGTTTGTATAACTTAACAACCTTTATATAATTTATAATTAAATATACGCATTATACAGATTAAACACGCTTAAATCAGACGAGTTTTATTCAAAATCCGAGCGGCTCTACGTCTGGCACGCTCTTTTCGCCCCGGCCTATAGCTGTTGGATGATGTTGTGGTTGGGGTTGCGGCTGGCGTTGGATTGGTCACTGATTCCCGGTGCACCAACTGGGACGGTGCAAAGACGAGGGAGTAGGTTACAGCTGCCGCTTCTTGACTGGCGGATAGGGCAACTTCCAACCCCCGTATTTGTGTTCGGAGACTCTGATTCATTTGTTTTTCCTCGGCCCAGCCTTTTTGAGCAGCCGTGAGCCGGTGGCGCAGAGGCTTGACCTTAGATGGGTCCACCCATGTGGTTTTTATTTGTTGCATCTCTCGAGTGAGTTGGATAATTTGTTCATACAGCGCTTTGTTGGCTTGCTGGGCACAGGTCAGCTCTTTCTGCAGAATTTGGATGGGTTCCGTTGCTATTAATAAAGACATTTAAACGATTAGTTATTGACTTGAGAAGAAAATTGGTTATGCATTAAGTTAAACAAAAGGGAATTCTCCCATAAAAGCAATCATGCAAATAAAGTAGTCATCTAAATAACAAACTATTTATTTAGGAAAATTTCAACTAAATCGACGGTATTAAGTCGCATCAGAGAGAATTTTGTCCATGGGATGGCAGTTCAGGATGCGGGAAATCCTCTTTCCACCCACTCCTCCGGAGAGCAGCCGGATATGATCATCACGGGCCGCTTGGTGTTGCGAACCCGCATGATTTTCGACCGATTACTGAGTGGTGCCTTGCATTGAGGTGGGTGTTGGTAACTGCTGGCGATCCGACCAGCTAATAGGTCTTCTTCAACGTTCGTCAAGTATTGGCGTGCTCTAACCACTTGTAGATCGACCTGCCGCTGGTGTGTTTCGAGTCGTTCGAGGAGATGACGGGCCTGCTCGCGGATCTCCCAGGCCGGGCTCCACTCTTCCCATGATCGATCGGCCAGCCATAAGTCATGGTCGTTTTCTATCGGTTGTCTGTCGACTTGTTGAGGCTCCGTTTGGGGAAACTCGGGGCATCTCTCCTGCCGGAATTGTTCCCATGCCCACCTCCATCGATCGGCCACGTGGGTTGGAGTATAAGTCATCAAATTAGATCTCTCTGAAATGAGGAATAGCCATTAATATCATTGTACATTTATCTGTATCCTAACAATTTTCATGGTCACACAAATTCAAGCTAATCCATTTGGGAAAGTAGTAACTAAATGTCAGTCCTCTTAAATGCTATGGGGAGAGATAGTGTATTACCCCTCAACCCTATCAATTATAGTTAGTAAGCAAAAGAAAAAAAAATTCATTTGACTAATTAGAGTTGCAATATCAAAAATAATAATATTCGTTTGAAACCACGATTAAAATATCAATTCCATAGAAATACCTTAACTAAATTCATTTAAATATTAGGGTTGAAAAGTCAATTTTCTACGGATGATTTAGTTTGGGGTCACAAAAATATATAATTAAAAATATCAAATTTCATATAAATCGTTTAGCCGAAATTCATAGAAATTTTACGATCAAACTAGTAATTCTATTCTAATGGTTTCATCAAATTCATCAAATTCAGGGTTATAAAATTGGTTTAGGTAACTTACTTGATTACAGATCCAAATCATATCAATCGCAAAATTCATGATCTGAAAACTAGATTTTTTATAAATTATTTGACAAACATTCTTAAGAAATGTCAATTTCAGATAAATCAAGCTAAAACATGGTTAATTTATCAACTAAATTTATCTACGTTGCTTGATAAAAACTCTAAACTTTATGATTAAATTTAAACCTTACGTGAATCGTTTAGTAAAATCCGTAAGAAATATCACCAACTTATGGTTAAATTACCAGTTGAATTTATGTATCTTATTTACCAAAATTAAAAGTTAAAATTTATATAAATTATCTAACAAAAATGCATAAGGGATATATAAATCAAAATAAAATAACGTACGATTAAATTATCACTGTTTATACAACCTATTTAATTGCAATTCAAAAGGGAGGGAATTCGAAATTTTATTTAAATGGAAAAACATTAGTAGGTAAATTATTAATTATACAATGATTGTAAAATTATTATTATCTCAGAAAAAAAATTTAAGCAAGGAATTTTAGTTACCTGCGGTGCATAAATTTAATTCCATAGATTCGACAGTGGTGGGTGATCGGTTCGCCGGCAATTCTTCGCTGGTATCGAATCGATAATGCATTGGTAGAATTTTTAGAGAAACTGGCGTTTTAATATTTGGGTTGGTTTATAAAGTGAAAACTTGTGGTGGACAATCACACTGTTACATTTTCTGCCCCTCGGGTGTGTCTTTATATCCGGTTGGCATGCATGATCGTGGTTGAATTATTGTTTAGATATTTAACACGACACGTGATAAGTGCTGGAATCTTATTCTTACTAATTTATTTATTGATTTTTTAGAAAAAATATTTCGTGGGATGTTTTGGAAATTTACTACTTCCTAACGCGTGGAATTTCGGTATAACAAGATGGAACTCCTGGACGTAAGACTTTTTATTTTATTTGTATTATTCCTATTATCTGACTGTGTAAACTACGGTACATTTTGGTTGCGAGGATATGACGTGGAGAGAGAGTTTCCAAATAAAACTCTCACTCACCTAAAGTAGATTTTAAAACTGTTGAGTGATTTCAAAAAGTTGATTCTCAAAAAAAAACGATTAAAAATTATGTGAAAATGCATCGGTATATATACCTATTTTTTGTCCTTAACCTCGCGTGTTCTTTTTGATTTAGTAAAACAAAATTCGACCTTGATATTTTCTAGTGTATTTTAATCTTAATTTTTATTATTTTTTAATTTATTTTGATAATTTTTTATTTGAAATTTTTATTGAATTATTTCTAATTCAAATTCTTTGATTTTAATTTCATTTTCATGAAATTTTCATTTTTGTTAAATTATCAAATTTCGGTCGAATTTGTTGGGTTTTCGTGTTATGTTTATATTTATATCGTGCGGATCTTGTTGCATTTTGTTAATGTTTTAATTTATTTTTATGTTTATTATTTTATATGTAATTGTTTTTCTCTCATATTTTGCTAGGTTTAATTGATGTTTTCATGGGTTTGAATTTAAAGCTGCATGTTATATTTGCATGTGTGTTACCGATTCATTTAAACATTTACAAGGCCGTTTGTGTTCTGGCCCAACATATCATATGAGTACTCTTTATAATCATTTAAATGTTTATGATACCAAGATATATTTATAATTCCGTAAACTATGCCATTTCATGTTTTTCCTATGTTACATAGAAGAATATTTTCAAAATCGACTTGGGACATTTTGACTGAGTATTACATTGAATAAAAATATTCACAATTTTTACCCATTTTGATTATTAAAATGTTTATGATGTCGAAATATCTTTATAAGGAATATATAATATTTACAAAGTTGACTTAGGGTATTTTGATTGTATACCAAGCGAAGTTGAGATAAATCACCTATAATATAAAAGAAACTCAATAAATTTATAGCATATAAACACACCAACTCACCTTGAGGTTGCTTGTAAAATAGTCAATGAGACAAACCCTACACTATAGAACAGAAAAAGTGACAGAGAAATAGAATAATGAACATTAACACAACCCATAATAAAATATGCATGCAAACTTTTAACATGTAGCCATCCGAAGTTGAAAAAACCCCTATAATAAATAATTTTATAGACATTTTTGAGATAATTTTAGTAAGAAAAATGGCGGGAAAAATTTTTAATTTAAATTTTGAGGTGTTTGCTAGGAAATTTCGAGTAAATGAGGATGTATCTTCATAAAATTTACCCTTAAAACTAAAATTAATCTAATATTTCAGATATTTCTGTCGAAAAAAAGCAAAACCTGAAATCCGAAAAAAAGCATAAATTTTTAAATTATATTGGTAAGTTTTAAAAAATAATTATAAAACAAATTATTTTGTGTACATAATCGATGATTTTTTACAAAATATGTATAAAAAATATAATTATTTAATGCAAATAATAATTTTTATAACTTCAAAAATAATTTAACTCACATTTTTTGAATAATATCCGAAAAAAAATACATATTTTTGGAGATTAGTTATTGTTACTTACTTAATTTCCTAAATATTATTTATAATAATATATATGAAATAGTTGATCAAAGTTATATTTAAGAGCTTGAATTATGATCATATTTCCTTATGAAATCATAATTCAACTCTTAAAATTTAACTTTAAGTTATATAACTATATAAAAAATAACTTACTTAGCAGCCATTTAAAAAATGGCTGAAATGCATTCACAAAATAAATTCCGCCAAGTTGATTTATGTATCAACTTGAATTATAGCGGAATTTATCTCAATGGGGCTTGGTGTACATCATTTTGGATAGAGATGTTCATAATTTTTGTGCATTTGTTGGAGGATTAATTATCCTCCTATTAGTCGGTTGGATTCGATTATTTAACAATTATCATTAACTGTCCGGATATTCCATCAGATGAGAGCAGTCGTTTCCCAAATAATTCATCAGTGGATAATTAGTCTGTGGATAATTTTTCATATATGGGATAAATTGTTGTGCTGGTTTCATTGTAGCTGTTGGATTAGCTTGGTGGATGTTTGGATACGCTGATGATATTTCACATATACACTGCCATTCGTGGCGTCGATGATCGGTTGGTTCGACGAAGCTTGATTTTCAAAGAGTTGTTTCATCACTGTCTTTCGGATGGCATAGTCTCACCATATATTGGTTTGGATACGGTTTGAGTTGATGGCGCTAGAACAATGTCCTATTCCGGCACTCGGCCATGCTTTATCTCACCGGTATTTAGTTATGCTAAATTATTTAATTAGACTCCGTATTAGTTTATGATTTTCAGCCTATGGGTGAATTGGATTATCTGGATTTTCAATTGAGTTTAGTGGGACGTCGTGGTGTCATCATTCATACTCTTGTCTTCAGCGTTCTTGTGAAATGTGTATTGTTAATGTTGTTTTAATACATAATACAATCAAGGTGTTGACTTTCTTTGGTCCTCTGATGTTTAATGTGAATATATAATTAATGCGGAATGTGTCCTGCCAAGTAATTTAGTACAAAAGTTTTTTTCTTTATTATACAACTACCTTACCTGCCTGAGTTTGTATTTACAATAATCCTGGACAATCATCATTTAACTACTGGCCGTATTTTTTGAGTATCACTCAAAGTGTTGGAAAGTGTATCATGAGTAGTCCTCTGTGGCGGGGAGATTCGTTAAATGCATTTGAAATTCTAAATGGGTAGTTGAACCAGAGTCTTATGATAGAAGTAATTTCAAGGTTTTTATGAGTAGTGATTCAAAGTTACTCAAGTGGTTTGAACAAGAACTTAATATTACTGCGGGAAGTTTCTACTAAAGCCTGGAGTTGTTGTTGTCAAAGAAGATTCTTTTACAATATATATGAGCATTTATAGAAGACTGATTTGATGTCCTTTAAGTCAACAGTGACCTTAGACTATCATCAGAAAAGTTCGTTCTCAAATGGTTCTTCACGTATTTCATTCTTGAAAATGTTTGTTTACACAGGTATGAAAGGTATCTTGATGAAAAAAGTTTTGACATTAGGAAAGTCTTCCTTGGAAAGAAACTGGTAAAATCCCACCAGTCCCATTTTGAATTTGTCCCTAAGGAGGCCATTTTCTTGTAACTCAATGACTTCCAGCTGCAATTCGTTTGGATAACTGGTCGTATGTGATTCAAATGAGTCTTGAAACAATCTCACTTCTACTGTCTGTAAATTCAAGTATCTGTATCTGGAGGTCTTTGATGATCTTACATGCGAATGACGTGGGGAACGCAGTTGTTGTTTCAGCCATAAAGACTTTACACTGCTGAAAGTGCGTCAAATTGTTGGCTTGTATTTGTTCCAAAAACAAGACAAGTTTGGATCTGAAGGTCTTTAATTGGGTAAATAGATCAGACATTTGATTTTCTTAAAATTTTAGGTTCTAAAACATTAAATGACTAGTTATGTCTGGAGTAAAGGCAAATTTCCACACCCACTCTTTATGGGACAATATTTATTTTGAGTATCGCATTCTGAGAATAAAGTCTCTATTTCTTTTTGTTTTTCATTTCAACTTGCATTATATCCATTCTTAACTATCGTTATCACCATTTGTATCATAATTACTGCTGCTTAAGTCATTTACTCATTTTTTAATTAATTATCACTTTCAATAATCTCATATTATACTACTCAATAAAGTTATTAGTAAGTAATAAAATAAAAATTTATTAACTTTCAAAACTGACAAAATTGTTATTTGAATACAAAATACAAAGCATAATTAAATGAGATTAAAAAAATTCAATTTTCAGCCGAACCATTCTCATCACTTTCATCGATATAATCAGTTAAAAAATCGAAATTATCGAAATGAAGAATTTCCGATTTCATTTTATTATAGCCGTCATTGTGGGAGTTGCACTGTGAAATCTCAAGGGCACCACCGTTTGTGTGGAAATGAGGATGATGGTTGGAATAATTCAATGAGATTGCCTATTAATATAGATATTGAAACAGTAGAAATAGCAATCGAAACCGCCAATACTTGAAGTAATCCGTCGACAATAGGAGTAGATGTACTGAGATGGGCTTTTCTCTTTCCACTATGAATTGGAAGCTTTGCCGATTTCTCTGTTGTGCTCTCTACAGCAGGAGTTTTGTCGGATTGCTCCTTGTTATCCCCAGTATTGCAATGGGCCACCGACACCAATTCCGCGCCAACGCCTTCGCCACGCGGGCCCAGCAAATGATTCCTTTCTCGGTCCCTGTGAATGTCATTGGATATATCTTCCAGTCGCTGTAAGGATTCGTTGTATATCAATTTGCAGATGCGCACTTTATCTTCGTACACGTCGATATTGAGTTTGCTTTCCTGGAATGCACGCGATATAGAATGAACTCCGCTACTTGTCAGGTAATGATATTTAAATGGCCAATAGAGCGACAGCTGCCGTATTGCGATTGGTGGCGATAGCGCAAATCCCACCGGGAACACATTGGCATTTATATAATGCGGTATTTGCTTTGGGTTTTATCAACTCCTACAAATCAATTGATTCCTATTTTGTGCGCGGTTATGTAATGACATTTTAACCTATAACCTCATTCTATTTCCCCGCTTCTGGAGTGGAGTAAAGGCGCGCACCAGAGGAGCACTGGGGCCCCATAAACCCTTCGCGTGGTCCGGTAACACAGTCCAAGGGCATTCCTAGATATTGATATGCTCCTCCTCCTGCTCATTCATCATCAGATTCATCGGTGACAGAAACTTTCTCAATGAAATCGATAAATAGCTGCCAATAATGCCTGCTGAATTGGGAGGTGCCAATATTTCCCCAGGAAACAGAAACTAACCCTCTGGCTTCTAGATAATAATATCTGGCGTAGAGAAGGGGCAAAGGGCAGGTATAGAATGAAAGTAACAGTTATAGAGACTAGCTGCAGTTTTCACAAACTTCGAATAGCGAACGCGACTTGCCAAGGGCCAAAATTACAAAAAGCCAAGTATTAACACAACAAATAGCTTTAATATATTATTTTAATAATTTATCTGTCTTTTATACAAGGACTTAATATAAAGTAATTATTAAATTTATAAACAACGATAAATTTATTAAGTTAACTTGTTAAGATAACTCAATTTAAAATTTTACTTTAAAAACTTGTTACTTATAAATTTGTAATCAACCACATTATATCAATTTTACTGTTGAATTAAATTGAATCAAACCAACTGGAAATCACCTTCAATCTCTCGTCCATATACTTTGAGTAACTAAAATACGGCCTATAGACAAATCAACAGTTATCAACATGAGTTAATAATTTTTACTTGGCTTTTGTTATGTCATTTTTGTGCTTTTTTTCTAATTGGCGAATTCTCTCTTCCATGTCTCTGTATTTATTCAAATAATACTGATGCTCATTGTGGGCTTCGTTTTTTTTCAATTTTGACAAATTCACCTAAATCTTTAATTATTTAAATCGAAATTCTTAGTTACTTTTGATATTGCAATGTTTAATATTTCCATCGCGCTATCATCTAATTTCGGTGACTCTTTGGCTAATGCTTCATTTTTTGAAACTACAGCATCAGAGTGACTCAACTGAACACACGCTGCTTCATATCTCGTGGCCGCAATTTGACTTTCTTTTTGAATCTGATTTTATAATTAATACAAAATTATAATAATTACTAAACTTCAATTTGCTGGCGCTTTAAGTAAACATATGGTCTGACTTTTAAGATTACATTATTACCAATTTTGTTACCTAATTCGGTTAAATGAGTTGTGCATTTGGATAGGGTTTCATAATAGGAATTTCTTAATTCCTTTAAGCAGATGAGATTATGTATGTAAATATAAAAAATGAACCTGTAACTTATTTTCAAGTTCATTTATTTGAGCTGATGCTGTATTTAATTTTTCTAATTCTAACTGAAGGAATTTTAAATACTTAATAAAAAATCGTCATTATCTAACTTGAACTTCAGGATTTAAATCACCATCGTTGATGTTGTTATACTCCTGCATTTTTACAATTTATATATAGTTCATTTTAATATAAAACAACTACAGAAATATTTTTGGAATAAAATAAATATTATTTAAATTTATAAATAAAGTATTTATTATTTTAACATGTTTGAACTTTTTATGTAAATAAACAACGGTTTCAAACTAAAAATTCTTATTTGTTAAAATTGAGATATTTTTAAAAATATTAATTTATTTCGAAATAAACGATAAATTAAGAACATAATATTCTTAAATTTTTAAAAAAGTATTTAAAATTGAAAAAACTCATGCAGCATCATTAAATTTTTTCATTTAATTTTTTAATGCAAATGTTGAGAAGAGACTAAATTTTGTTTAAATGAATCGAAAATAACATGCAAACACAGCAATGCAAATTCAAAATCAAACCTATCAACATCAATTAAGCATCCTAAAATATGATAGAAAATATAATCAAATACAAAATCAAAAACATAAAAGTTAATTAAAATATATACAAAGACGCACCAAGAACCGCACAAAATTTACACAAACCTAATATAACAACATGAAAATTGGACTGAAAATAGGCAAAGTCATAAAACCAGGAAATCGGTGAATAAAATCAGTTAAAATAAAATATTTTTGGTTCGAAAAATTCAATTGAAAAATTATAAAATATATTGTTTATTTAATCAAAGAAAAATAATAAAATTGGAGTTAGATAATACAAATGAATTCAATATCAATTTTTTTTTAACACATCAAAAAGAACACGCAAGGTTAGGGTCACAAAATAGTGGTGGGTTACAGGGTTTTGCTATTTGTTTAAATTGTCTTCTTGTTACCCAGTAACGCCATACAAAATGATTTCTATCTACCACCCGGCACCCGTTGCTAGGCAACGTTGGAAATGTGTTCGAGTGGGTGGATTGTCCGCAAAAAGTGAGCATCATTACTAATACTGTAATTTCTCGGACAACCCTCGGGTTCACGAGCTGTCGATAGAAGACCTATGCTCGCTTTGCTCTGTCCCTCGTGTAAAAGTTCAAGATCAGATTTAGGTTGGCTGTTGGAGATGGGACGATGGTTTGACAGCGTGATATGAGTATTCCTGATGATGATTGGATGCACCGTGTATCTTGGAGATAAATTAACAATGAATGCGACTTATTTATTTCAAATCGTCGGGCACGCTCCTTGCGCCCTGGCCGACGAGTACTTGATGGAGAGGCGGATTGGTTCTCAGGTTGAGTTGTGATACTGTTGGAATCTCTTCGGGGTATCTGTGACGGGGCGAAGACGAGCGGGTACGTTACCGCTTCCCCTTCACGACAGATTGCTAGGGCGACCTCCAATCCCCTGATCTGAGTGCGCAGGCTCTGATTGAGCTGTCGCTCCTCCGCCCAACCTTTTTGAGCTGCTGTTAGCCTGAGATACAGAGTTTTCATCTTCTTCGGGTCTGACCAGGTGGCCTTGATTTGTTGCACTTCTCGCGTCATCTGGATTATTTGATTAAGGAGATTTGCGTTCGCGCTCCTTGCGTGCTCCAATTCAGTTTGTAGAAATTGGGTAGTTGCCATCGCTATAATGAACAAAAATCTTTAAATTTCTCTACGGATTTACATAATTAGAAATTATGATTATCGCAAACATAGTTATCAAAATGAATCTATTCATGTTGGTGGGTTACAGGGTGTCAAATCTTGCTTATCTTTATGGTTGCCCCAGTAACGCCATACAAAATGATTCTAGCTGCCACTTGGCACCAGTTGCTAGGCAACGTTGGTAATGTGTTCAAGTGGTGGATTATCCGCAAAAATTGAGTATTATCACTAGTACTGTAATTGCTCGGACAATCCTCGGGTTCACGAGCTGTCGATAGAAGACCGGTGCTCGCTTTTAAAATTATTTGGTCCCCTTGCGTTTTAGTTTCTATTGTTTATCTATTTATTTTACCGACATTGGTTTAACAATGAAATAGGTGGTACGGCTTGTTTAACCTTTCTACAATGTTGCCTCAAACCTCAAGATGATATAAAGATAATAAAATGTATACGGAAACCACAATATATATAAATGATGTTTATTTTATCTATGAAACACAGGGATTATACGATTTCCGACGGATTGGACGATCGAGCGGCTCGGCGCTTAGCCCGCTCCTTACGTCCAGGTCGACGACTGGCTGTTGACGGAGTGATGGGAGTAGTTAAGGTTGCAGATGAAGTAGAATTCGCTTCGCGATAAGCCAATTGAGCAAGGGCGAAGACTAGAGGGTAGGTCACCGCTGCTCCCTCTTGACAGGCGGATAACGCTACCTCTAGCCCCCTGATTTGAGTTTTTAGGCCCTGTACTAACTGTGTTTCTTCTGCCCATCCCTTCTGGGCCGCGGTTAGTTTTTGGTACAGTCGTTTGATTCTCGTGGGCTCGATCCATGTCGCTTTAACTTGCTGCGTTTCTCGAACTAATTGAACAAGTTGGTCATGGAGTTTCTTATTGGCCTGTCTCGCATGGGTTAATTCATTTTGGAGCAACTTCACAGGGTCCATTTCTAGAATAATGAGAGTTGAAATTCATGATGACTGTTATAATGATAAGTGTATTTAAACTTAAACATATTTATGAAATGAAAACTACAATAATAATAAAAGAAGAGAAAGAACTTTTAGATCTATAATACTAATACTATCCCACATAACAAGAGGTTCAAATCATTATTACGATGATCAGTCATCTGCGAGAAATCGCTTGATCCCTTCTTCTGGGGAATAACCAGGGATCACAAACACTGGCCTTTTGAGGTTCCGGACTGGTCTTGGTGAAGGTGGGTATCTACTGGCCAGACGTCCTGCCACCAGGTCATCTTTGACGTTGGCCAGGTATTCCGTTGCTCGTACTACAGCTGCCTCGACTTGGCGCTGGTGTTGGAGGAGGCCCTTCAGGAGCTCTTGGGCCTGAGTTAGGATGTCCTGGGATGGGTTTGGCTCGTCGGACAGTTTCCGGAACTGTCTCATGAACTCCTCCGGTGATACGTCTTCTTGCTTGTCTTCTTCGGGCACGTCAGGGTATCGCTCTTGATACACCCGATTCCATGCCTGCCTCCATTGTTCCACGACATGAGCAGGGAGTTCAACCATAGCTCCAGTTTGTCCTGAATGGAAAAATTGTTTTTACTCCGTGATCTGGGGTACACAATTAGGTAACATTTCTCATCGTTTTTTTTTTTTTTTTAAGAAGACTGGATTATCTCAATTTCAAAGTGCTACGGCTCACGGAACTCGAAGTGGAACGCGTTTTTTACTAGCTGGTCCGGCAATGTATTGGAAAAAGGAAGAACGATACCTCAAAGCTACTGGGTTACTCGTTCTCATACCATAAGGGTCGGTTCAAGAATTCTTTATGGATGTTAACGAAAATCAAAAATGCAAATCATTTGTAACTTTACCTTATTTCGATCACAAGTGGTTTATTTATTCCTAGTATTAAGGTTGGTATATGTTTAAAATGTTCAACTAGATGTATTTTAAATATTAATATAAGATAATTAACTAAATAATCCGTTAAGAAAACCTTGTAAAATATTCTTTGGGTATTTATGAATTTTTGAATAGAACAAACTTAAGTTGGTTAACTTTTACGAAACGATAACTAGATAATTAAACATTCATGTATTTTAAACTAAAATAATTTTAACAATTACCATTTAATTATTTGAAAAACAAATCAGTTACAAAAGTTACAAAATTCACACTTAGTGTCTGATCCTTTGATCAATTAAAATACCTGGGTAATTATTCGAGAAATTCGTTTCTCAAAAAAAAAAATATAAATCGTTGACAATTTTCTAATACGACCAAGACAGAATTTTTGTTTAATAATTTCCACTTAAATATTTGCGACGCTGCTGTCCTATTGGGTTGACGAAAAATGCGTAGCCAAAATTGATTTGTCGTGCTTAATGGTGAAACGACAGGATTTTGGGAGTTCGTCGGGTGTGAGAACACTAAGATTCGTCAATAGATATGACTTATTGATTCGCGGCCGTCAATCTGGAGAGTTTATTTACTAATGCTATGGAGTTGATTCTAGATTATTCCTGTGGCTCAAATATGAATATAACTTTGTTATGGAATTTAATTGAAAATTTACTTGAAGGAGCTTCTGTAACGTTTGGAGATCGCAACTCTAAGTCCTCGTCCGGAATGTTCGGCGAATACATAATTTGGTAACGAAAATGATGTATGGTTTATTGTCAACGTTAATTATAAAGAAAATGTGCAGTTGAAAATCAGACAGGCAGAAAGTGCATGCCACTTATAACTCAGCTACGGTAGCGGATGTTTATATCGCCGGAAATGTCGACGAGTAAGAGTGTTTATTTTTCAACTGGTAATTTACAACATTTATTTCAGGTGAATGAACTTTTCAAATCGTGCGATCGTGGACTATTCGGTGAGTTTCATAGATCAACCTTTGTTATAATGAATTTCATAGAATACAGTGATTTTAGGAATTCGGGCTACTCTATTATATCTCGGTATTTTTTGGTCAATGGATTTTCTTATTGATGGTCAATGGTTTTGTTAGAAAGTTGCTATCGGGTCATTCGGTATTTTATTATATTTAATTACTTTATTTTAGAACATATTTTAAGGGATTCTCTTCGTCGCAAAATTTTCTCGTTGGATTTATTCATCTCATTCTCATGCTTAATATTAAAAATTTGTTCAACTTCTGCTGGAATCTTATTGTTAATATCAAGTTAATCTGCTTATCTCCTGGGTTTCATTTGCATTATTTTATGTTAAATTTGAGTAAGCGAATAGTTTCAATTTATTGAAATAAATTTTATATGATTTTTCTTTCGTTTTTTAATATATTAAAGTAATCGTTTACTATATTTATGCGAAATAACAAGGAGTTTCCAGTTATGACCACTTTAGAGATGAAATCAATCATATGATCGGGCAATGTTAGGTGAGTTGGTTAGAATTCTAATTCAAAGATACACAACATTTTGGGTTGATTTATTGTAAATCGAGGGATTTAGGTTAATTAGTTTAAATCTACCATTATATTAAAGAAAATTTGTTGATTAAATCAATGAGATTAATTACTGGTTTTTTAATCGATGATAGTTTTACTCAAAATTCGTTTACTGATAATCAATAATTTACAATAAATTAATTTAATGGGTTACGTAATTTTACTCAATAAAAACTCTACTTTTAATTATAATGATTTAATAAATTACTTTAATCTTCCTTTATTTTCAATCCATAGCTACTTTAATTTTAATTAAATCAAGGAATTACTTATTTAATGATCACTACTAATTTATTCGAATTGTAAGTTTAATTTAATTCAACATATTATTCCAAATTAGTTATAACAACGATTTCTATTTAATTTATTCCCCGTACCATTCCCCTTTAATAGGCCTTAAGCGCATATTGTGTTTACATTATATTTACTGAGTGCCCACTGGACTACTCGGTGTGATGATTCTGAGCCGTGTGTAGTATGATTTTAGGTCGATTTTACAGAAATGAGAAACGAGGAAGCAGCCAAGAGACTTCTTCCTTATTTCTCGTTGATTTTGTAGAGCACTAGTTGTATTAATTCTCGGTTTTTAGGGTCAATGTTTGGGTTTTTATCCGTAGTTTAAGGTTTAGAAAATTTTTAAATTAAACATTATCGCCAAGTTAAATTTATTAAGTCAATTTTATTTTGGTTTTATAGCAAGTTAATCTATCCACATCAACGATTTCATATTAACATCGATTTTATTTTTTTTTAACAATGATATTAATTTTCTTTACCACAATGATGTTATTTTTTATAGCAATGATCTCGTATTAATCCATTTTTAGTGAATTGTTAATTTATTTTTAAGCGACGGATTTGTACTTACTTTCCATTAACAGATTAATTTATTTTATTTTATCGTTAATCAACTAATTAATTTACATTATTTTTAATCAATGAATTACTTTATTTTTAATCAATGAATTACTTTATTTTTAATCAATGGATTACTTTATTTTTAATCAATGAATTACTTTATTTTTAAATCAATGAATTATTTTATTTTTAATCACTGAATTACTTTATTTTTACTCAATGGATTACTTTATTTTTAATCAATGAATTACTTTATCAATGAATTACTTTATTTTTAATCAATGGATTACTTTATTTTTAATCAATGAATTACTTTATTTTTAAATCAATGAATTATTTTATTTTTAATCACTGAATTACTTTATTTTTACTCAATGGATTACTTTATTTTTAATCAATGGATTACTTTATTTTTAATCACTGAATTACTTTATTTTTACTCAATGGATTACTTTATTTTTAATCAATGAATTACTTTATTTTTAATCAATGGATTACTTTATTTTTAATCACTGAATTTATATTAATTTATTCCCCGTACCCTTACCCTTTAATAAGCCTTAGGCGCATGTTGTGTTTATATTATATTTAATGAGTGCCCACTGGACTACTCGGTGTGATGAATTTGAGCCGTGTGTAGTATATTTTAGGTCGATTTTACAGAAATGAGAAACGAGGAAGCAGCCAAAAGACCTCTTCCTTATTTCTCGTTTCTTCTATACGGATATTATTGACGTTACGACCCCTGCGTTCCGCACGCTGGGTCTTCACGGGTGCATATCATTGGCGATTTTCCACGCACTTACACGAATCTGCACTGTGTATATTTTAATAACTTGCAATATGTGTTGGCTGTGGGCCGGAAAAATTTCGACAGTTTAATTTAGTTTATTAAATATATAAAACAATTTATGAATAATATAAATATTTATTATCATATTAAAGACAAAATACAAAATTACTTGACCAACAAATATTCATAAAAGCATAAAAATTGCATCTCTCCCCAAGCCGACATCCAAGCAGAGCTCTACCGAGGTTGCGAGGATGTGACGTGGAGAGAGAGCTCCAAAATAAAACTATTTCTCACCTAAAAATCTAAAGAATTGATTGGATAATAGATTTAAAATAACTAAGATTCAAAATCAATTAAAATGGTTAATTTAATGTGAAAATGAATCGGTATTTATACCTATTTTCTGTCCCTAACCTCGCGTGTTAAATTTGATGTAGTAAAACAAAATTCGACCTTTTTATTTTCTAGTGTATTCTAATCTTTAATTTTTATTGTTTTTAATTTATTTTAATAACTTTTCATTTAGAATTTTTATTGAATTATTTTTTAATTCAAATTTTTTGATTTAAGTTTCATTTTCATGAACTTTTACTAATTTATCAAATTTTGTCGAATTTGTTAGGTTTTCATGTTATATTTGTATTTGTATCGTGCGGATGTTGTTGCATTTTGTTATTATTTTAATTTATTTTTTATGTTTATTATTTTATATTTAATTCTCTTTTTTCTCATATTTGGTAGGGTTTAAACATTTCTCAAGGCCGTTTGCGTTCTGGCCCAACAATAGGTATATATACCAATTCACTTTGGCAAAGTTTTAACCACTTTTGTGAGCAATCAGGTTTTTCCTTACAAAAAGCTGATACTGATTTATGTGCTGGACACTGATGGGTAATCAAAAATGTTAATACAGCCTAAGGGTTAATTGCTTCCCACCCAGCGCCTGCATAAGAAGTTTAACCTCTAGCTACTCTTCAAAATTGACGTTGGTACTGTGTGCTAGTGGATTGAATATTAGCAAAGGGTGAGCCTCTTTTCAAAGACTGCCAATGCCTGAATATTAAGTTGGGTTCATGAACTGTCATAGAAGACATCATGCTCTGATTTCAATGGTCCCCATCTCAACTATTTAACTTTTTTTAAAATTTTTAATATTTAACTGTTTAAAAATATTTCAATTACCAAACCAAAATTAAACGCAAATAATATTATTATTAACAATTCAAATAAGGTAAAATATTAACACAATTATCACAGTTTCTGTTAATAAGGTCATTCAAAACCCGTTTGCATTCAGTATATGGCCCACCATTCGAGCCTTGTGCAATTTGAATAACCTTTCACGCTCTTTCTTGCCAGGCCGATTTCTCTTTCTGTTTCTTTTCGGCACTTTCTCTGGCGGGCGTGAGGTTCCCGGAGTGAGTATCTTCACTCCAATATCTTTTCCTTTAACATTGTGGATAACTATCGCCTCTTGCTTGGCAGATAGTTTAGTACCGCTTTGGACGAGTCTAGTTCGAATCTCGTCTTTCAACTTCAAATTCCTAATTTCTTTCCCCTGTTCTTGAACTTTCTGTTCATCTTATCTCAAAGCCTCATGCTTCTGCTTCAATTTAATCTTCAGAGCTTCTACCTCAGCTCTTAATTTGGCTATCCCTTCGGGTCGGAGCCATGTCTCTTCCAGGTGCCTGTACTTGCGCACCAGAGCTTCAGCTCTTTGATTTTGGACCATCGCTTCGTGATTGTATTGAGCGATGCCATTAACACGCAAGGTTAGGGTCACAGAACGGGTATATATATCAATTCATTTTTGCAGAATTTAACACTTGTGAGGGATCACTTTTTCTCGTAAAAACCTCTTACGTTTTTTATCAGAAAAAACAGTATTGTATCACAAGCGTCCGGAACGGTCTCGAACTATTAATAGCAGGAACTATCAAAAACTATCGAAGTGAGCGTGAGTTATGAGCAATTATATTAGTTCGAGAATATTAATTTATTGATTAAATGACTTTTGATGAAGCGAGTGAACAATGTTTATTTCAAATGAACTTCTGATTACTATGTGAAATGACAAATTAACAATTTTATGCATCGAAGCTTTTACCCAATTTATATGGTAACATTTATTTATTATTTTCCGTCCCAAGGCCAAAACAAACTACAAGTTAGTAAAATCACACATAACTATCGAGCGGCGTAAGTGCTGTTCATCCACCAATAGGTCGTGACCACAAGAGACCTCGCCGTGCGTAACGACGGGCTCGAACGTCAAATCATAGAACTAAATAGCGAAAGAAAGTAGCTCGAGAGCGGATCTTTTGGTTCAGCTGTCTTGCACTCAATTTTGATAAAATCGACATAAAATTTGAAACAAGAATCGGTTCAAATCACTAACACCGAGTAGTCCAGTGGGCATTCATTAAATATAATATGAACACAACTAGATCATAAGGACAAAGAAAAGGAAATGGTAGCGAGGAAAATTGCGAAATCGTTGCAACAGTTAAAATGAATAGCCATAGGAAAAAGATTAATCCGAACGACTAAAATCATGAAAAGGAATATTTTAAATAATATGTAAAAACTAAACAAATTAATTTGAGTTGAGACGGAAAATATGGGCGGCACGTTGCGCAAATTTTCTGAAATCATTAAAATGTTTATCATAAAACTGTAAAATAAGGGCGGAACACGGCTCAAAATTTCCGAATTAATCAAAATACTCTATCGAAAATTGTAAAATAAGAGTGGAACACGCCTCAATTGTTTGTATAATATTCTGATAAAACTGTAAAATAAGGGCGGAACGCTGCTAAATTTCCGAAATAACAAAAATACCTTATCGAAAACTGTAAAATAAGGATGGAGTACGGTTAAATTTTTATATAAGTAAAATATTTTTATAAAGCTAAGGAAAAAGTACGGATCCCTACTAAAAACTTAATAATAATAATGATAATGACAAGGATAATGGTAATTATAATAATAATAATAATAATAATAATAATAATAATAATAATAATAATAATAATAATAATAATAATAATTATAATAATAATAATTATAATAATAATAATATTAATAATAATAATAATAATAATAATAATAATAATAATAATAATAATAATAATAATAATAATAATAATAAATATACTGGTAGTGATAGTAATAAGAATAATAATAATAGTAATATCTGTGATAATGGATTAGAATAATACATGTAATAGTAACAATGATAATGCTAGTAACAATAATAAGGATCATAGTAGTTATAATAAGGATAAGAGTAAGAGAGATACTGTGAGGACATTTAACATAGCAAAGGGTTTACAGGCCATGGTAAAAGTCTATAATATGAACAACGATAAGAAGGACTATGGGAATGGATATAGCAATGAATGATATGGCGGTATGGATTATCATTTGAAAGAAACAAGAGAAGAATGGGACCTAAAAACCGAAATCTAGCACAAGCCTTCTGTTGGGCCAGAACACAAACGCCCTTGAAAATTGTTTAAATGAATCGGTAATACACACGCAAATACAACATGCAGATTTAAAATCGGACCTATAAAACATCAGCTAACCATGCTAAAATATGAGAAAGAAAAACAATTAAATATAAAATCGTAAAACACAAAAATAAATTAAAATAATAACAAAGTGCAACAAGATCCGCACGAAATAAACATAAAAATAACATGAGAACATAAAATTTGACCGAAATTCGACAATTTATCAAAAATTGCGTAAATCCATAAAAATGGAACAAAAATTAAATAATTTTAAAAATAAAATTGTCGAATTAAATTACAAAAGTAATAAAATTAAGATTAGAATATACTAGAAAATCATAAGGTCAAATTTTGTTTTACTAAATCAAATTTAACACGCAAGGTTAGGGTTGTATAATAGGTATATATACCGAAGTAGTGGGATGTGTCACCGCTAGATCATGTCACCGCTGGATCAACCCCCCCGGGGGGGGGGTAAAAAAAATTTTTTTTCTAAGTCTAAAAGTACAAAAAATTTTTAAGACAAAGACAATGACTCATTCAAGGTCATTGAAACAAAGACCATGACTCATTCAAGGTCATTGGATGACTCATCAAACACTTTCAAGGTCATTGAAACAAAGACCATGACTCATTCAAGGTCATTGGATGACTCATCAAACACTTTCAAGGTCATTGAAACAAAGACCATGACTCATTCAAGGTCATTGGATGACTCATCAAACACTTTCAAGGTCATTGAAACAAAGACCATGACTCATTCAAGGTCATTGGATGACTCATCAAACACTTTCAAGGTCATTCAAAAATTTTCAAGGTCATTCAAACAAAGACCATGACTCATCAAAAATTTTCTCAAGGTCATTCAAACAAAAACCATGACTCATCAAAAAAATTCAAGCTCATTCAAAATTTCTCAAGGTCATTCAAAAATTTTCAAGGTCAATCTAAATTTCTCAAGGTCGTTCAAAACTTCTCAAGGTCATTCAAAACTTCTCAAGGTCATATTATTTTTAAACATTTTAAAATTTTAATTTACTACTTATTTTTATAAGTAGTATATATTTTGTAAATTTATTTTATTATTATTATTATTATTATTATTATCATTAATATTATTATTATTATTATTAATATTATTATTAATATTATTATTATTATTGGCAAGGTCATTGAACGACTCATCATATTTTTTCAAGGTCACTCAAAAATTCTCAAGGTCATTCAAACAAAGACAATGACTCATCAAAAAAAAATCAAGGTCATTCAAAATTTCTCAAGGTCATTCAAAACTTTTTCAAGGTCATTCAAGCAAAGACCATGACTCATTCAAGGTCATTGGATGTTAAATGTAGATACATATGAGACTTTAAAAAGAGCTAAAAACGAATTATATGATGATATTATATATTTAAATAAGACCATTGGTACTATCAAAATGAATTAAGAAAATCAATATTAGAATTGAAAGAAAATCATAAACTTAATGAAAAAATGATGAATCAAGTTCAATATAGTATAAAATTAACAACTGATCAGTTCAATCGTATAATGAAATTACAACAACACCCAGTTAACAGTGGCGGCAACAGCTTGAAAGAAGTTAACAATGCCAACAAATCATCATTGTCATTTCCATTATATATTTTTACATATTTTCTTAGTATTACATGATTCTGATTGGTCGAATATAGTATAAATAAGCTTACACTTTCAAATATTTTTATAAAATGCCAGAAACTAAATTTTTTATAACTTTGTTGAATGAGCTGGTCTCTAATAATAGAGAAGAAGATGAAATCATTAAAAACATGAAATTTATGGTAAACCGAACCGAGAAAATCGTTGAAGACATCCCATTCGATTATGAAAAAATTCTCAATTTGCCACCATTGGAGAGAAAGAAGGCATTCCAATCAATATTTAGTTACATGTTCGATGAAAATAATAAAAGGATGCGAATAATAGTAGGATTAATGTACATGAAACACATGATATTAAAATCTGGATCCGACTATGAAAATTATTTCCAATGGTCTATAGAGGTATTTTACTTTATATTGTTAATAATTTATTATTATTTAGGTGATAGAAACAAAAATTGATCCGTGGGTAGAATCAAACGGTGGGTGGACAGCTATTATTCAAGTTGCCACAGAAGCCAAACGCTCTGATATTTATATCGAGAATTGCAAATTTTTATTAAAACTATTCACTGGAGTATCTGTTTTATATTTATGTAACAAGGTTTATCATAGATTTTAATAAATATTTCTTTGTTATTTTTATTAATAAAAAACTATATTTTAAAGATTTATTGATTATTACATGTACATTCTTCATCACCACAAGATTCTATCATAATATTTTCTATAACATGATCAATACAATTCTTAAATTCGGTAGGCTCATCTTTAATAATTTCGGTAGCTTCTTCAATATTAATAATTTCTTCAGAATCATTAATAATTTCAGTATCTCCATCATTAACAATTTCATCACTCTGACATCCAGAATCACTCTGACATTCAGAATCGCAATCCGATTCTTTACTCAATGCTTCAACTAGAGTCAACATATCTCTAATTTTTACACCGGTTATTTCTTCAAGTTTATCAAACAAAAAGTTTATTAAATATTCTAAACGAAATTAATTAATTATTATATATTTTTATATTTTACCTTTTTCAGACATCATTTTAACACAATTTTAAAACTACTTATAATTTGTTTATAGAATAACAAAGAAACATTAATACATTTATTAAACACTATACATTAAAATAACTGTGAAAGTCTAGCAGTAACAATTTTCCAGATTGGAGAAAGCACATCGTTTTGATCTGCTTTATATCCTTGGATTGTTATTGTTATATACCAGTTTTCCTGTTCTTTGAATCCTATTTCTGTAAATGCATCATAATATCTGGTATATTGACTCGTGAAGAAACCATTTTCATTGCATTTTAAATTGGAATTGATCTTTTTGAATGTATTATCAATATCCTTGATATCTAACATTGAGAGAGTACCAGCAAGAGATTGAAATTGCGTTTTATTAAGTTTGACTGGATTTGTCAATTGCATATTGATAGGCTCCTTCAAAAAATACATTTTATAATTGTGGAACATCTGAACTGGTTGGACACTTATTTTCTTGGTCATGTTTGATTTATGATCTTTATAATGTGGTGACGCACTTTTATACCCTTGACAGATACTGATTAACCAATCAGAATCATGCATGATCACAAAGACAATGCATGATAAGTGCATGATAAGTGCAAAACAAGTGCGTGACTGGAAAACTGTATGTGAATTAACTCGTGGATTTTGTATGTGATTTTACGCATTCATCTATATAAAATGTATTATTAATATCACGTGTTTTATTATTATTATTATTTTTATTATTATTATTATAATTATTATTATTATTATTATTATTATTATTATTATTAATATTATTATTAATATTATTATTAATATTATTTTTATTATTTTTATTATTATTATTTTTATTATTATTATGTGTTTAATTAAAGATAAGCTAATGCATCATCACAAAGACAGTGCATGATAAGTGCGTGATCACAAATACAGTGCAAGATAAGTGCGTGACTGGAAAACTGTATGTAAATTAACCCGTTGAGTTTACATATATGATTTTACACATATCATCTATATAAAATGTATTATTAATATCACGTGTTTTATCATCATTATTATTATTATTGTTATTATTTTAATTATCATGATTTTTATTATTATTATTATTATTATTACTATACTAATAAAATTACTATTTTTATTATTGTTACCAACATCAAAATAAAACTATTACTATCAAAAACATTTATTATTATTATTATTATTACCAAAAATAAAACTAACAAAACAACAAAAATAAAATACAAAAACATTTATTACCAACACTAAAACTGTCAAAACAAACAAAAATAAAATACAATTATTTTCTTAACAGTTTCATTTTTTGAAAATTTCGTATTGAATTTGTAAGATTCCATTCCACATAGTGTTGATATCTGAAATCACAACAGCTACACCCCAGAATGCAGGGGTATTCAGTTTCCAACTCCTTGACCATTCGGTTTATTTCATTATCCCAAAGAGCTTGCTTAATGAGATTGGAAATATCTATTCTTGTTTCATTGTATATTAACTGTTGATGCATTGACGGTTCTTTATTCTTCAAAATCTCCTTTATTTGAGGATAGTAATAAATAATGCGATCTATTATCATTGGGACATATTGGTCTAAATAAAATATAAAAAATGAAATAAAAAAAAAAAAAAAAGATAAATTTACCGTATTCAGCGATATTTTTCTTTGGCATAGCATACATAATATTTTCCATTTTAAAAATGAGATCAAATGAATAAGCAAGTTGTTTTAAACAATCATTGGCCAATCAGATATCGACCAATCCGGTGATTTCATTTTGTATGTCACAAACAATATTTTTGTATTCTAGATTTCGCACCCCTAATATAACTATTTTGCCACTAGCAAACACGTTAACACACATTGGGTTGTATTTTAAAAGCCTCAGTGCAGGAAATAATTCTGGTTCGAACATACAAAGACATTTTGTTGACATGTTGTATAGATTGATAGATTGTCCCATATCCATGGTAACTGTAATTGACTGTATTTTAATATCCTTTATTCTATATTGTAAATTATTGACATCTAAAGGTTTCTTACATCCCATGATTCTGCATTTGCCGGATTTGAAAAATATTATAGAATATTTTCCACTCCTATCTACAATTTGCTGTGGTTTACCATGTGGAAACGTCATTTTTGATACATCGAAAGTTCCTTTATAATTTATATTTGATAGCATAATTAAACAATAAAGAAATATTAAGCTATATATATAATTTTTAGGAAGAGTTCATTAAATCATATAATATAAACAAAAACCTATAATAATACAAATTAATAATGGAATTAAGAAATGATGCTGTATATCAAATCGTCGGCCCAAGTGGTAGTGGTAAAACTATGTTTGTGTGTAAATTACTGAAATCTAATTTATTTCAAACAAAATTCAACAAGATTTATTGGCATAGGGGTGCAGATGAAGAACATGGATTAACTCAAGATAATTTCTGTAAATTGAAAAACATGAAAATAGTAAAGGGTTTCGATAAAAACTGGTCAAGTCGATTAAGGAAAGGTGATGTCATCATTATTGATGATTTGTATCAGGAAGCTAATAAAGAAAAGGATTTTAATAATTTATTCACAAAAATCAGTAGACATGTTGGTGTTACTGTGATCTTTATTACTCAAAATCTATTTCATCAGGGTGGCGCCCATCGAACAAGGAATTTAAATGTTCAATATTTAGTTATTTTCAAGAATCCTAGAGATGCAACCGTTATTGATTTTCTTGCTCGACAGGCATACCCTAATAATCGTAATTTTCTCATCAGTGCATTTCAAGATGCTACAAAATCACCACATGGATATATATTTCTTGATTTCACACAACAATGCAATGATGATTTACGGGTAAAACCGATATTTTCAATAAAGAAGGTGCCATGGTATATAAACAAAGTTAAAAACTTTAACACGTAAAAATGTTTATGAAATCCAGGCTTAAAAATATCCGAAAACTTAGACAAAGTATTAAAAAGACAATAAATAAAGTTCCACCAAAAACCAGTTATACACCATCTAAAAAGCTAATAACCGAGAATTACCCTGCAATGAATCTTATTTCGAAAAACATTATTAAAAAGAGTAAGAAAACAGATAAAATTGTAAAAAATCATAGGAGTTTCCCATATTTTAATGCATTGTTAAAGGCTTCGAGTATGAAAAGAATGTCTATTTTACAATCATTTCCAACTTTTTTTGTCGATGATTTACTCAAAATTCTATTAAAAGTAGTCAGAGGTAAAATTAAAATCAGTAATTCTAAAAAACTAGTACTGAATAAACATATAAAGCCTTTGTTATCACTAGTAAATAATAAAAATCGTAAGCAAATGAGAAAAATCATATATAAACAACAAGGTGGTTTTATTGGAGCAATGTTACCATTAGCATTATCATTATTATCACAATAAACGATGGGGCAATCATTACCTAATGTTAAATTAAAATTTAAATCATCTTGTTGTAATGGAGAAGATTTGGACGAACCCAGAAGACGAAGCAGGTTTCGGTGGAGTGGCAAAGTTAAAGAAAAGAGTCCCAAAGTCGAAAAAGGAAACGCAAAAGTGGTTGTCAGATCAGCTTGCGTACAGTTTAAACAAACCGATGCGGAAAAGATTTCCAACGAGAGCTTATAAGACATTCGGTATTAATGATTTATGGCAAATGGATTTGATGGAGATGATACCGTATTCGAAAATTAACAAGGGTTATAAATATATTTTAACATGTATTGATGTTTTCAGTCGTTTTGCTCGCGGTGTACCAACAAAGACAAAATCTGCAGAGGAAATATCTAAAGCAATTAACTCAATGTTTAAAAATGGGCATCCAGACAATTTGCAAACCGATTTAGGTATTATTATTATTATTATTATTATTATTATTATTATTATTATTATTATTATTATTATTATTATTATTATTATTATAGGCAAGGAGTTTTACAATAGTAAAGTTAAGCAAATCCTGGATCGTCTCAAAATAAATCATTATTCTGTACATTCTCAATACAAAGCCGCACATGTTGAAAGATTTAACCGGACATTGAGGGATAGATTAAAGAAATATTTCGTGCATCAAGGTAATAAAATATGGATAAATGTATTACCGAAAATACTTGTTAGTTATAATAATTCTTCGCATCGAGGTCTGAATGGTTTGAGACCCGATATTATCAGCTCGAAAACACGAGTACAGTCTAAAAAAGTTGCTATTACAACACCAAAATATAAAGTTGGTGATCACGTTAGAATTAGTAAAATATCTGCTTCACCTTTCATCAAAAATTTCGATAGTAATTGGAGTGATGAGGTATTTCAAATTACTAAAATTAATACTAAACAGAGTCCTGTAATGTATGTTATTAAAGATAGTGATAACAATTTAATACAAGGGAAATTCTATGAACAGGAATTACAAGTTATTTCCAAACCTACAGTGTTCAGAATTCAGAAAATATTGAAAACTAAAATGGTGGGTAAGGATAAACAATACTATGTCAAATGGCATGGATATCAAAAACCCTCATGGATATCATCAAGAGACCTAGTAAAATGAGTTTCTATACAATTTTACAGAGTAATAGTTGCCCACTAATCCATCCGGAAAATCAAGCAAGTAAATTTTTGGTTGATCTTCAAAATCCCATTTATTTACATGGAAATTGGGAAGTTGCTTTGCAAGACTTTACATTTGTGTACAATACATTCCCATTTTATAGTCATTGTAAAATCGGATTCAAGAAACGTGTACCCAAAACCTGTAGTGGTATTTTCACAATCAATAATTTTGAACGATATTGTCATATTCCGAATCAGATTTTAGATGAAAATAGTGGCATGTTTTTCAAAGATGGATTGAATGTTAGTTGTGATTATAGTCTCTTTACAATAAAGTTTGAAAGTATTGAGGATGCCAAGCGAATGGGTTGTGATAAGCTTAGCATTGTTGTTCCTGGAACTGAATACCTAATACAATTCAAAACATTTGATGAGAAAAGTGTAACGATCGAGAACATCAAAATATCTGTATCATATATTAATGAGGTGGAAGATACATTTACATTTACTAATGAATTATATATTGAAACACTTGAAGAATTACATAAATATATTTCATTCAATTGTTTACATATATTTAAAATTATTGAATTTGTTAAAGATGGAATATGTAAATTCAGTCTGAATAATAACATTTGTGAAGTTACATTTGATAAAAATTTGGCTAATACATTGGGATTAGATAAGCAAACATATAGGGCAAGTGCTTTTGGTGTACGCAAACCAAAAATAATAAAACTCCATAGGCAAATGTTCATATATACTAACATCATCGATCCTATAATTGTTGGTGATTCTTTGGTTCCTCTTTTGAAATCTGTTTGGGTTGATAAACATGATCAGGATGAAGTTGTCAATATAAATATCGATAATCCCATGTACTTACCGGTATCAACATCATGTATAAACAATATAGAAATAAATATTCGTGATGATAGCGGTAAATTTATTGAATTTAGTAAAGATACATAAACTCATTTGACATTACATTTTCGTAAATTAGATGGCCAATAACGATATTATTAGTATGTATAGTGGTAGCCAAAGTGGTGGCGAATTACCATATTTTATTGGTAAACAGTATGGATCAGGTTGGTTGAGAACAATTGGTAGATTTGCACTTCCTATTCTTAAACGCCTTGGTAGTTTTGGTATGAAAACTGCTAAAGATGTGATAATGAATGAGCAGAAAATATTGCCATCTCTGAAATCAAATGCATTATCCGAGTTAGGGAAAGTTCTACCTAGTGTTGCAGGTATGTTTCAAAAACCCGAAGCGCCAGCTCAAAAACGTAAAAGACATCATAAACATATAAACAAACGAATGAAAGGACATGGAACTATATTTCAAAAATGATTTGTGGTAAATCTGAATTGTGTTTATTTGATAGACCATCTCCCCAAGCAGTAATTGAAATGGGGGCCTTTGAAGATGTATTCCCGATGAATTCTATTATGGATAGTAGAACTGATATTGAATTTTATATTAATGGTTCCCAAACTGAATATCTAGATTTGAACGATACATTGTTAACTGTTCAGATCAAAGTTGTAGATAAAGATAGAAAACCGTTGGGTGAACCTAGTGATGTAATACCAAACAATTTCTTGTTTCATACGCTTTTTAAAGATGCAGTTCTCGGATTTAATAATATCAAGATTGAGGGTGGAAACAGTACATATATTCACAAAGCTCTAATAGAAACTATTATAAATTACAATAGCGATACTAAAATACATGTTTAACTCCTATGGGTTATGGTAGTGATGATGATAGGAAAAAGTGGATTAAAGGATCGAAATTATTTACCATGTGCTCATCATTACAACTCGATTTTATGGATCAACCGAAATATTTACTCCCAGGTGTTAATGTGCACATTAGATTGAAAAGATCTGATTCGGCATTATCACTAACAAGTGCCACCACAGCTCCAATTCTTCAATTAGTTGATGCAAAATTATTGGTAAGAAGAGTTCGGGTTGAGCCCTCTGTATTAGCCGGTCATCAACTGGGGGCTTAATTCTAAGCATGCAATATATCCATTGAAAACAAAGGAAATTGTTCAATTTGCAATTGCTAAGGGATCAGCTTCTTTCTATAAGGAACAAATATTTGGAGATAGAAGAATCATCAACTTTATATTGGTAACATTTCAAAGTGAATCTCAATATAATGGATCATACTTAACATCGAGCTCAATTTTCAAAAAACTTTGGTGTAACATCGCTAACTTTATCGAAAAATAGTGATTATAGAGAAACATATACTCAAGATTTCGAAAATGATATTTATTGTGCTACATATATGCAGAGTATAGTTAGAAATATGGGTTATTTGGATAAAAACCTTAATTGTGGTATAACTCTTGAAGATTTTAAAAGCAAATATCCATTCTTCACATTTGTTTTGGCACCCGATTTCGATTTAAATCAGAGTCAATTACCTCAAAATGGAAATTTACGATTAGATATAAAGTTTGCTAAAGCTACAACTGAACCGGTACATGTTGTAATATATGGAGTATTTGAAAATGAGGTTCAAATAACTGCAAACAGAACAGTACTAGTTTGAACAGAGTTCAAACATTGTTGGTTTGAACGAACATTGTTGGTATAAATGTATAGATAATTTATGATAGTTTGTCATGGAGTAAGTTTTTAAATGTATTATTAATATTATTGATGTAGTTCTGTTCAGGTCTATCGAATTGGAAAACAAATACTAGGACATGAATTTTTAGGGGTTTTTCCTCTTGATAAAATTCCATATTTACGTAATAATCAAGCCATTATCGTCAATACTCAATCATCTCATCTCGGTGGAGAACATTGGTTAGCAATATATATGAAGCCTAGCAAGATATTTGTATTTGATCCTATGGGTTTCTATTATCCGGCTTTAATGGTTTCGAAACTGCAAACAATGGGTAAACCTATTGTGTATAATAAAACTATGTATCAAAAACCATGGACCTTAACATGTGGTCAACATTGTTTAGCATGGTTATTATCCAAACGATTTGATGTATAATAAATGTATTAATGTTTGTGTTATGTTTTATTATTATTGTCATGTTTTAACTAACAATATATATATATTTTTAAATATTATTATTATTATTATTATTATTAATATTATTATTATTATTATTATTATTATTAATATTATTATTATGTGTTTAATTAATTAATGTTAACAAAGCCAGTGCATGATAAGTGCATGATAAGTGCATGATTTACAAAGACTCTGCATGATCATCACGTGATTTACAAAGACACTGCATGATAAGTGCATGATTAGTAACAAGGAACGCATACATACACACTCAAGACTGTATGTAATTTACAAAGAAATCACATACATACTTTTGTTTGTATGTGAATTACAAAGAAAAACACATACATACTTTTGTTAGTATGTGATTTACAAAGAAAACATACCTACACAATATAAGCTGCATGCGTAAAAATCTCTCACCTATATGTGTGTATTGCTTAAATGTGATTGGCTAAATCCTGAAAATATTATTCTCTTTATAAACATATGCAAATTCAAAATCTATCACAATTAATTCATAAATTTTAATATGGCAGGACAAAATAATATTTTAAGAAGTCTTCTAACTTCATCCATTGGTAATTTTTATTTATTATTTATTACCATTAATCTTTTAGTAAATTTAGACTGGTTCGATGTAACCGAAAATGAGGATCTATTGGATTTGGATGACTTTTTTGGTAAAATTTAATTTTTAGTTAAATGATTTTATTAATATTCTTTTAGATTGTAATAATAATAATGTTGAAAGAATTATTATTGAAGATACTCCCACTTCAATTAATGAAGATGTTTATGAGGTTATATCTATCGGTAAGTTTAATGTTTATTTATTTTCAAAATATAAAAAAAAAAAACATTTCAGATGATGATGATGATATGATTCCGGCAACTTACCAATAATTATTTTGGATGATATAGTGGATGATGCCCCACTTGTATTGATGGAGATGATATAGTGGATAATGCCCCCACTTGTATTGATGTTGACGATTCTTCTGATGATAATATTGATGCAGATTTATGTTAGTAATTTATTTATTTTTAAACTTTATTTAAATATATTAATTAATTATATTTTTAAAAATTTAACGAATTTAAAGAATATTTTGAAAAATTATGAAAAGTATAAGATTTTGTGAAAAGTTGATTATTGAAGAATTTATGGAAATTTTTTAATAGCGAAGAATTTATGAAGATTTTATGAAATCATGCAGAGTTGATTCTTAACTAATTTTAGGGAATGATTTGTGTAAATAATAAAAGGTTGTTTTTATTAAATTTTAGGTTAATATATATCTATTCTTTATTAATAATAAGAAAAAAAAATAATAATCTACAGCAAGCATTGAAAACGATATTCATTTTATATTATAATAATACTTATTTGATGTGATAATAATCTGCAGTGAGCATGCAGCTATATTTTGAAAAAATGATACTTATTTTATATAATAATAATAATATTTTATGTGATAATAATAATAATAATAATAATATTTATTTTATATGATAATAATAGTCTACAGTAAGCATGTAGCTATTCGCCCTATAATTTGCTAATAATAATAATCTGCAGTGACATGCTATTCACCCTATAATTTGAAACATTTATTATTAACAGGTCTTTTTGTTATAAACTTGCATAATAATGAATGATTCGCGAATGTTGCAATATTTATGCAAAACAAGTGCAAAGCCATGTCTAATACATTTGACTATATAAGAATTATCATTTAATATTATACAAGTCTTTATGTTATAGAATTGTATAATAATGAAAGATAATTTTATGAAATATTGTAAAATAATTATATATATATATATATATATATATATATATTTTTTTTTAATACAAGTTATTTAATTTATTATTATTTTATCAGGTAAATTTTACCCAAAATATTGCATGATCTCAAAGAATCATGGTGAAATATGTCACGAAAAAATGAAACAATACTATGTCCATAGATTTAATTGCATTAGGTTTTTTATTTGCCCTGTATGCAAAACATCCCAGTCCATAAAATACAAAGCTTTTTATAACATTCACAAAGACCATTTGGATTCATTTAAAATAATTAAAAAGGAGCTGTTTCGTATCAGTAATAAAAATAATGTAAATATTATGAATATTATAAATAATATACGCCCAACAAAAATAACTAAAAATAAAAGACCTGCTGAACATAGGCCATCTAAAATACCAAATAAACTTATAAAAATCGAAGTCATTGAAATCAGTGATGACGAATCAATTAATAATGTAGATATTATAAATAATGTAGATATTGATATTATTACTAATACAGATATTATAAATAATGCAGATATTGTAAATATTGCAGACATTGTAAATAATGTAGATATTATAAATAATGTAGATATTATAAATAATGTAGATATTGTTAATAATACTATTAATCAAGTTGGTGGTTCATTAGAACCTATAATACAAATTAATTTAAACGGCGCAATTAAAACAATTAAATTTAATACATCAGAGGCGCAACTGATAAAAATAATGTTAACTGAGAAAATCAGTTCTAAATTATTTGATGAGATTGGAAAGATGGGGGGTGATGTTAAAATTCAATTTGCTGTTTTAATACAGTTTGAAAAAGATGGGGAAATCCGCGATAATTATTTTCCAACAACGCAGAAAAATTTTCAGATAGTTTTTTATCTGAAGGAGTTAATAAACTCAATGAAAAAATAGAAAAGTTCACCCATTTAGGCAGTGGATGGAGAGTAATCAATATTTTAGAAATAGATTTTATACTTACCAAATTTTCCCCAATTAGTCGTTTATCAGGTCATCGATATATTCAGACTCCTTCTGCTATTGCATCTAAAAAAGCTATTATAAATGTTAAAAATACTGACGATAAATGCTTCCTTTATAGTATTCTGGCAATTCTTAAAAAAGATTTAATTTTAGAAAATCGGACTAGACCTGCAAAATACACCGAGTTTTTAAACGACTTAGTATATGACGAAATTACGGATTGTCCAATGAAATTAATAAATATACCCAAATTTGAAAAGAAAAATGACAGTTTAAATTTAGCAATAAACGTCCTTTCTTATACTCCAACTGTGATAATTGACGAGGTTCCTGATAGTTATGTCTTCCATCATCCTCATTTAAGTATAATTCATCGTTCAAAGGTCATTGGCGGAACACCTATTTATTTGCTTTTATTAGAGAAAAGTGATAGGAATCACTACACCGCGGTGAGTGATCTGAATAAATTAATGAATTGTCATCAGAATCCTGATTGTCCAATTCAAATTAGATGTAAATGGTGCCCACACTGCCTAAATGGTTTCAGGCTGGATAATGCCTTTAATAAACATGTAGCTCTATGCGCTAAAAATCAGACGGGTACAACCCTTTACACATTACCCGATAACAAAAATTTAAAATTTGAAAATTATTCTAAAACCATCACCCCTCCCTATGTAATTTATGCCGATTTCGAGTCGGTTTTACCACCTGATGTTAGACATCACCAAATTCATATGCCTAGTTCAGCAGGCCTTTTACTAATAAATAACTACACAAAAACACAACAATATTTTGAATTTTATGGGCCTGACTGCATTTCTTTATTTCTTAAAAAAGTAGAGGAAATTGCTGTCACAATTGTCCTACCTTATTATGATGTTGAAGGGAAAAAGTTGGTAAGTTTTATGTCTTTCGCTGAACAACGAGAATTTAAATCATGTAGAACTTGCTATCTTTGCAAGAAACCAATTGTAAATCCTGCTAAAGACCATTGTCACTTTACAGGTAAATATCTTGGTGCAGCGTGCCGAAAATGTAATTTTGCGCGTAGAATATATAAGTTGCTTCCGATAGTGTTTCATAATTTAAAAGGTTACGATCTGCATCATATTTTAAAACATGGTCTCAACGGTTTTCCTTCTTGGAATTTAGACATTATCCCTACCTCGACTGAAAAATTTATATCTTTAATTGTACATATAAAAAAATCTGGCTGTTAGATTTATAGATAGTATGCAATTTGTAAATTGCTCTTTATCTAAGGCTGTAAAAACACTTACTACACTACCTCTTACTACCTCTGCCTTTCCTGGTTCTATGATAGATTCTAAGGGTATATTTCCTTATGATTATGCCGCATCTTTTGATGTTCTTGAAACTACTTATGAATTGCCTCCTAAATGGGAGGGTGTGACAGATGATGAGTATGCGACTGCTGAATTGGTTTGGATGCAACAAAACTGTGGTAATTTGCGTGACTATATGATGCATTATTTAAAAGTTGATGTATTCCTACTCGCTGATTACTTTCAACAGTTTCGTGAAAAGACCATTGCATACAATGGTCTTGAACCTTTAAATTTCTATGGTATTCCTGGAATGTCATGGGCGTCAGCGCTTATGACATTAGATGAACCCATAGAGGTTTTACAGGACATGGAAATGTTCAATTTTTACGAGTGAGGAATACGAGGAGGGTTAACGTTTGTTAACAAACACTATGTTGCTTCTTCAGAGGACACCGAATTGCTGTATATAGACATAAATAATTTGTACGGTTGGGCTCTTAGCCAATCTTTGCCGTATGCTGATTTTGTTTGGGTGTATGATGGTTTGGATGATGTATTGAATGAGTGTATGAATGTTGCGGATATTGAAATCCTTCCATATGGATATACTATGGAAGTTGATATTGATATCCCTGAAAATTTCCATGATTTTTTAAATGACTTTCCGATTGGACCGGAAAAGATGTGCCCACCAAATTCAAAAGTTGAGAAGCTAATGCTCACGCATTATCCAAAGAAGAATCATGTTCTTCATTGGAGGCTTCTCAGGCTTTATCTTTCGCTTGGGGCTAAGGTTGTGAATGTACATAGATGTATAAAATTTACACAGAAACCTATTTTTAAAAATTATATAGATAAAAATACTGACTTGCGAGCAAATGCAGTCAGCGAGATATATAAAGATTTATTTAAATTATATAATAACAGCTTGTACGGTAAATCCGTTGAAAACCTTAAGAAGCGAATGAATTTGCGACTATGTAATTCATTTGAAAAGTTAATTACATATTCGTCAAAACCGGAATTCAGAAAAACCATCGAAGTTGATGAGAATCTGTTTGCCGCGCATCTTAATAAGGATTCAATATGTTTGGATAGGCCTAGTTACATCGGACAATCAGTACTAGATCTATCCAAACTACGGATGTATCAGTTGCAGTATATAGAGCTGCAAAAGTATAGAACTATTTATAATTGTGATATAAATTTAATTGCCGGTGATACGGACAGCTTCTTTTTAGAGATAAAAAATTTAAAATTAGATACTTTATTAAAAGCGATGATTTCGGATGACCTTTTAGATACATCTAATTATGACCCCTCTCATCCTTTATATTCAAGACGACTAGCATCCGTTATAGGAAAGTTTAAGGATGAGAGTAAAGGGGGAGTGTATAGTGAGTGGGTTTTCTTGCGTCCTAAATGTTATAGTTTATTGGGAAATAAGTCGACTATGAGGGCTAAGGGAGTAAAATTAGCAGGTACAAATATAAATCATCAATCATATTTAGATTGTTACAATAATAACGAGATTATATCTGTACCTCAGACTAGAATAGGGTCCCGGAATCATCAGCTTTTTACTTTTAAAAATAGTAAAATAGCGCTAAACAACCACGATGATAAGAGGGCATGGGTTGATAAAAATGTTAGTTTCGCCTATGGACACTATAGAGGGCTTGATGCAATTAATAGTGGTCATAGTATTACAAGAACACAGCAATTTCAAGATATATTCAAAGAAATTCTGGCTCCTGATTGATCATCAATTTATCAGACGAACAATTATGTGAATATTATATATTTTTGTATATTTTGAATTTTGTATATTATAAAAAAAAATTGTACGTTTACTTATTTTATTATGTTTTTGATTATTATTAGTTGCTTTTTTATATAAAGGGTTATAAAACATGTTCACAATAGTTAAATTTCGATTTTATCTGCATTATCAATAGTGGGATTGAATAAAATCTCGATATTTATCATACACATCCAGATTACATTTTATTTAGAAATAATATGCAACTAGATAACTTTATTATTGACTTATTGATTTATTTATTTTTTAGTAGTAATAAATAATCATAGGTTTCTGTCAATAGCCTATCGATTATTAAAAATGTCTGATTCCATTTAATTCTGAATTCCGCTATTTTAATTTAGAAGATTAATATAATAATAATATTAATAAATAAAATCTTGTAACAATAATGATAATAATAAAATATTATTAGTTAAAACATTACTTATAAAAATAAGTAATAGAATAAAAAAAAAATATTAATAATTAAAACACTACTTATGCGCTGCCCGATATCGGAGGTATGTGGAATGGGCTTTGAATAAAGCTCTTCGATAATATAACTATAGTAGAATTATTTCTTTATAATAAAACTTTTTGTTGTATATGTCTTGGTTTTTTATTATATATTAATAATAATAATAATAAATATTAAAACATTACTTATAAAAATAAGTAGTAAATTAAAATTTAAAAATGTTTAAAAATAATATGACCTTGAAATTTTTGAATGACCTTGACCTACTTTTAAATGACCTTGACCTACTTCTGAATGACCTTGACCTACTTCTGAATGACCTTGAGAAGTTTTGAATGACCTTGAAAATTTTTGAATGACCTTGAGAAATTTTGAAAGACCTTGAATTTTTTTTGATGAGTCATGGTCTTTGTTTGAATGACCTTGAAAATTTCTGAATGACCTTGAAAGTGTTTGATGAGTCATCCAATGACCTTGAATGAGTCATGGTCTTTGTTTCAATGACCTTGAAAGTGTTTGATGAGTCATCCAATGACCTTGAATGAGTCATGGTCTTTGTTTCAATGACCTTGAATGAGTCATTGTCTTTGTCTTAAAAATTTTTTGTACTTTTAGACTTAGAAAAAAAAAATTTTTTACCCCCCCGGGGGGGGGGTTGATCCAGCGGTGACATGATCTAGCGGTGACACATCCCACTACTTACCGATTCATTTTCACATAATTTTATTCAGTTTTCATAAAACTTGAACCAGTTTTACTCTGTATAATTACCAATAGAATACCCGAATTTTTAAAGGCGAGTAGAGGAATGCTCGAAAACTCTCTCCACGTCGTGTCCTCGCCACCTCGTATGAGCTCTGCTTGGGCATCGGCGTGGGGAGAGAGTTATGATATTATTATGATAAACGAAGTTATTGTGGTAAATTATATTTCAATAAAATATTTTATAAGAAACTAGACTTTTTCTTTGTCGAAATTTTTCCGGCCAACAGCCGACACATCAGCGCAAGAGAGTAAAATAGATATACCCCATCGAGTTGTGTAAGTGCGGTGTAAGTCCGCCAATAATTCGTGCCCGTGAAGGCTACGGCGAGAGAACGCAGTAGCTGAAACGTAAATTATTAATCCGTATAGGGGAAATGGGTTGAAGGGGAAATAGTTTTTTGGTTGTTTCGCCATCACTCAACTCCCGTAAACTCGACCTAAAATCACGAAACCAAACTGCTTAAACTCAAACCACTGAGTAGTCCAGTGGGCACTATTAATGTTGTAATATTAATACAGATTTTCCTAAGATCAATTAAAGGAAAGGTGACTGGGGAGTCAACGCAAATTAAATATCGTTGCTATGATCTCTAACTTATTCATTTAAACTAATTAAACTTATAACTAGTGTAAATTTTAACCCCGAGGCGAGTATTACTAAAACGATCGTTAACCAAAAAATTAAGGACTAAAAGTATTCTAGATGAGAAAAATTTTAACCCCGATAATTAACCGAAATTTAATTCCCAACACGAGAAATCGAGCAGACGATATTTTCTTTTAAGATTCGCACAACATGTCGAATCCCTAAGCCCCTAACATCTAATGTTGTTGAAGTTGATCATATCCAAAAAATTATTATCAAATATTCCGCGACACTCTTTCAAACTCATCGAACTGTTGAGAAGTCACCTAGCCGAACTACCGCAAATGCCTCAGTAAGTAAAAATCTGTACTTAGTAATTCCACCCATAACTGAGTAAACTAGTGAAGAACGCTAAAGTAGACCCCCGCTCAAACAAACGTTCTCCTCAGTATAGATTGATGATTAGCTCCCAAAATTTAAAAGAAAACCCATTGACATTTAAAAAATTTTTATGAGCCGTCCAGGTGTGAGAAACTTTGAACCACAAGTAATATTCAATTTATTCCTTACATTTGTTGGGCCAGGACACAAATAGCCTTGAAAATTGTTTAAATGTATCAGTAATACAACACGAAAACCTAGCACCAAGATAACTTAAAATATAATATACAACACCAATTAAACATTTTAAAATCTGAGAGAATATAAATAAATATAAAATCAAAAACATAAAAAGTAAAATAAAATAAATACAAAATGCATCAAGAACCGCATGAAATTTACATAAAAAATAGCATAATAACAAAAAAATTCGACCGTAAAATGACCATTTATATAAAATTAAAAATTAATGAATTAAATGAATAAAAATAAAATAATTTTGGATGAATAAATTGATTTAAAAATGTCAAAAATAAATTACTAATTTAAATTAAGAAATAAATAGAAATTTAATTTAGATAACATAAATAATTTCAAGGTCGAACTTTGTTTAATCGCAATAAAACTAACACGCAAGGTTAAGGCCAAATTATAGGTATATATACTAATATGATTTGACAAATATCTAATCTTAATTTTCAGCATTGATTTTAAAGCGTATTTTGACACTGGTTGTCAACAGTTTTACTTTGAATTAGTATATTTATGAATTTTTATAGATGTATTCGATTTATTTAGGAAGTTTAATTCAATGGCTTTTTAATTTGGATGGATTTATGAATTTTATGGATGTATCCGATTTATTTAGGAAGTTTAATTCAATGGCTTTTTAATTTGGATGGATTTATGAATTTTTATGGATGTATCCGATTTATTTAGGAAGTTTAATTCAATGGCTTTTTAATTTGGATGGATTTATGAATTTTATGGATGTATCCGATTTATTTAGGAAGTTTAATTCAATGGCTTTTTAATTTGGATGGATTTATGAATTTTTATGGATGTATCAGATTTATTTAGGAAGTTTAATTCAATGGCTTTTTAATTTGGATGGATTTATGAATTTTTATGGATGTATCAGATTTATTTAGGAAGTTTAATTCAATGGCTTTTTAATTTGGATGGATTTATGAATTTTATGGATGTATCCGATTTATTTAGGAAGTTTAATTCAATGGCTTTTTAATTTGGATGGATTTATGAATTTTATGGATGTATCCGATTTATTTAGGAAGTTTAATTCAATGGCTTTTTAATTTGGATGGATGTATTTATGAATTTTAATGGATGTGTCCGGTAATTTAATTTTGGTTTTAATAAATTATTATAATGCTTAAATTTTTTTTAATTGTCGAAATTTTTCCGGCCTACAGCCAAAGACACATCACAAGTTAAGAAAATCATATACAGTATTCAGATTCGTGTAAGTGCGTGGAATACCGCCGATGATCTGTGCTCGTGAAGACCTGGCGTGCGGAACGCAGGGATCGGAACGTCAATATTATCTGTACATAGGGAAAATTGGAGGGTAAATGAGTAGCCCTTTGGCTGCTCCTTCATCATCCGTTTCCTGTAAAATTGACATAAATTTTTAACAACAATCGGCTCAAAATCTCTAACACCGAGTAGTCCAGTGGTCACTCATTAACTATGAAATGAACATACATAGATCTTAAGGACAAAGATGGGGAACGGGTAGTGGGGAAAATTGCGAAATCGTTGCAACAGTTAAAATGAATAGCCATCGGAAAAAGATTAATCCGAACGACCAAAATCATGAAAATAATGTTTTTAAATAAGAATCAAATAAATTATGATAAATTGAAACGGAAAATATGTGCAGAACGCTGCGCAAATTTTTGGAAATAGTTAAACACTTATCATAAAAAACTGTAAAATAAGGGCGGAACGCTGCTCAAATTTTCCGAGTCAGTGAAAATACTTTGTCGAAAACTGTAGAATAAGGATGAACCGTAAAATAAGGGCGGAACGCTGCTAAAATTTTCGAATTTACAAAAATACTTTATCGAAAATCAAAAAATACAGATGGATTACGGCTAACGTTGTATATCAATAAAAAATTTTTAACGCTGAGGAATAAGGACGGATCCCTACAAAATCTTAATAATAATAATGATAATGATAAGGGTAATGGTAATTATAATAATAATAATAATAATAATGATAATAATAATAATAATAATGATAATAATAATAATAATAATAATAATCATGGTATTTGTAGTAATGATGATAATAATTATGATAATAATAATAGTAGTAATAATAATAGTAGTAATAAAAATAAATATAACGGTAATTATAGTTATAAAAATAATAATAAAGGTAATAGTAGTAACATTTAAAAAGGTAATACATATAATATCAACAATGATAATAGGGAATAATAATAGTAATAATAATAGGGAACATTATAGTTATAATAGGGATAAGAGTAAGAGAGATAATGTGAGAATATTTAACCTAACAAAAGGTGTACATGCCATAGAACAATCATCTATACGGACAATAATAAGAAGGACTAAGCGAATGGACATAATGATAAACGATATGAAAGTATAGATCAGGGATGGCGAACCTTTTTTTGACTGCGTGCCAATAAATATTATTTTTATAAAATGAAAATACATGCGTGCCAATACAAATTATTTTTATTAAATGAAAATACATGCTTTTAAAAATTATATATAGATTCATTTCTATAATATGCTGACATATTTTTTAATGGGATTTTTGTTGCTGAATATTTCTCGATAATGTATCAATATCCGGATCATAGTTTGACAATTTTAATGAAAAACAAGCCTCCCCACATTCATCGGTAAGTCTGTTTCGTACATCAGATTTTATATTATTCATAATCGAAAATAGACTTTCACAGCTATACGTTGATGAAAATATTGTTAGAATAGCTAAAGACAATTTCTTCATCGCATTAAATGTTTCTGGGAGCGAACACCATGTCTTCAACAACATATTATTCGTGTTTTCGTATTCTTCTTCATTTAATCTTTTTTTTCATTGTTTTCTATTTCTTGCCTTAACTCTATAAATTTCAGCTTCCAAATAGAACTTGATTGAAACTCTGCCAACTGCATTTCTAAATTCTCCAACTGTAACCAGTCTAATTGATCCATTTTAGCAGTTTCCAAATCAAACTTGTCTGGATATTTAATAAAGTTAATTAATGGTTGAAATTTTTTGAAATCTTGAAATCTCTTAGCAAAACTGTCTTGTATGTCATTTATAACTTGGCTATAAAAATTTATATTAATTTCATAGACTCCATGAATAGAAAATTTTTGGAGGTGATCTTTCAACAAAGGAAAATACTTAAAATTATTGTTGTCAATATCGTGTTTAAATATTACTAATTTGGACTCAAAACCTTCAATAATATCGAACATTACATCAATTGATTTTCCGGGACCTTGGAATTTAATATTTAATTCATTTAAATGGTTGGAAATATCCGTTAAAAACATTAATTTGGTGGTCCAGTATTATCAAAAAGTTCAGGAAATTCGGGTTTTTTATCATTAAGAAACATGATAATTTCATCAAAACATTCTACAAAACGTTGTAACACAAATCCTCTACTAAGCCAGCGTACGTGATTATACATTAACAATCCATGATAATTTGAACCTACCTCTTGAAGAAGCAACTGAAATTGCCGCTTATTCAAAGCTCGAGCTGCTATAAAATTTATTATTTTGGAAACAATACTTAAAATATCATCAAATGCTGCCAAACCAGACTTCGCACATAGAACTTCTTGATGAATTATACAATGAAAATTAATAATTGGATGCCCAACGTGTTCTTGAAAAAGAGATACAAAACCAGCTTGCCGTCCTATCATTGAGGGAGCTCCATCAGTTGTAATTGACACTATTGTTGATGTATCTATCTCAGCTATTTGAAACGTTTTTATAACTGCATCACTAATATCTTTCCCAGTTGTTTTTGCTGATAAGGAAACTAGTGAAAGCAATTCCTCAACTATTTTTTCTCCTTTAGCATAACGAGCAATTATGGACAAGCGAGCTGAAGATGTTACGTCAGTACTTTCATCAAGACATATAGAAAATAGCTTTGCTGAACGTATATCATTTATTTTTTTAATATTAATATTTTTATGCATTCTTAATATCCTGTCTTTAACAGTATTTTGACTTATACTTAATTCTTCAATGCGCTTAAGTATCTGCTCTTTATTTTGAAAATCTTCAAATAAATGTGGTGCACATTTAATGAAAGCTTCTTTAATATAATCTCCATCGCTAAATGGTTTGCTATGAGTAGCAATAGTCTTGGAAACCTCAAAACTAGCAGCAGCTAAATAATTTGTATGTTTCAAAAATGTAGTGAATGAGTTTGATTGTAAATTTTTATTTTTAACGTCACGTGCAATATATTCTTTTTGTTCTGAATCACTTTTAGATAAAAGAAATGAATGAGTAGTTTCATAATGACGTTTTACTGAGGATGTTCTGCACACTACTGTATTTCCACACAACGCACACAGGGCATTGTTATTGCTTTTCATCATTCCATATTTATCAGTCCACCAATCTTGAAATGGTCTGTTAGAGCTGGCCTCTGTTTTCCTTTTCTTATTTTCTGACATTCTAAAGTTGAAACATATTATTTATTTATCATTAAAATTGTTAATGAATTACCTTTTGAAATCAATTATAATTGTCTTCTAAAAATATAAATAGATTTTTTTTTATTAGCAAAAAATAATACTAAAATAAGAAAACACAATTTTCAATCGCACTTACAAAGTTTTTAACTGAACTGAATTAGAATTAGTGAATTTCAATTTTGGCGAGAATGCAGATGTTCATATATATATGTATGTATATATTTGAAAATCCAAAGCATACTATGTTCATTTTAACATTTTTTTTATATTTAAAATTACATGTTCATACTTGTACATACCTATACCTACATACGCAAATAATATAATTATATTATAACGTTATGAATAAAGGCGCCAGAAATCTGGAAGTTTGTTTTTAAATATCAAAATTTATGCATTAAATTTGAATTGAGTTCACAATTTTTCCAATATCAAAAATGCATTTGGATTAGTCAGTACATTACATATGTATGAAAATGAAAAATATTATACGTGCCAGCGAAAATTTAGCTGCGTGCCACTTTGGGCACGCGTGTCAAAGGTTCGAAATCCCTGGTATAGATTAACATTTGAAGGAGTTAGGAGAATAATGGGACCTAAGAATCAAAAGCGAGCACAGACCTTCTATCGGTAGCTCGTTGGACCCAAGGATCGTTCGGTCAATTATAGCATTAGCAATAACGCTCACTTTTTGCGGACAATCTACCCACTCGAACACAGTTCCAACGTTGCTTAGCAACGGGTGCCGAGTGGTAAGCGAAGAATATTTGTATGGGGTTGTCTGGGTAACAACCATATAGTTTCAAAATATCAACACCCAGAAACCCACCATATACAAATTTGGGGGCTCATCCGGGATTGAAATGATTTCTTTGGGCAAACGATCAAAGAGCACAAGACGCAAAAAGTTTCACCGAACCCTAGAGAGATAACAAAGGAGAACGACAGATAAATAAGAAATGGAATACAGAACGATGGAAAACGACCAACTTGAATACAAAACAAGAAAATAAAGGAAATATGAAACAAAACAACAAGCGACGAAAAACGATCTTGATGAAACGAATGACGGATGAACAAGACGGGTATTTAACACAGAGAACCTAATAAAAAACGATGAAAAACGAGCAACCCGACTACAGAATAGAGAAAATATATTAATGAAACAATTTACTAGCCTGCCAAGTACAAATTTGGGGTTCAGCATAAAGCTTCGTTATTTGGAAAGATCAGAATCATCTACATGGAAAGCAAACTAACGAAGGAAAGAAATACAAAAAGAAAAGAGCAGTGCGAAATAAAAAACGAAAAACTTTGTTTGATCATTCAAAGCTGAGATCTAATGATTACTTTTCAACGGAAAATAAATGTCAAAGAAAATTAAGAAACTACAAATATTCTCAGGAGCACACTCAACTGAGCATGAATGACGATTTTAGATGGAAAAAAATAATGATCAAAAACCATAGATGTTGGGACGGAATTTCACAAAAATGCAGACAGATAACAACTGGAAAACACTGACAGAAACTTTGGAAAATGACCGATTTGTCTACATGGAAAATAGAAACACAGAGTATGAAAAATTTTAGAAACAGTAGAACATAAATTCACTTAAGAGAAACCAGAATGTGAGTGTTATGAGGGACAGGAACACCGTCAAGAATGCTGGAAAAATATGGAAAAAAATCAACAGGAGAAAAGTAGAAAATTTCAAGAAATAAACAATAGTTACTGGAGATCCACGAGAATTAGATAGTATCGTTATAAATAAATTAGGAAAGATAGAAGTGTTGGGCCAGAACGTAAACGGCCTTGAGAAATGTTTTAATGGATCAGTAACACACACGCAAATACAACACGCAATTTAAATAAACCTATGAAAACACCAACTAAACCTAGCAAATATGAGAAAAAGGAGAATTAAATATAAAATAATAAACATAAAAATAAATTAAAATAATAACAAAACGCACCAAGATCCGCACGATACCAACACAAATATAACAAGAAAACACAACAAATTCGACAAAATTGAAAAATTAATAAAAGTTCATTAAAGTGAAATTTAAATCGAAAAATTTGAATTGGTAATAATGCAATAAAAATTCTAAATAAAAATTATTAAAATAAATCAAAAAATAATAAAAGTAAATAATAGAATTTACTAGAAAATAACAAGGTCGAATTTTGTTTTACTGCATCAAATTTAACATGCGAGAAAAATAGGTATATATACTGATCCATTTTCACATTAAAAAAAAAACAACCGTTTTTCGAAATAAAACCAAAAACCATTTTTGAAAACCATTGTAACCAGTTTTAAAAACTATTTTGAAATTGTTCAATTCTATTTAGAAATTTTACTTTCAGAATTTTTAGGTGAGAAATATTTATGTTGGAACCCTCTTTCCACGTCACATCCTTGCAACTCAATGGAGCTCTGCTTGGACGTCGGCGTGGGGAGAGAGGTATTTTGGTTTATTTTATGATATGTGAATTTATGATATTTTATGGATTGGCAATGAATGGTAACATGTTATTTTTGTTTATAACTAATAAATATTATTATTACATAAATTGTTTTATGTATATATTTCATAAATTAAACTGTCGAAATTTTTCCGGCCCACAGCCAACACATAACGCAAGTAAATAAAATCTACACACAAATCAGATTCGTGTAAGTGCGTGGAATATCGCCAATGATCTGTGCCCGTGAAGACCCGGCGTGCGGAACGCAGGGTTGGAACGTCAATATTATCCCTATAGATGAAAGGAGGAATAAGGAAGAAGTCGATCGGCTACTTCCTCGTTCCTCGTTTCAGTAAAATCGACCTAAACTCATACTACACACGGCTTAAAATCATCACACTGAGTAGTCCAGTGGGCACTCAGTAAATATAATTTAAACACAAAATGCGCTTAAGGCTTATTAAAGGGAATGGTACGGGGATTAAATTAAATGGAAATCGTTTTTATAACTAATTTGGATCAATATTTTGAACAAAATCAAATTTACAATTCGAATAAATTAGTAAAGATCAGGAAATAAATAATCCACTGATTTTGATTGGATTAACTATTGTTTAAAAATAAAGAAAATTTAGAGTAAATCATTAAATTACTATCCCTTAAAGGCAGAATAAATATTTGAGGAAAATTAAGTGACCAGATTGTTTATAAATTATGGATTATTAAGAAACTAATTATCGAGTAATACTAAATTACCTTATTAAGTAAATTCCATTAAATAAGATAGATATTTAGAAAAATCAATGCAGCTCCTTAATTAACAAACGAAGTCTTCTTTATGATAAATTGAGAACTAAAGCCAATTGATGTGAATTCGTTGACTAACCGTGAGTTAATTCGTTGAGAGAAATAAAGAGAATTATGCGTTATACCAAGTGATTCCTCGATTAACGTTAAATCTCTATGAATAAAAGTAAAACCATGTTTCGATAAAAATCCGGCAAATCCTTTGAGTAAAGCTTTAATTCTATAGAGTAATTGATTGACTAAAGTAATTGACCAACCAGCCTTTAAAATTACATCATTTATTTAACTAAATAATCCACCGACTTAAAAATATAGTAATCCGTCAGTTTGAAATAAAATAATTTACATATAGAAATAAGGAGTTTTACTGACTAAATCGATTAACAAAACAGAGACAAAGATAAATAAATGAAAACCCGTCGATTAATACGCTAAAATTAAACCATTGCCAAGCGTTATAGTAGAATCATCATCGAGGAATTGTGAGAAGCGGTAATAGGAGTTGTTGGACAATTCATTCTTGATAGAATTTAAACTGAAAGTTATTCCCAGCGAACTTTGCAACGAGAAAACCAAATCTGAACCCTAAAATGTAAAGATTAATACCGAGCCATGAAAATCAAACAGACATAAGCACCAATACGACATAAACAAAACCAAAATTTGTTATATTGACCCACCCCAAACATCGAACTGTAAGAAAGACTTACCACTGATTTTTTCGACCATAGTGATGAGATGATCCGAATTCCCCAAGACATGATAAGAAAATTCCCAAAATATAGTTTACAGACGCCAAAATCCACAATAGAGCCTAAATCAGAAAGCACGATACAGGTATTTTTCCTTAAACAACGAGGTTAGAAAATATTCAAATATAATGAAAATGTATCACTCACTCGATAGTTCACGACCATGCGAACATAAAAATCCATATACGGAAAAATGAACTTCACCAGATACGAACTGACCGGATAAACAAATCCATCCGCCTAAAATAAATATAATGGATTGTACATTGTAAGGTAAACAATCTAACCGTTGACGTTTCCGGTGATTCGCCATAATAATCAAATCATAATCGGCATCCATTTCCTGCCGTCTAACTTTAATTCAACAATAATTATCGTCAACAACCGAATCTACATCATTTTCTCATTCATCAAACCATGAATTCGACCAATATTTTCGATGAGGAGTTAGAGTTCGAATACCCAAATACTACGGAAGATCCTTTAGGTAAATTTTAATTAATTACCGCTATCATAAATTTACGTGCACATTCGAGTTATAGGAGCGACCCCAAAATCATCAAATCAGACCTGATGAAACATATTAAGATTCTTACCCAGATGAACCCCAAATCCAACCACTCTCTCACTAAACACGAAAACTTGGACCACATACCTTTGTTAATCACCATAAATATACCATGCTACAACTAGTTGATTAAAAATCATTAAATGACGATTCTATCTTGATTACATTCGAAGTCGCCAACAATTTATAATTCTCGTTAAATGAATCTCTCAATTAACTACCAATAACCAATCAATGGGTCGGACATTACATGGATATCTAGAAGCCTGTATCACGGTCGTAAGTTCAAGTAATGAAACAACAAATGGAAAATCTTCCTATCTTGCGTGATCACCCAAGCAACGTTTATAAAAGATAACCCATGGAACTCGGTTCCTGCCGAGATCTAATAACTAACTAAGGAATATTTTGATAAATTGTTATAGCAACACTATTCATTCATTTTTTTTTGTTTTTATTTAAACATATATTTTAAGTTGATGTCATTATAGAATTGTTCATTCATTTTGTTTTATTTTTTTTTATTATGCCTGGTAAAGTAACGGATATATATTACAATTCTAACGCTATTAATAAACCGTCATGTACGAACGTAAACGCAATCATGAATAAATTGCAATATTATTCTGCAGCGTACCAAAGATATCTTTTTACGCACCCTTACGGCACGAGAATACATGAAATACCAGACACAGTACTCATAAAATACGTCCAACGTCCCATGACTTGTAACGCATTTAAGATCGAGCTAACGAGTTTTTCTTTTTAAATGGCGAGAGAGATTGCAATTTTTGGCGAACCATTAGATCACCGTCCCCATCAAAACATCAGGAGAGATATTGAGTGAAAACATATTTTTTTCTATTCAGGACACACTGGAGCTATGGTTGATCTGCCCGCTCACATCGTGGAACAATGGAGGCAGGCATGGTATCGGGTATATCAAGAGCGATACCCGGATGTGTCTGAAGACGACCAACCAGAGGAAATATCACCGGAGGAATTCATGAAACGGTTCAGGAAGACGTCTGACGAACCCAATCCGTCACGAGACATTCTAACGCAGGCCCAAGAACTTCTGGAAGGCCTTCTACAGCATCAGCGCCAAGTCGAGGCTGATGTAGCACGGGCCACGGAATACCTGGCCAATGTCCAAGATGACCTGGCGGCTGGACGACTGGCTAGCAACTACCCGCCTTCTCCAAGACCAATCCGGAACCTCAAGCGACCGGTATTCGTGATCCCGGGATATTCTCCTGAAGAGGGGATCAAACGATTCCTCGCAGAGGAATAGACCTCAATGACTTGAACATTTTATCGTTGTTATAGTATCATTATGATAGATTTTAAACAAAATTTCTTCTGTCTCTTCTTTTTATCATTATTGTAGTTTTCATTTTCCATAAATATGTTTGAGTAAAAAATACTTATCTTCGTATTAGTTTCCATCAAATTCAACCCTTACTATTTTAGATGGACCCCGTGAAGTTACTCCAAAATGAATTAATCCGAGCGCGACAGGCAAATAGAAATCTTCACGACCAACTTGTCCAGATGGTCCGTGAAACGCAACAAATCAAAACGACATGGATAAATCCCACGAGAGTCAAGCCATTATATCAAAAACTAGCTGCGGCCCAGAAGGGGTGGGCCGAAGAAAAACAGTTAGTGCAAGGCCTAAGGACTCAAATCAGGGGGCTGGAGGTAGCGTTGTCCGCCTGTCAAGAGGGAGCAGCGGTAACCTACCCTCTAGTCTTTGCCTCGGCTCAATTGGCCTATCGTGAAGCAAATCCGACCTCATCCGCAACACCAATCACTGTCGAAACCACTACTCCAACAACTCCCTCAACAACTAGTCGACGACCTGGACTTAAGGAGCGGGCTAAGCGCCGAGCCGCTCGATTCTCCAATCAGTGTATTTAATAGACAAATAAACCATCATTTAGTTATATTATAATTCCGCATATCTCATATTGTATTTATGCCCTCGTAAGGTTTTGAAATAACATTGTGAAGGGTTAATTAAAGACCACCACTTATTTTTTTGTTTTCTCAAACTAATACCAGTAAAATAGCTAGATAAACGATAGAAATTTAAACGCAAGGGGACCAAATGATTAAAAGCGAGCATAGGTCTTCTATCGACAGCTCGTGAACCCAAGGATTGTCCGAGCAATTATAGTATTAGCAATAACACTCACTTTTTGCGGGCAATCCACCACTTGAACACATTACAACGTTGCCTAGCAACGGGTGCCAAGTGGCAGTTAGCATCTTTTTGTATGGCGTTACGGGGGCAACCACAGGATAGTTTAAACAAATAACGAAACCCTGTAACCCACCAGAAGGTATCTTAGAGGTTCTAATAATATGAAATAAACTTGTAAAAAGGAATAACAAAATCGTAACAGATAATAAAATAATAGATAACCTCGGAAAATACATGAGCATAGTTAATCAAAAATGGCGGGATGAGGAAAAATAGAGAATGTAAAATATGATGAAAATACGAAGGAACAAAAACACCAGTTTAGAAACCCCATGAATGACTAGTATAGTATTAAGAGAGGAAAATATCAATATATGTTAATAAACTAAAATATTAGATACATAAAAATTCCAAAGTGAAACGACTGAACAGGAAAGTGGGGATAAAATTATCAATATTTGTAAAGCAGAAATCAAAGAAACAAGAAACCATAAATAAAAATAAAATTAGGGGTAGGTTGTATAAATCAATGGAATCATCGTGTAAATATCATCCAAAAACCGTAGAAGTAGTAATAAAAATATAAAAAATAGATAAATAAATAAAAATTAAAATAATAAAAACAGGGAAAAGGTGGAAATCACGAGGGTTAAAGTCATTAGAAATAGGGGAAACCACAAAAATGCGGGTGGTCTAAGAGTTCGTAAAAAATTGGAAAACTAGAAATTACTGGATTAAAATTGTTTGAAATAAGACGTGATCACCAAGTCCGTTAAAATAATTCTAAACGTAATAAACGATTAATTGAAAGTAATTAAATTAAAGATCAAAATATATACGGAAAAGGTTGCAATTATTTCGAACCCCTACTCCTATGAGATGAGAAATATTAGCGGAAGTAACGAACAATTGATTGTACGTATTACAAAAGACATGAGGCCAAGTAAAGCCAAATTAGATACTAAATGAGAACAGATAATCGATTAAGTTAGAGAAATTCACGAAAAGATAATCCAGGTGACGGAGAAACTTAGGCGTAGATAAAAGGAAATGTTCAGGTGTAAATGAAATGAATAGTAAGAAATGAGCGTAGATGAATAAAATGATGATGCTTGTTATTAATGAAAATAAAGGATTAGAGATAATAATGAATTACGAGAATAATAGTTAGCAACCAGAGGAAAACGATGATTGAAAACGAGTACGATGAGTTGAGATTAATAATAATAATAAATGAGACAACAATAGCAACCGAAAGGTGTAAAACATACGGAAAAAGCCGAAAACTTCATGAAAGCCGTTAAATAAATTCTGAGTGGACAAGTAAGACACAACTTAAACAGTGAAAGCTGAAAAATCACACATAAGGTACGGCAAAAGTTTCGATGCATCATTTTGTTAGTGTATTTTGTAGTGTTATTTATATTATATTATATGGAAATGATACTGGAAAGTAAGATTTAAAACCGAGCTATCATAACGATAGTACGCTTATTCCGATAGAGAACCCTGATCAACCCGAGGAGAGGAAGGTTGTAGTTACCGTTGAAAATGTTGGGGAGTTTCTGGCGAGAGATTGATCACCTCTCTGGGGAACAAACCAACGCGATTACTACAATTTTTGAATTGGGAAAGTGAAGGGAAACCGAAAATAAAAATAAAAATTGAAAAAATGCGCATGATTTAGACGTTAAAGGTACCTAGAGATATTCTTTTTTTCCCTATCTGGTGGTGAGGCACCAGAGGACAGCTATGGACTATCGTGTTCAGGATGCTATCAGCCAAGGGACTGGTACCCCTGAGCCGTTCGATACACAACCCGGATCCTACACCGAGTATCGAGGACACCAAACGGTAGGTGAGATGTGAACTAACCGGTAAACGGTTCATACTCGAAAGGACCTACTAAGGATCAGATCAGGGCGGCCAAATTGTGCCGGAAATCTAACGAGAGAGCGGGCAGATATTAGATAGTTATATTAAGAATTTTCCGCGCCCATTTATCGCTTCCTTTTCTTTTCACTATTCAGGAAATCAAGTAAACCGTTTTTGGAGCTTGATTGAACGTCTAGGCATTTCCATACTTTTATATTCTCCGAGGTACACAACCCGGATCCCACACCGAGTACTGAGGGAATGTTTTTTTTAGTTTTCCCAGCGAGGAGTTCGGTACAACAACCTGGATCCCACACCGAGTACCGAATATTCGAATGGCGGTGAGGAAGACGTAACCGGTCAAATGTGCTAGACAAAAGACGCCATGGATTGAGAGTCAGTGTGAGGCCTCAAACTCACCCAAACGTCACTGATGAAACTCAACTCCGATATTAAAAATGAGATATGATTATGATTAAAGATGAGAACAGATATTATACGATTATGATTAGATATGATTATGATTAGATGTTAAAGATAAGAGATGATCTTGAAATAAGATATGGTTATAACAGTAAAGATGTGATCAAGATTAGATACTAAAGACGATATATGATTATAGTTAAATAGGATATGATTAGATATTAAAGTTGAGATATGATTATGAATAAATAAGATATGATTAGATGAGACAGTATGTTTAGATATTAGAGGCCATAGAGCGCCGGATGAGATATGATTATGATTAGATATTAGAGGCCATAGAGTGCCAGGTGAGATATGATTATGATTAGATATTAAAGGCCATAGAGTGCCAGTTGAAATGAGATTAGAGATTGAAGGCCACAGAATGCCAGTTAGAAATAAGATGACGAAGGCCCCAGAGAGCCAACGGAATGATAAGGCCATAGAGCGACTGAGGATTAAGTAAACGATTTTTAAATCAATGAGACATAGGAAAAATAATTTACAGATTAAATGAGTGTATGAGTATAATGATTTGATTATTGTAATATAGATAATTAATGCGACCACATAGATAATTGATAAAAATATTATAGATAATTGATACGAGGTCGATAAATAATTATTACGAGATATAGAATATTCAAAATAGACTTAAAAATGAAGGGAGATGAATCAAAAGAAAAACGATCACAGCGAATAAAGTTTAAGGAAAAAGACAAGAGGATATAAATATAAAGGCCCATAGAGCAACAGTGGATGAAGTTTAAGGAAAAAGACGAGAGTAGTTAAGTAAAAAGGCCATAGCCCATAGAGATTAAGGAATTTTTTTTTGGATAAACGATAAAGAGATAAAGGAGAATAGTTAACGAGACGATTATTGATATGATGGTGATGATTTATTTGATTAAAATAGTTAATTGATACAACAGAATAGATAATTGATGCGACTATAAGGATAATTTAGACGAAGCAAATAGATACTTGATACGAGTTATAGATAATTTTAAATAAACTTAAAAAAAAGGATAAAGAAGTTGACGTAGAGAAAAGAATTAAGGAAAAGCAGTGAGAGTAGTACGATAAATTAATGCGGAAATTTATGTAGAATAATATGTACTAGAGGTGTTATTTATGTTTAGATAATTGACAAGAAATAAAGATATCGAGTAAACCAAAAGAATAAAGAGATCAAGTAAACGACGAATAATAGAGCCGATAAACTAGAGATAGAATCAAGAAAACGAGTTACGAGAAACAGGAATCAAGGAAACCATTGAGTAGAGAAACTGAGAATATACCAAAACAAACGGAGAACAAGGATAAAGAAATAGACCATTTTATTGAAATTCAAAGATAGTGAAAAGCAGCAACAGATAGAAAACTTAATACAGTAGCGATAGTAGAACCAATGATTACAACAAGATTAGAAATTTTGGAAACAGAAACCGAAAAATATGATAAATTAACGGAAAGGTTAACCGATAAAGGAAACAACGTGAAATCACCCGAACCAGAAATTCCAATTCAGTTGAAAACAAGTACGAGTAAAGAGATGAAAATACTCCGAGAGGAAGATAACCAAGAGTTGCCAAGTAAAAATACGGATGAAACCGAAATATATTTGAGAGAATCAACAATGTACGAAATCACACGCGATGAACCAGAAATGAGGAAGCAAGAATCAATATATTCGAGTTTAAAGAGGAATATACAGGAGATGCATTCAGAAAGAAAATGCAACGAAGAAGATTTAAATGACAAAAAAGAAACTGGAAATTCGGAAATAAAAACAGTTGGAACAAAAATAGCTGAAACATGGCAAACTGAAATCGTACTGGAAGAGAAAATATTAACCACAATGGAAGAAAGAGTCGAAAGAGAAAATGAGCAAACCGAGTTAAAAAATCAAGTATCAGAACCAATAAAAGTATCGATGGAAACAATGAGACAAACGAAAGATATTGAACCGCAAACAAATCAATACATTAAAAAACCATCACGAATTTGCGATATGCCAGTTAAGAGGATTGAAGACAGTAGAGGTAAATTTATAAATTATAATAATTATTTCAGGATTAACAACGCGAGTTACAATCCAGTATGTACTATCTGTTCAAAAGAAGGATGCCGAACTGACAGAGGTTATCAACTAAAGAATTACCAATGATGTGATAGAAGATGTCGTACAGAAAGTATCAACAAACAACCAATATTAATGAACCCTACACGAAACGTAGGAGAAGAAATGATAATCTGTTTTAAATTGTCAAATGAGAAGAATTCAATGTCAACAAAAACCAAACCAATTCAAGAAGAGTCCACAAAATAGCCCAACACAAGAGATTAGACATTCAAGAGATATGACGATAATGAGGAAAACCACAAGATACGAGAGTAGAACCTGTTACAACTGCAACCTAAACGGACATATAGCTGCAAATTGTCCAATAGAGAGAAAAATCGAGACAACCAAAACTGAACAATTATAGCCAAAGTACACAAAGTAATCAAATACAAGAGATTGAGCAATTATGAGGTATGATTCAACTAATAGCCTCAAACAAGCAAATACAAAGAAGTAATACGAGGAGAAACATGAATGATGTTAGATATCAATGGACCAGAAAATATCCAGAACAGCAACAAATTGAATGGCAGAGATTACAGAGAGAGGAAATCCAAGAAATTCGACAAAGACGGATGAACAGAAATCAAATATCAAGTAGAAGCAATATGTCGAGAATAGTCAATACAAAAGAAATCCACACTGTGGAGCAGTGTGTTGTCAACAGCGAGGATGATTGATTTGACAATAAATTACGACAAAGAAAATGAAGTAATTAAGAAAGATGAAACTCAAGAGGTCAAAATAAAATCAGAGCAAGAATTGAGCAGCAAAGAAAAAATAAAGATAATTCAAGAGATCACCATAGAAGAGAACGACAGACGACGAAAAAGCAACCAAAACAGCTATAAAAAGATATCAGAAAAACAAAAAAACAAAATATCAAAATCAGAGGGTACTACTACAAAAATCGAAAAGAGAACTGATAAGGAAAGCGAAAATAAACATGTTACCACAAGGACTAAACAATAATGAAAAGGTCAAGAAAGAGGAACTTCAAATAAACGAGAAAAGTAAAGTATTGGAGTCAAAATCTATACAAACAACAGGAGACAATATAGAAAGCGGAGAGACGTCAATCGAACAAGAGGTAATAGATATTTTAATGGTTAATAAAATTTCAGAGGAAGAACTAATCGAAAAGAGAATCTAAAAGCGACAAACGATAAATCTGAATATGCAAGACAGATCAAAACAGTCAGTGAATTGATAATTGAGACAAAAGAAGATGTAAGAGAAGAACTCAGCAAAACAACGAATGTGAAAAGGAAAATTACAATGCAGCATGAATATGCACAACAAAACATGACTACAAAACCACAACGAACGAAGAAAGTACATAGACAATCGATACGAAAGCTAACGAAGTAAATATCAGAGAATATTGTAAAACATGTCAAAAATCGGACACGCAGAGAACGACTGCTATCGACATCAAATATGCCAACTATTCGCGAAGAGAGGACATGTAAATAAATTTTGTCACAAAAGTCGCGGAACATGTTTTAACTGTCTAAAATGGGACATAGGACTCGGAATCGTTCAAATAAACAGACTCAGAACCCATCCGGAACAGTGGGACTAATGAGAGGAAGCAATAAGAAACCAAATGAGATCAATACCAACACCAGAATAAAGCCAGCGAATGATACAAGTGTCGAATCAAGTTACGAACCAGGAAAAGACATGACAACTGGGAGGCAGAAAAACCTATTAGACATGACGAAACAAATTAACGGAGCCGCAAATAGCCAAGAGACAAAATCAAAATATTATAGTAATCAGGCGAAACAGGAACGAGAATATAACGAAATCTACAATGATAGAATGAATTACCGGAAGCAGATGGAAGCAATCATCAAAATAACTAAGGAAATAATGCCGAAATGGATCAGAAACAAGAGTACCACCGAGATATTAAAAGGATTAACAGAGATGATCTCGAACTACGAAAAAGGCTAAAAATCAACAGCAGAAATCAGCATCTTAAAGAAAAGAATTCCAATATTATTCATTAACATAGCGGGTTATTCACCACTACACCATGCCATAGAAAGCGAAAACGAAGAACGAACGATGGAAATTGTCGAGACAATGAACCAATGTGGACGACATACAAATATCAGAAATGAGAAAGGACAAACACCCATGATGATTGCAGTGTCAAGAGATATGTCAACGAAAATTCTGAGGGAGTTATTAAAAACAGGATCAACTCTAAATGCGAAGGACAATGAAGGAAAAACGATGTTAAATTATATTATGATATCGCGAGAAGCAAGAGCAATAGATTTCGTTACAATAAATTCAATTCAAGATGACATCGAAATAATAGGAAAAAATTTAAACCCAATCCTTGAAGCAACCGAGAGAGGATATGATGAAGCAGAAGCAAAACTGATCAATTGGAGAAAAAAGAAAAATCCGATAACGAAATTATAGACGTAAACAAATTCGAAAGCAATGAAAATATATTACTAAAAAGAGCAATAAATTCCGGGTATGCATTACCAAGGACGATAAAAGCCCTGTTAAAGAGAGGAGAAATAAAATTCAATTCAATTTATACCCGATCAATTCCTATTATACCCAATGGTCAAAGGATTAAAACAAGAAAAACGGATCTTTCAAACCCTCAGAACTCTAGAAAATCAAATCGAAAGTCAATAGAAAAAGGAAACACCCATCAAGGAAACAATATTAAAATAATCATGGATGATCTTTAGAAACCCTACAAAATAACAAAAAGAACCGAAAATCGAGAACAAACAGCCAAAATTGATAACTGAAAAGAAGAAACTCAAACCTACCTCAAAGAATCATGAATAATCCCGAACCGATCAATTATCATCAAACAATCGAGACTAGATAATATGATAAAGGGTCAGCTATCCACAGAATCCAATTGAACACCACCCAGTTCAAGCTGCAAAGAAAAAAAATCAACAAACGAAAGTTAGAATGTCAATTTACAACTCAAAACACTAAATAAACTAGCAAAAAAAGGAGTCTTGAACTAAACATTCTATCTATTCTTCTTATCTGAGATTCACTAACCTGCCAATCTTCCAAACAATCGGCATCTAATGAAGTCAATTCCCCAAACTAAACAAAATCTCAGCCAAATCGCACAACAGATATCGAATCGTCAAAATATCAGAACTTGCTGAAGAAAGTAATCAATCAGAAACCAAGAAACTCAAGGCATCAGCGAGATGAATACCCAAGTGACAGAATATTGAACTCATGATTAACAAGGAACTATTGATTCTTAGACTATTAACTATTCTTTATGTGTGATCATGACAGGACTGTATGTCCTCTTTCACTTCATCTTGGAATCCGTATATTGATGTATACTGTATGATTATTTTTATGCATGTGGGTTTTAAGGTCACGACCCTGTAACTCGCAGACCCAATTGAATGGAAAACGTAAACTCTGCATAGTTCATAACTTGAATCTTTTAGAAATTGCGGGTCGCAATTTTACGGGCCCGGAAGTGTTTTATGTTGGGCCAGGACACAAATAGCCTTGAAAATTGTTTAAATGTATCAGTAATACAACACGAAAACCTAGCACCAAGATAACTTAAAATATAATATACAACATCAATTAAACATTTTAAAATCTGAGAGAATATAAATAAATATAAAATCAAAAACATAAAAAGTAAAATAAAATAAATACAAAATGCATCAAGAACCGCATGAAATTTACATAAAAAATAGCATAATAACAAGAAAATTCGACCGTAAAATGACCATTTATATAAAATTAAAAATTAATGAAATAAATGAATAAAAATAAAATAATTTTGGATGAATAAATTTAATTAAAAATGTCAAAAATAAATTACTAATTTAAATTAAGAAATAAATAAAAATTTAATTTAGATAACATAAATAATTTCAAGGTCGAACTTTGTTTAATCGCAATAAAACTAACACGCAAGGTTAAGGCCAAATTATAGGTATATATACTAATATGATTTGACAAATATCTAATCTTAATTTTCAGCATTGATTTTAAAGCGTATTTTGACACTGGTTGTCAACAGTTTTACTTTGAATTAGTATATTTATGAATTTTTATAGATGTATTCGATTTATTTAGGAAGTTTAATTCAATGGCTTTTTAATTTGGATGGATTTATGAATTTTATGGATGTATCCGATTTATTAGGAAGTTTAATTCAATGGCTTTTTAATTTATATGGATTTATGAATTTTGATGGATGTATCCGATTTATTTAGGAAGTTTAATTCAATGGCTTTTTAATTTGGATGGATTTATGAATTTTATGGATGTATCCGATTTATTTAGGAAGTTTAATTCAATGGCTTTTTAATTTGGATGGATTTATGAATTTTTATGGATGTATCAGATTTATTTAGGAAGTTTAATTCAATGGCTTTTTAATTTGGATGGATTTATGAATTTTATGGATGTATCCGATTTATTTAGGAAGTTTAATTCAATGGCTTTTTAATTTGGATGGATTTATGAATTTTATGGATGTATCAGATTTATTTAGGAAGTTTAATTCAATGGCTTTTTAATTTGGATGGATTTATGAATTTTATGGATGTATCCGATTTATTTAGGAAGTTTAATTCAATGGCTTTTTAATTTGGATGGATTTATGAATTTTATGGATGTATCCGATTTATTTAGGAAGTTTAATTCAATGGCTTTTTAATTTGGATGGATTTATGAATTTTATGGATGTATCCGATTTATTTAGGAAGTTTAATTCAATGGCTTTTTAATTTGGATGGATTTATGAATTTTATGGATGTATCCGATTTATTTAGGAAGTTTAATTCAATGGCTTTTTAATTTGGATGGATGTATTTATGAATTTTAATGGATGTGTCCGGTAATTTAATTTTGGTTTTAATAAATTATTATAATGCTTAAATTTTTTTTAATTGTCGAAATTTTTCCGGCCTACAGCCAAAGACACATCACAAGTTAAGAAAATCATATACAGTATTCAGATTCGTGTAAGTGCGTGGAATACCGCCGATGATCTGTGCTCGTGAAGACCTGGCGTGTGGAACGCAGGGATCGGAACGTCAATATTATCTGTACATAGGGGAAATTGGAGGGTAAATGAGTAGCCCTTTGGCTGCTCCTTCATCATCCGTTTCCTGTAAAATTGACATAAATTTTTAACAACAATCGGCTCAAAATCTCTAACACCGAGTAGTCCAGTGGGCACTCATTAACTATGAAATGAACATACATAGATCTTAAGGACAAAGATGGGGAACGGGTAGTGGGGAAAATTGCGAAATCGTTGCAACAGTTAAAATGAATAGCCATCGGAAAAAGATTAATCCGAACGACCAAAATCATGAAAATAATGTTTTTAAATAAGAATCAAATAAATTATGATAAATTGAAACGGAAAATATGTGCAGAACGCTGCGCAAATTTTTGGAAATAGTTAAACACTTATCATAAAAAACTGTAAAATAAGGGCGGAACGCTGCTAAAATTTTCGAATTTACAAAAATACTTTATCGAAAATCAAAAAATACAGATGGATTACGGCTAACGTTGTATATCAATAAAAAAATTTTAACGCTGAGGAATAAGGACGGATCCCTACAAAATCTTAATAATAATAATGATAATGATAAAGGTAATGGTAATTATAATAATAATAATATTAATAATAATGATAATAATAATAATAATAATAATAATAATAATAATAATAATAATAATAATAATAATAATAATAAGAATAATAATAAGAATAATAATAAGAATAATAATAAGAATAATAATAATGATAATAATAATAATAATAATAATAATAATCATGGTATTTGTAGTAATGATGATAATAATTATGATAATAATAATAGTAGTAATAATAATAGTAGTAATAAAAATAAATATAACGGTAATTATAGTTATAAAAATAATAATAAAGGTAATAGTAGTAACATTTAAAAAGGTAATACATATAATATCAACAATGATAATAGGGAATAATAATAGTAATAATAATAGGGAACATTATAGTTATAATAGGGATAAGAGTAAGAGAGATAATGTGAGAATATTTAACCTAACAAAAGGTGTACATGCCATAGAACAATCATCTATACGGACAATAATAAGAAGGACTAAGCGAATGGACATAAAGATAAACGATATGAAAGTATAGATTAACATTTGAAGGAGTTAGGAGAATAATGGGACCTAAGAATCAAAAGCGAGCACAGACCTTCTATCGGTAGCTCGTTGGACCCAAGGATCGTTCGGTCAATTATAGCATTAGCAATAACGCTCACTTTTTGCGGACAATCTACCCACTCGAACACAGTTCCAACGTTGCTTAGCAACGGGTGCCGAGTGGTAAGCGAAGAATATTTGTATGGGGTTGTCTGGGTTACAACCATATAGTTTCAAAATATCAACACCCAGAAACCCACCACATTTTTTGGGTAGTAGAATAAAATCTCTGAATGTTAAAAATAGATAAATATAATGATTAAATCAAAACTTAGGAGGACGATTAAACCTAGAAAGTTTTTGCAAAAACATAAAAATGTAAGATAGGGTGATACAACGCCGGTAAAAATTAAGCGAGTCGCAAAAATATTTTCAATAAATAATAAATAAAATAACAACTTGGAATACCATCAATAAATTTACAAGATTTACATCCATCAAAAAATTGTAATGAATAAGTCCACCAGTAGGTAGTAATCACAACGGGTAAATAAATTTCATTTCACCACACGATGAGATATACCCCATGGCCACAGAAATCGCTGTAGAGGAGATTCATTGCCGATGATCGATATACAATGTTCAATGAGATAAATAGAACGATGGGTACTAGCAACCTATGCCGGCCGATTGTAGATGCGCAAATCTGAAGAGTATTTATTCGTCATAATGAGGAACGATAAAGATTACTTTCATATAACGCCAAGCAATAAAAAACAACTCCACTTCAGGTAAACATGCTGATCCACGAGACTAGAAGTACTAGTGAACATTAACACTGCTCAGCAACTGCCAAAATAAATTGTTAAAAATAGGGAAATAACCGAGAAAATGACCTGAGATTATAAGCTGCAAAAATTTAATTTGATAATAACGAAATTAAAATAGGCAACTAATTTATGACTTCAGTTGACATTTCTGAAAATCGATCCAGCCGAAAACAACGTTCGATTAGTAGACGACCGTATATGACCTTTAAAAACTGGCAGTAAATACACCAATTAAAAATCGGATTTTACCCGCACATTCCATACCATTCTACGAAAATCAAATCGGTGTGCATACATACCACCCGAGAATTAGCGGAATATGCGCTTCAATAGGTATAAATTCAGTGTGTCAAATGAATAATGCCATTCACTCTTTCACTGCCAATATGAATTTTAATACCAAACAACGTAGAGAAAATATTCCGCTCGAGATCCAAGGAGACGATATAATTATGGAGCCAACAAGGAGCTCCAGAGATGGTAAGCCTTAGTTTTTTAACTAAACAAACTAACCTAAATATGAGTCATAGTTACCACGACGTGGATACTCAACCCCAATGCCAATTGTTCCGGATTCAAGAATCGAATTGTTGTAACTTCTATGAAATAAAATTATATTATCTAAAATTTTTACTTATTGAAGTTTTGTCGATCTAAGAGGGGAAACCTTCATTAAGCCATAGGTTTCCTGAATTACTGAAATACTGAAACGAAATACCCAATATTGACCAATTGTTCTTGTATGTTACTAGAGACGGCCACCCATTTTACAACGATGTCGATACTTATGATGCGCATGAACTCTCAGATTCATGGTAAATCAGACGAGGAAACGCCAGCATCACCTTGACTAGCTTGTGATGGAGTGACAATCCGAGAAATAATATGATTAAATGAAAACGAATGCAATTAAATGCCAAACCCTAACCTGCTGAATGGGGAAATAGTTCCACTGTTAATGATGCTTCATTGTCCCAGGAAAGTTCAAATTCAGGTTATCTATCAATTAATAAATTAATGTTAGTAAAATTAAATGAACAATATTATTTTAATCCTACTTGGTAATTAACGACTTAACATTAGTAAAATTAAATGAAAAACATTATTTTTACGTAATAATTAACTTAACATTAGGAAAATTAAATAAAATCATTATTTTAACCTCACGTAGTAACTAATAGCTTAACGATCATGAGTTTAAACAAAATTGTCATATTAATACCAAGTATTAGTTTAATAACGTAACGTTAATGAATTCAAACAAAATTGTCATCCTGATATCAAGTACTAGTTTAATAACTCAATGTTAATAAAGTTAAATGAAAATTGTCATTTTAAGTATTAGTTTGATAACTTAAGGTTGGCAAAGTTCAATGAAAGCTACCAGTACTATATATTAATTAATCGAAATTTGGTTACTCAAATGTTATTGTAACATTAATAGTACACAACACATTAATTGGGAAACCCTAGACAAAATATTTTTTCAATGCTGTAACTTAGGTAGTACATTAAATTCGATAGTTCAAATAGAATTATTAGCAAAAACATATGAAGTAAAGAAAACGGACATGGAGGATCATTAGCGCCATCGGCTTGAGCAAATTGCCAATCATAATAATTTAAAATAACCTGTCAATTTTGTTAAGGTAGTATAAGATATAGGAAAACAAGTAATCTAAATTTTGGTGGAAATAATAAGTTAGGTCATGTCTTTATTAAACGAATTATTAAATCTCGGATTCCATCTCAATCGCAGCTGGGCCGGGTGAGTCGAAATCGCCTAGTGCCATATTTCCGCCGAACACCCCGATGGACCTATATTTGTTAACGAGAAGTCCGTTACAGTGCTACCCCTATTAGTATCCCAAGTATCTCTTGATAATAGCTCGCCTTAGGAGACAGTTGCCCTGATCCGTAACAATAACAATACTTATTACCCTAAGGAACGAGTGCCTGCAAAAAAGAAATTAGACAGATTAACCAACGGTAATCAACCAATGAGTTATCTGACACTACTTTTATGATCGCATCTAATAGTTATGAAATGAAATGATTTTGAAATCTGTTTTTCTGTTTAGGCGATTCGTGGATCAATGCACCCCAGATCACGGTGCGCTTCCCCGCACATGCGGTAAATCGATGTTGCCAGGCCCTGTGGGATGCGGGATTCACCGTGTCCTAGGTCAAGGAGTCAAGGTTCGGACAACAATAGCCGTCGGAGGAGATCGAACTCCCGTTTGTCGCGATAAAACGGGAGCCAGGTGGCAACCCAGCTCGAGAAATCCGGGGTCACGCTGAGCTCCTCCTCGCTCGCCTCGAGGAACATCAGCGACAGACCGACGCCCAGGTGGAAAACGCCAGGCGTTATTTGGCCAACGTCAACGACGATATCGCAGAAGGAAGAATTCTCAGCACAGACGGATACGCTCCGTCGTATAATACATCGTTCAACCTCGACGATCACAGGTTGAACACGAATTCCAAGGCCGTCGATGTAGTGGTCCCAAGGAGGATCCTTCCCCGAAACATGAGGGCGGAGAAAGAACAAATTGACGAACACCGCGAGCATCCATATGCTCGAATGAATCCAAGGCGAGACAACGCCATTATAGACCAAATTGTAATTAATGATCAAAATAAATTAGCTTAGTTTTAGTTGAGTTTTATATTGCTGATAAAATTATGTGAATAAAAATATCTATAAAATCCCACAACTTTAAGATTGTATCGAATAATAAAAATGTAAAATTGTGCGGTCTAATAATTGTGTTTTTTTATAGACATGAAGTCCAACCAAATCCTGCAGCGCGAATTGGATAACGCGCACAAGGTAAACAAGGTAAAGGAGTTACACGAACAGATTCTACAACTAACAAAGGAAATACAACAGAACAAGGCTACCTGAGTAGAGCCGAAAAGGGTCAAAATCCTCTATCAGAAAATTACCATGGCACAGAAGGGTTGGGCCAACGAGAAACAAGTAAACTAGAATCTTAAAACCCAGATAAAAAGCCTATAAGTAGCAGTAGCGGCCGGTCAGGAAAGCGCAGCGGTGACGTACCCCCTCGTTTTCGCTCCTGTCCAAATAGCTTACAGAGATGCGGTGGCTACTCCAAAGGTCGCCCAAAAACCAAACAAACGTCGCCCCGGGAGGAACGAGCGCGTCAAGCATCGGGCCGCTCTACACCACGAATAATCCATGTTCCTAATTATTATTAAATAAATGTTTTCTCTCTTGGATTGTCTCATAAATCAAACGTTGGAACGAAATTAAAATCAGTAGTAGGAGTCAAAATTAAAGTTATATGATAAGCAAGACCAAGTAGGAAAGGAGGACCGGAATGAATAAAGCGCACACAGGCCTTGTAACGACAGTGCGTTGAACCCAGTTTGAGGTCGGGCCAGAGCAGTTCCTATGTGGCGCTCACCTTTGGCGATCTCAACACCAATGGTTGCATCACCAACGTTGCCTAGCGACGGGTAACCATCGGGGACAAGAAAGGTTTACATCTGGGGTCGAGGTTATCAAATCACAAACCCCACACTTCTATCGGCAGCTCTTTGGACCCATGGATCGTTCGGTCAATTATAGCATTAGTAATAGCGCTCACGTTTTACGGACAATCCACCCACTCGAACACAATTCCAACGTTGCTTAGCAACGGGTGCCGAGTGGTAAGCGAAAAAATTTGTATGGGGTTGTCTGGGTAACAACCATATAGTTTCAAAATATCAACACCCAGAACCCACAACTATTCAAACCAACTCACATCCTTTGGAATTCACGGACTTGAACTAGCAACGCAACCTTATCTACTGCCGAATGGATAAACCTTCACACTGTTCTTTTGTAAATTTCTAGATTTCGATTTTTTAAATAATTAATTTTATGGTTTTGGTTTTCTTTTATTAATTTTGACATTTCCTTCTTAATTTTTGATAAATAAATGTATGAATTAGTTTTTAATAATTTTCGTTGTCACAAATTCTTAATGGTGATGCTAATAATAATGTAACAATAATCATAATAATAACAATAATGATGATAATAATATAATAATAAAAATAATGATAATAATAATAATAATAATAATAATAATAATAATAATAATAATAATAATAATAGTAATAATAATAATAGTAATAATAATAATAATAATAATAATAATAATAATAATAATAATAATAATATTAATAATAATAATAATTATAATAATAATAATAATAATAATAATAATAATAATAATAATAATAATAATAATAATAATAATAATAATAATAATAATAATAATAATAATAATAATAATAATAATAATAATAATAATGATAATGGTAGTAATAAGAATAATAATAATAATAGTAATAGCAGTAACAATTGATAAAGATAATACATATAATAGTAACGATGATAACACTAGTAACAATAATAGGGAACATTGCAGTTATTATAGGGATAAGGGTAAGAGAGATACTGTGAGGATATTTTACATAAAGAAATGTGTACAGGCCATGGTAAAAATCGATAATACTAACAACGATAAGAAGAATTATGGAAATGGACATAAAAGTGAATGATATAGCGGTATAGATTAACATTCGGAGGAGATAAGAGAATAATGGCACCGTAACATCGAAATCGAGCACAGGCTTTCTATCGGAAGCTCGTTGGACCTATGGATCGTTCGGTCAATTATAGCATTTGCAATAGCGCTCACTATTTTCGGACGATCCACCCATTCGAACACAGTACCAACGTTGCTTAGCAACGGGTGCCAAGTGGTAATCGAAAAATATTTGTATTGGGTTGTCTGAGTAACAACCATGTAACATCAAACTTTCACACCCAGAAACTCACCATATAAATTTTGGGTCTCAGCCGGGATTGAAAGTGGTTTTGTTGGAAAAATCGAGCGAAAACGATAATACAACAATAAGCAAAAGCCAATGGAAAAAAAATTACCAAAGATTTGTCAGAACCCTCCTAACCGAGATAGATGATTTTCTTATACAAGCGAACAAATAAAAGCAAAAATTCGTTTATCGAATAAAAATGTCGGGTCGATATTTCAGGCAATCGCGGGAAGTAATAAATAGAAGGAAATGGAACAAAAACTATGAAAATCAACCAACTTGTCTACATGAAAAGCAAACCAACGAGTGAAAGAAATGCAGAAAGAAAAGATCAGTGCAAAAAAAGAAACTATCAATTTTGTTGGATCTTTGTTAGCTGAGATTTAAAGATTATTTGATAATGGAAAGTAAAGATCAAAGATAATTAAGAAATTGTAAATAATTTTTGGGAAGACACTCAACTGAGCATGACGACGATTTTAAATTAAATTAATTAATGGTTAATAGACAATAAATGTCGGCACGGTATTTCACTGAAACGCGACAGATAACAACTGGAAAATATTGACAGAAACTTTGAAAAATGACCGGTTTGTCTACATGGAAAATAGAAACACAGAGTATGAATTTTCGGAAAAGGTTGAACATGAATTCGCTTAAGATCAACAGAAATTAAGGAAATAAGAAACTATAAATAAAGTAAAATTAAGGGGTAGGTTGTATAAATCAATGGAAATCACCATGTAAATATCATCCAAAAACCGTAAAAGTAAGAATAAAAATATAAAAAATAAATAAAATAAAAATAATAAAAACAGGGAAAAGGGTGAAAATTGGAAACCACAAAAAAGGGGGTCGTGGAAATATTGTATAAATAAATTTCAGAACCATATAAATAATAATTAGATAAGTATGAAAATAGCGGTAAGAGTTCGGGATAAATTGGAAAACTAGAAATTGCCGGATTAATAGTAATTGAAATTAGACGGGATCGCCCAGTCAGTTAAAATAATTTTAAACTTAGTAAACAAATTATTAAAAGTAATTAAATTAAAGATCAAAATTATTAACGAAAATTCATAAAGAGGTTGACACGATTTCGAGCACCTACTCCTATGAACTGAGAAATTGTAGCAGAAGTAGTTAACGACCGGTTGTGTGAATTTCAAAAAACGTGAGACTAAGTGAAGCCAAATTCGGTACTAAATGAAAAAGAGATAATCGATCAAGTTGGAGAAATTGATGAGAAGATAATCAAGATTATGGAGAAACTTAGGTGTGGATAAAGAAAATGCTTTGGTGTAAATGAAATGAATAGTTAGCAATGAACGTAGATGAATAGAATGATGATGCTTGTTAGAAATGAAAATAAAGGATTTGGAGTAAGTACTGATAAATTACGAAAGAAATAGTCAGCAACCAGAGGAAATAGATAAGTTGAGGTAAATAATAATAATAAATGAGATATAAATAGCATCCAAAAATTTCTAAGTGAACAAGTAAAACACAACTTAAACATCGAAAGCTGAAAATTCACAGATAAGATACGTTAAAAGTTTCGATGCATCTCATTTCTTAGTGTATTTTTATGTAATTTATATTAGACCATATGGGAATAATATTTGAAAGTGAGATTTCAAACCGAGCTATCATAACGATAGTACGCTTACCTGGATGGAGAATCCTGATCAACCCGAAGAGAGGAAGGTATTAGGTACCGTCGCAAAGGTTGGCAAGTTTCTGGCAAGAGATTGATCACCTCTCTGGGAGACAAACAAACGCGATTACTACAATTTTTGAATTGGAAAAGTGAGTGGGAAGCCGAAGGGTAAATAAAAGAGAGAAAAATCAAAAGTTAAAATAAAATTGAAATATGCGCATTATAAAGGTGCAGGTACCATAAGTTCTGGAAAATAAGGTGAGGGAGCCATAAATCTCGCAAAGGTATCTACAGGAATATTTCTTTCCCTAGCTGGTGGCGAGGCACCAGAGAACAGCGGTGGACTGTCGTGTTCAGGATGTTATCAGCCAAGGGACGGAGAGTGCTGGACCGCTCGATACACAACCCGGATACCAACACCAAATATTGAGGACACCAAGCGGTAGGTGAGATGTGAACTAACCATACTCAAGAGGTCCTACTAAGGATGAGATTGGGCAGCCAAGTAGAGCTATAAATCTGACACGAAACGGACTAGTGGTAGAAGGGGATGTTAACCAATATAGTGCCGAAACTTTCCTTTTCTTTTCACTATTCGAGGTCGAGTAAACTGTTTTTGGAACTTGATCAAACGTCTAGGCTCTTTCATATTTTTATATTCTCCGCAGTACACAACCAGGATACAACACCGAGAATCGAATATCCAAAGGGCGGTGAAATAAGCGTAACCGGTAAAATTCGCTATCAAAAGACGACCAAGAATTGAGTCAGTGTTAGGCCTACAACTTGTCAGGTTAGACAAGTTACCCAATAGACAACTGATAAACTCAATTAAGGAGAACGCCACATAAGAGGCGACATAATGAATAGGACGCCAATTTGGAAAGCGATAAAGGTATGAAACGATAATTTTAAGAGGAATAAAGATATGCACAGAATTAAAAGAAAAAAAAGGTAAAGAAACTTAAGAAATAAGAGTAATAAAGATGAGCTAAATGGAAATTCAAAGGAATAAAAGGGGAATAAAGATAAGAAGAATTAAATATAAGAGCCCAGAGAGCACAAGCGGATAAACTTTAAAGAAAAAATACAAGAGGATTTAAATAAAAAGGCCCATAGAGCGCCAGCGCATAGAGATTAAGAAACGTTTGGGACAAATTATGGAGAGATTAAGGAGAATAATTAACGAGACGATTGTTGAAATGATTGTGATGATTTATTTGATAAAAATAGTAATTCCACTACGATCGGATAGAATCAAATGTAGCGAACCATCGAATATTCGTTCTAAGATGACAACACTGAAGGATCGAGATCTCCGGCCGGCTGAACCCGGAAGCTCAGAAAACGAGTCGAACCATATTTCGGTGGATAGAAACAGCTATGCACGAGTAAAGGCAAGTTTGATTTCTTTTAGTCTCACTCCTAACGGGATATGTCAATTATGGGTAATTACCTAATTTATCTAATACAAAACCACAAGGACAATAGGTGGCCACCAATATAAAGTAACGAGACATAGCATTCCAAACGCAATAGCCAAGACAGTGATATTTAGATGGGCCCATCTCCAGAAGGTATCACATAAATTTATAACATGATCTCCATTATTTACCGACATATTTATTTATTTATTCAATTATATCCGACAGAAGCCAGTTGAGGAAAGAAATGTCATGGAAAGATGACTTCAAGATCACCGTAAAATTCCCCGGTAGAAAACTTCCCTATGTCGTCAGGCCTTGTGGAATGCGGGCTACTCTGTATCAACTGCCGGAGGAACCGAAAGGCCTATTCACTCAAGATCACGAAACAATGACGTGGAGCTGCCCGGTGTGGCAATAAAGCGGGAACCCGGCTCGGGAGGCCCGTCATCGAGCCGAATTTTTGTTAGCTTGTTTGAGGTGTTAAAGCGGAAGTTTCGATGGCAAGACGACATTTGGCTCGGGTCAACGTAGACATTACGGCGGGACAAATCGTAAGCTCGGATGGATGTGCGACATCCTAAGGGTTATCGATTGAACTCAATGACCCGATGCTAGATGACATGGAATCACCGAATAGTGTGATCCTACCAAGACGAATCATTAACTCCTCGGAACTTGATCGGATCGACGTACGCCATTGAGAGAGCTAGAATTAATACGCTCGACAGCTATCACGGGAAGATGAGGCCTACCATCGCACAAAGCGACAAAAAGATGTCAGACGAAGTTGATTCATGTGAAGGGAACAATAACTGCAAATTTATCATGAAATAAATAAATATTGATTAATGATGAGTTTATTCAAACCATAAAGAACATGAAATAAATGAAAACCAATTAGTTTATTTTAAGAAACTCATAGTGAGTAGATAAGATTGACAAGAGATTCTACTTATTAACATAAATGAATTTATAAGCCTGAATGATTTCTTAACTTCTAAACCGGAAGTCAATCATTGCCACCAGTTCCAAGTGTTCATGAATAATAATATGATACACACTGAGTAACATTTTACACAATAAATAAACAGCTGAAGTCATACAAAAGGACTAATTCGTCGATAGCGGTTAGATATTCCCCGAAACTGTTCATAACAAACTTCGTATATATCCCATGAAAAAACTAATAAAAAATATAACATGTTTTGCATGTAGACATGAACTTAGTTCATTCCATTTGAAGGGAATTGGCCAAACTACGACGAGAAAACGTAGATCTCCACGGCCAGCTGTTACAGATGAGTCGCGAAATCCAAGCCATCAAAGGGACATGGATCAAACTGTCCTGCGTCAAAAAACTCTACCAAAAATTGAACGCTGCCCAGCGAGGCTGGCAAGAAGAGAAACAGTTGATACTAGCCAAGCGTACCCAAATTCGAAGCCTGGTAATCGCTTTTTCCGCCAGCCAGGAGGGTAACACGGCTACCTATCCGTTAGTATTTGTTCCGGCACATGTAGCGTACCAGAAGCGAGGAGAAGAGTCTGGAGTAACAAAGACCAGTCACCCACACTCAAGGCCCAGAAGATTGGAATGGATGCGGGATGTCTGTTAACAGCAGAGAAATGTGGAAAAATTAACTGAATCAAGCATTATAATTTCTGAAATTTGTTGTTGTGAATAAAACATTATATATTCTCGGTTTTTATTTATGTTTTCTCTTAAAAATCATTGATAACCAGAACCGTCAGGAACGACAATAGCGGATGATACTATAATAGAGTAAATGGAAGCCATAGGGACCGATGATAGAAAGACAAGCACATGCATTCTAACGCCAGCTCGCTGAACCCACTAGAAGGCCGGGCCTTTGCAGTCTTTGAAGAGAGACTCATCTTTGGCGGTCTCTTAACCAGTGGTTACAGTACCAACGTTGCAACGGGTAACCATTGGGGAAAAGTGATGATTGTGTGTGGGGCTACAAGGTCACGAACCAGTATATCTTCCGAATTTTAAAAATCCTTTTTGAGAAGGTTGATGTGAAGATACAACACATACATCTTTATGATTCTCTTAGGCAATAATAGCTCTAGAAGCTAATTGTAGTTTTTCACATATTTTTTCGAATTTCAAAATATGATTCCTTGCTTTATTTTTATCAAAGATATATTGATCCATTTTTAAAATTTTTGTTGTTGACACCCATATGAACTACAGATTTGATCATCATTAATTGATCGTTTTCATATTAAAACTTTTACGACATTCAACAAACAAATAAACATATAAAATGACTCATATTAATCATGCATTTAAAGTATCCAACTTTTGGGGTTAACAAAATTCACAAAAGTAAAAAGGAAAATCAATAAAAACATTGATATTCAAAATAATAATTAAAAGTCAAAATTAATTAAAAATTTTAAAATAAATATTTAGTGGTGGAAACGGGTATGGGCCGATGCCAAATAACGAGACGAATCCAAATATAATAAAATTAAATCGATTTGTGGTCCCAGAAGGAAATATTTAATAAAAATAAAAATTAATAAAAAATTAATTGGCTAATGGGAAACCCGATCGTGGGAAGTCCGGGCGAACAGAAAACACGAACAGTGTGAGAAACCCGGAACGCCAACAAATTTTCTTATTATGGAAAACGAAATTGGTTGACGAAGGAAACCCAGGATAAAAGAGGAACCCAACACCAATATAATTATTGTAAATAAATGGAAACCCGGGAGCCATGAATTATTAGATTTAGTTTTAGAAAGAGAGATCGCAAAAATTCCTAAACTAATTTGATTTACAAATAACTTAATTACGAGATGGGTATAAAAGGAGAAAGCAAATCAACAAAATTGGCAGTTGGTCGAAGAGAATATTTTCCAAAGTTCTGTGAAGGTAATAATCTTAGAAGAGATATCAGTCGGCTAAATAATTTTTTTAAAAAAATACAACTAAATATTAAATAGTATTATCATGTGAAGAAATACACAAAAGAATTATCCGATTTCTACTTCTTTCTCGTTTATTTTAACGCATCCCAAAAGAATAGAAAGCAGTTCCTTGTGATTTATATCAGAAGTGCAATCAATTATAACAGACAAATATAATTCATATATAATTTCAAATATAATTCAAAATAATTTGGGGTTAACAAAAAGCACAAAAGTACAAATGGAAAATCAATAAAAACATTAATATTCGAAATAATAATTAAAATGGCAAAATCAATTAAAATTTTAAAATAAATATTTATCGGGGTGCCATCTACCATAGTGTGGGGTTTTTGGTAGGGCGATGTTAATTAACCTTGACCCCATATGAAAATTGTTATCACTCCCCCAATGGTTACCCGTTGCCACGCAACGTTGGTAATGCAACCACTGGTTATGGGATCGCCAAAGGTGAGCGCCACGCAGGAACTGCTAAGGCCCGATCCCATGGCGGGTTCAACGCACCACCGATGGAAGGTACGCGTGCGATTTCTATTCTCGGTCCCCTTCACTTGCAAGTGTAATTCGTCGTCTATTTCTCTGATTTGATCTCATTGTTTTGCTTAGAACCTTACTAAATATTAACAAGAGTACACACACTTTAACTAAACATTTATTGTTAAAACAATTTTTATTTCTTCTGCTCCGACGACCTCATCTCTCGACGTCTCGCCCGTTCAAATTTTCCTGGACGCCGTTGGGGTGATTTTATCGCCGGTTTAGATGTACTGGTGGCATCACGATACGCCAGCTGGGCCGGTGCGAAGACCAGAGGGTATGTGACAGCTTGGCCCTCTTGACAGGCCGCCAGTGCCACTTCCAACCCTCGGATCTGCGTCTTCATGGCCTGCGTCAACCGTTTTCTTCAGCCCATCCGCGTTGGGCGGCAGTTATTCGTTGGTATAAGACTTTCGCTTTGGACGGTTCTACCCAAGTTGGCTTTATGCGGTGTATTTCCCGAGTCATTTCTACCAGTTGTCTGTGGAGATCAACATTCTCTTTCCGAGTGCTTTTGAAAATCGTATTCAATATTTCATCTGAATTCATTTCTACAATAAAACAACTCATTAGCAACTTAATCAATTTATTATTTAAATTAGTGATTCCAATACATTAGACTATCTATATTATAATAGTTACAGGTAATACAATATATAATAAAACCGTGTTTCTAACACTAGCAGTAAGAAATGAAAATATGAACTCCAAAACAATTTATTCTATCAATTCAGTAATAGCGAGATGATGGATGATGGCGGTTCGAGTTTGGTCTATCGACCCGTCGTGTGTAGGGGTGATTTCCTTTCGATTCCCATTCTCTTAACTCTGATTTCATCCCATTCAGTAGAGCCTTCTTTGGTAAGGACACGATCATTGGCCTGATTGGTTGATTTATCCGTGGGTCATCGAGCTCAAATGAGACGCCATAAGAGGGCGCGTACCCATCTGTGCTCGGGATTATTCCGGCCGCAATTTCTTCGTTTATTTGTTTGAGGTGTTGACGGGCTTGATTCACTTCCTTGTTCGTTCTTCTTTGATAAGCCTCTAATCGAGCAAGTATATCCTCGGCTTGACCGCGGAGTTCGCGAGCTGGGTTTCGCCCAGGCTCCCGTTTAATAGCCACAAAAACCTGTTCTACGTCTGTTATTCCTCCTTGTCTTCCGGTCATTGATTCTCGGACAGGAGAGATTGAATATCCCTCATCCCACATCGCCTGTCTGCATTTCGCGGCTGTGTGAGATGGGAATCTCATAGTTATGCGGGACTCGTCTATCCAGGAGTCTGTTTTAAGGAAATATCATTAATTTGAATCAAAGAAAAACAAAATCGCATAATGTATCAAGACGGGTTTTCTTTACATGAAGGTAATACTCTTTTCGGCGATAACGAAAAACATCGCGTTAATTCTTGGACTTGCGTAGCGAATATTTTCGAACGGAGTCGTGGGGCATTCGTGTGCAGTGGCGAATAGATAAAGAAATCGAACGATTCTATTGGGTTATCTTGTTATAAAACGAATATTAACCTAGTGTTCATCTATCATGAGGTCTGGCGCACGTAAGTCACGTCGACATTGTGGTTCAGTTCTATCGCGTCTGAGAGGTGACAAACTCTAGATTCTAGTGGTTCGTTTTGGCTGGCGATTGTTGGAGAGAGGCATGATGGAGGTGTCGCGTTTAATTCATTTAGTTATAGATTTGTTGGGTATCTCGGGTTGACATTTTTACTTCTACTTCATAACTTGGACTATTATTATTGAGTTCACCTAGTTTTAGGTTTAATGGGCCTTTCGAATTTATATTTCCACTTGAGCTATTTCGATTTTAATTACTGCTTTACCATATAGTCGTTTTTCTTGGCGATATTCATGCGAAAAATGAAATTCAATCAAATTTAACAAGGTCAAGAATTTATTTGCATCATCATCGTTATACTCAAATCCTATGAATCGGCTCAATCTTTCTCTAAATTCATTGCTGGCTGAACTGGCAATCCTTTTCCTCATAATAATTTGGACAGTTGTTGGGGTTGATCAAAGCGTACAAATATTTATAAGAATTAAAAATGGAATTTATATAAATATTAATTTTACTTCTTTGGGCGCCCGTTCGATGCTCCATGGTGATCTCGTCGCTACTGTGATGGTGGGAAGTATAGTCTTGTACTCTGGCTTTTCCTTGTCTATTAGATTTTCCTGTGTTAATCATATTGACTTGACTAAAATTCCTGTCTCTCCGTCTATCCATTTATACTGCCTTGATATGGTGCACGCATGTACACTTGTCGATCAGACATATGCACACTCTCGGGTTATTCTGATTGGTGGATTTTTCTGTCGACGTGGAATTCAGTGGTGAGGATTTCTAATCGATTTAATTTTTCCACGTGTTAGTTCAGGTGTCGCATATTCTTGTTTTTGTCGACGATTAATTTAAATTGCCTGTTGGCCACGTCACCTGAGCGAGTTTTCATAGTTCTCCGTATTGATTCACGATTTACTTTATGATTTCTTTATGGATTAGCACCTCGATCTATTTGTATTATTTCAATGATATTGCATAGATTTTGTCTCATCATTTTGGATTTCTGGCTTCAGGTAAAAATTTAAATAATTGATTTTTGAGCATTCTCTAAACGATTGATTCAGGTCCTAGCTTCTCAACATTCGTCAGCCAACCTCTACACAAGTTCCTTACATCGTCTAGTTTTGTTTATTTTGCTAGTTACTTGTCGTGAAGGCAATCATAGATGATCACTGGTCTATTCGAGATATTTTGGGATTCAATATATGTGTATCTATTCTTATCTATTATTGTGTCCATGTGGGTGAAAAGGAGATATATTGTGCAAATCTTTAATGCTGGTTTTTGTTAAAGTGATTTTTGATCTCATTTAAGTTCTGATTATTTTATTGACAAGTAATTTGGTTATATTGATGACAATGGGTCTTTTTATTCGAAGGTGGAAGGTCATAATTGATTTAATCAAAACACATCAGGTTATTTTTGGGTTGAATTTTGTCTATGTTCGATTTACGAGAGACTACGTTAGATTCCTTTTCACTAAATCATGATTAATTACGATAATTTTGACGGCTTGATTACTGGGAAGTAAATTTTTCCATTTCGGTTTGTAGAAAATTCTAATTTAATAATAATAGTTATTAGTAATAATAAAGATTTTTGCGATAGTGTGGTTGTTAATCTAGTCATAATATTAGCACATTTGGGTGTTAATAACTTCTAACTATAACCTAAAGTATTCTATAACCTTATCGTATTATTCACAGTTTATTTCCTCATTATTTCACTATAACTGGGGTGAAATTCCTCAGCTAAATGATTTTTACTAAATCTATTATGCTTTATTTTATTATTTTTGTTTCGAGACATTTAGAAGACATTATAACGATTTCAGAATTCTTTTCCCCGGTTCCTTCCCTGAATATTGATCTAACTCACATCAAATAGTATTGTTCCAAAAAACTGATTAACTCGTTAAAACTGATTTCAAGTTTGTAAAAACTGATTAGAAGATTTGAAAAACTGATTAAAATTATGTGAAAATGAATCGGTATATATACCTATTGTACGACCCTAACCTTGTGTGTTTTTTTGATTTAGTAAAACAAAATTTGGCCTTGTTATTTTCTAGAATTTTCTATTCTTAATTTTATTATTTTTGTAATTTAATTTGACAATTTTTCTCTTGAATTTTTAATTGAATTTTTTTTAATTCAAATTCTTTGATTTTTTATTTCATTTTCATGGATTTTTGTATTTTTTGGAAAATTATCAAATTTCGGCCAAATTTAATGTTCTCATGTTATGTTTATGTTTATTTCGCGCGGATCTTGTTGCACTTTGTTATTATTTTAATTTACTTTTTTGTTTTATAATTTTATATTTAATTGTTTTCTTTCTCGTATTTTAGCATGGTTAATTGGTGTTTTAATAGGTTCGATTTTGAAACTGTATGTTGTATTTGCGTGTATTTTACTGATTCATTTAAACATTTACAAGGCCGTCTGTGTTCTGGCCCAACAATAGGTACGCCACTGAATGTAATGCAATATAATGTAAAAATGTGTTTTGATAGATTTTATATGTGTTTGTGCGTCAAATAAATACAAAAAAATAAAAATATTAAACTCAATTAATTAAATGTTTTTTTAAATATTCTTACTAAATTTTTTTTATCTAAAGAGTTTATTATCAATGTCCTATCAACAATGTACAGCAGGGTTTCTTAACCGGTGAGGTATACCTCCCTTGGGGAGGTATACTAATGTGTTGGGGGAGGTATGAGATTTTGTTTATTTTTGTTATGTTTTTTTCTAAATTAAAAATTAAAATTATTTACAAAAAAAAATATATTTAAAATATATTTCTTATCTTTTCTTAAAATAAATTAATTATGCTGGAGGTGAGAACATAAAATTAAATATTAGGTGAGGTATGAAGTAAAAAAGGTTAAGAACCCCTGATGTACAGACAACTTTTCTCAATAGTTGCTAAATTTTGATTAAAAAAATTGAAGTACTTTTCGTTTTCAAATTTACAATGCTTATAAAAATTCATCTTTTCGCTCAACTATAATGTTTAATTGTGAATAAAATTCAAATTCTGTAGAAAAGATGTGGCAAAAAAAGTTTTTATATGAAACTATTTTTTTAAGGTTTTAAAAGGAAAAGCAAATATTTCAATATAATGTAATGAATGTGTGACTGATTGTTTGATGATTTTAGTACAAATATTGATTTTTTCTCCATTCAAGAATTTGATACATTATATTAAATAAATTATCGAATAATCGACTCGTCATCATAGGCATCAATTTCATAGGTTTATGATAGCAAATTAATGATATAATTTGACGATCTTTTCAATGTTAAATCTAAATTTCTTTAGTGAATCATAAGTTTGATCGATTTATGATAGACCTCGATAATATTAACTAGCCAATGTCTATGTAACTGTATGGATGAAGAATGGATGCTTGTAGAAGCTACATAAGTAAATTAACATTGACCATCGGCAATATGACGAAAAGCTAGTTATGTGACGCGCACAATGAAATCTACCCCCTTAGTAGAATTTAAAAATCCTATTCAATAGGATACTAACGGGATTGCGGCTTTCGCGCAAATTTAACTGCCACTGATTTTACTTATTATCAGATTCAAAGTATTTGAGTTTTGTGTGATATTTCCTTGCAAAAAATGTTGGTCTATTGGACCAATTAGCACCTAACACAATTCCAACATCACTGGTGAATGTTGTTTTTTGTATACGATAATTTGAAATACTTGATTCTTCCATTTATATTTTATTTACTTTTATATTTAAAATCAAAATATGCTATTTTCACTACAATTAAACAACGAAATTCATGTTTAAAATAAAAATATCCTATTAAATTCATCACATTAAATTTGAATGAAAAATATATAAATAACATCTTTAATATTTGATAATTTCAAATTTAATTGTAGCTATTATGATTTAACAAAACAAGTATAATTATTATTCATTACTGTTAATTAGAATTTATAATAAGTCAAATTTATATTATTAACATCAAATTCTTAAATTGTCAACACAACATTCCAATTTCTTTAATAATTCATCTGTAGCATCGTTGGACTTTTTGGATAAATTCTTCAGAACGACAGTCAAATTGGTTTTGACTTCATTGGGTAAACTAGAATTCCTTTCTAGTACATTTGTCAACACCTAAATATCATATATTGATTATCAATTGCATCACTCAATTATAAATGAATTACTTTCACTGGCATTTTGGGATTATCCTCAGAGAATGGTACAAATTTTTTCTCCTCGCACTTTATACAATCCATTTCGACAAGGATCGCATTTGTCGCTCTATTCCAGGCAGATTTAGACAACAACAAGTGGCTGATCAATTCCACACCGGCATCACAAGTTGAGGTATTCTTGCATAACATCAAACCGACTCGAACAGCATTTTCCGGGAAATCTTCTGCAGTTTTATAAATGTTTGCATCAAAAGAGAATTTTCCAAGCGTTTGATTAATATTAGAATTGAATTCTTTAATAGACATCAATGAATCCGAGTGGAGATTTGATATCACATATTCGATAAGCTCCTTCTCCAAGGCATTAGGAGTGGCCGACGCCTCTATAAATGAGAATGGTTTTGCTGAGGTCGTTCCAAAGATGTTGACGGGCTTTAAAAAGTTGGTTTGGGGAGACTGACTGAATAAATTCGACTGGGCAGTTGCACTGAAGAGAGATGGCTTGCTAGAATCGCTATTTGTGAATGTAAACTGTTGCTTCTGTGAGGTAGCAAATAGGCTACCGGTAACGGGAAATGCCGATGCTAAATAGAATTTCAGCATTATTTCCATATCAAAAATAATAATTTAAAATGGAGTCCAATTAAAGGTAATAAATTAAGCCTCCATTTTATATAAATAGCTTTATTAATATAAAATGAAAAAATTACGTTTTGCAGCATCGAGAAATGAAAATGGCTTTGAAGATTGAGATCCGAAAATATTCCTAGCAGTATTGAGAGGATTTATTTGATTGGATTGCGCAAATAGATTTGATTGGGCAGTTCCATTAGTCAAGGACGGCTTACAGCAATCAATTTTATTTGGAAATAAAGCCGACTGTGTGACTGTCGGAGTAATTTGCAATTTGGTTTCTTCTTTTTCATCAGCTTTATATGAATCTTAATTTATGAAAAATAAAGATCAATAATAATCATTATAAAAAATTATTAAGCGAAACGAAGCGGCAATAACATATAAATTCATTATTAAAATATAGTTTACACATAAAATAATTTACGAAGTTAAATTACTAAAAAACAAATATTACCATTTTCGCTATATTCATCGCTATATTCCTCCTCACCAGTAGAACTTTTGGAACTATCATCATCATCTCCACTGCCTTCATAATTATCACTTTCATCTTCACTTAATTCGCCATCACTGTTTGCCTCATCTTCTACCAGAGCATCCAATTTATCATGTTCAGCGAGAATTTCTTTAATTTCATTTAAAGCGACCTTTTTAATTTCGTTTTCCGTCAAATCAATACTCTCAATTATGTGTTTAGTTTCCACAATTTTGGAAATAAACTGAAGAATAATAAATTAATTACAGAAAATAATCAATTAAAGAGTTTTACTTTTATTGCAGAGTGACCAGTAATTTCATTTCCAGACACTGAGACTGTCTTCAAATTTAAACTCATTTGATTAAGAACCTTAGTCAGGTGTTCCAAGCCACTGTTTTTAATCAAACAATCACCCAAATACAGTTCTTCTAAGTCTTCAAAATATGGTAGAATTTTCGACAGTCGTTTAACACCTTCTGGTTTAATAGTATTATCGGAGATATTGAGCACCTTCAAATTTATGTGATTTTTAAGAGACAAAATTAGGTTGTCAACGCCTTGGATGCCATGAATACCGATTCCATTTTGTAACAAAACAATTTTTTTAAGACTTGTCATTCCATCCGAAAAGAATTCAGTCAACATTTCCATTCCAGCATTTTCTAGTCGATTTCTCCCTGCTATGAAAACTTCTAAATTCATTCCTTTGTAGTTACTGTTAATTCGAGCTTTTTTAAGTGCATCGACAAGTTGTCTGCAGCCTTGATGACCTAAACCTTGATTGTTCATATTGAGAGTCTATGCGAAGTTAATATCAATACATAGATGTCTGAAAATTTACTTTTAATGTATAGCAACAAGAACTTGCAAGAAGTTCTGTAACACCAACAACACCATTTGGTCCGAATGCATTATCACTTAAATCTAATTCTACTAAATGAACTTGTGCTCTCATTAAGCCAATAGAAAGAGAAGAAAGAGCAACACTTATTTCTGATTTTAATCGACCTAACAAAAAAAATATTTAACAAAAGATTTATCAAAAATATTACCAGTAAATAAATCATTCCAAATCAATTTTTGTATTTTTGTTTGATTAGATAAAGGTTCAATTAACTTTTCCGCTGCATTAACTCCAAGAGTATTTCCACTAAGTTGAAGAGTGGTGACACAATTTACATTTTCATTTAAGTCCTTAACAACGTGTTCTATATCCTCTTCCGTATTCCACTGCTTTTGCAATCCAGTATAAGATAAGTATTCTAACATTTAAAAATCACAAAATAGTAAAAATTAAATATCAAATTTCTCTATAACTATTTTAAAATAAACTATTAAACAAACAAATATTTCCCAAATGAATCTTATGAATTAATAAATTTTTTTAAGAACCATTCAAGAACATTTATTCGCATAATACAAAAGTTACCAAAAACTATCAAATAAATATTTAAAAAATAAAAATTTAAGTTTAAAATGTTTATTTTAACTAGGCTTGCCAGAATTTTCAAAACTCAAATCGGGACAGTACAAAAAATTTTTTTATTTTCTGTATTAATTTATTAAGCTTTTAAAAATAAACTAAATTTAATAGGAACACAAAAATTAACATTCATTTCATTAACTTTATATAAAAATTCAGTTAAGCTAATGAATAAATAATAAATTAAAAAATATAATAAATAGAATGAATAATAAATTAAAAATATATAATACACTAGAGCCTCGAGTTGCGTTGTTCCAACTTGCGTTCTTTCGAGTTGCCTAATTTTGAGTTGCGTTGCTAATTTTCGAAATGCGTCGCAAAAAAGTTTTAAAATAAAATTTAATCAAAAAATAGTATAACGTCTATATTCAAAAATTAAAAATTAAACCGAAACTAGAACGCCATGATTTATTTTTAAATGCATCTGCAAATAAAATAATTTTTTATTCAGTATTTATTAGTATAAAAGTTTAGTTCTTAGTTGTGTTGGGCCAGAACACAAATGGCCTTGGAAAATGTTTAAATGGATCGGTAACACACATGCAAACATAACAAGCAAATTTAAAATAAACCTATCAAAACACCAATTAAACCCTACCAAATATGAGAAAAAAGAGAATTAAATATAAAATAATAAACATAAAAATAAATTAAAATAATAACAAAATGCAACAAGATTCGCACGATACAAACACAAACATAACAAGAAAACCCAACAAATTCGACAAAATTTGATAAATTAATAAAAGTTCATGAAAATGAAACTTAAATCAAAAAATTTGAATTAGAAATAATTCAATAAAAATTCTAAATAAAAAATTATTAAAATAAATTGAAAAATAATAAAATTAAAGATTAGAATACACTAGAAAATAACAAGGTCGAATTTTGTTTTACTACATCAAATTTAACACGCGAGGTTAGGGACAGAAAATAGGTATAAATACCGATTCATTTTCACATTAAATTTAACCATTTTGAATCAAAATTTGATTTTGAATTATTGATTAAAAATCTATCACGAAGCCTTACTTTTAGGTGAGAAATGTTTTATTTTGGAGCTCTCTCTCCACGTCACATCCTCGCAATCTCGGCAGAGCTCTGCTTGGACGTCGGCGTGGGGAGAGATGCAATTTTATGTTTTCATGAATTTATTTGTTGGTCAAGTAATTTTGTATTTTGGTTATTTAATATGTTAATAAATATTTATAACATTCATAAATTGTTTTCATGCATTTAATAACATTAATTAATCTGTCGAAATTTTTCCGGCCCACAGCCAACACATATTGCAAGTTATTAAAATATACACAGTGCAGATTCGTGTAAGTGCGTGGAAAATCGCCAATGATATGTACCCGTGAAGACCCAGCGTGCGGAACGCAGGGGTCGTAACGTCAATATTATCCATGTAGAAGAAACGAGAAGTAAGGAAGGAGTCTTTAGCTGCTTCCTCGTTTCTCATTTCTGTAAAATCGACCTAAAATTGTATTACACACGGCTCAAAATCATTACACCGAGTAGTCCAATGGGCACTCATTAAATATAATATAAACACAATATGTGCCTAAGGCTTATTAAAGGGTAATGGTACGGGGAATAAATTAATTCATTGATTAAACGAAAGTAATTTATTGATTAAGATAAAGTATTCCATTGATTAACGATAAAGTAATTCATTGATCAAAATTAAAGTAATTATCGAGTAAAAATAAGTAATTCCTTGATTAAATTAATATAATTCATTGATTAAAATTAAAGTAACGATTGATTAAAACTAAGTAATTCATTGATTAAACCTAAAATAATTCATTGATAAAAATTAAGGAGATTATTGATTAAACTCATTGATTACAAATAACGAAATTTATCAATTAAAAGTAAAGTAATTCATTGATTTAAAAGTAAAGTAACTCATCGATTAAAAGTAAAATAATTCATCGATTGAAACTAAAGTAATGTATTGATTAAAATAAAGCAACTCCTGGATCAAAATTAAAGTAATTTATTGATTAAATTAATTAGTTGATTAAAGGTAAAAATAAATAAATAAGTACAAATCCGTTGCTCAAAATTAAATTGACTATTCATCAAGACGAGATCATTGCTATAAAATTAAAATCATTGTTTTAAAGAAAATTAATATCATTATTAAGAAAAAGGGAAAAGCGTTAGCAGGAAATCGTTGATTAATTCGTCATCAAATCAAATAAAAGTGACTTAAAAAATTGGCGATAACGTTTAATTTAAAAAATTTCCAAAGATAAATTACGGATAAAAAAAAACCCAAACATTGACTCTAAAAATCGAGAATTAATACAAAATCGACGAAAAATCAAAATGACCATAAAAATTTAGGATGATAAATCAATTAAAGTAACAATCAAAAAGTTTATATTAACATTACATAAAAGAAATGATCCTGAAACTACATTAATGTTAAACCACAGGAAAGGCTTACCGCCGACGTCGAATTTCGATAACGCTAATAAAGTGATCCAAATATCCCCGAGAAAACGATGAGTAGAAAATTCCAGATAATAAAATTCCAAATGATAAAATTCCAAATAATAAGAATCCAAACGCATGTGATTGCACAAAGGTGCCGAGAAGAAGTCCACCCGAAGTCTACTGTAGATTCAAGTATTTTCTCTAAAAGCGTGGATAAAAAATATTCAAATTAGCTAAAGCATTAACTTACCAAATCGATTCGACTAAACTTCGGCGAATTTACCAAGCGCGAATTTCTGCAAATGAAGTATAAGTAATGTAAACACAGGAGGTAAACTTACCGCCGTTCATTTATCAATACCGAAAATCTTAATGGATCAGCAAATCAACCAAATCGTAAGTCCAAATTGAATAAACCCGAAATTCCCGTGATCCGCGAGTTTGACGATTCTGTAGACATTTACCTATATAATGAATATGGATTAAATTCTAACAATATAAACAAAAATTTTTCTCACGCAAATCTCCATGGTTAGTCATGAGGTAACGGATGCGTGTGCATCATCACTAGTTAAATAATTTGGTATGGATGTCATCCAGTCATTGTACTACCATTTTTAATTTTGAAATATGGATCTACCAACCATGACGTCAATAGGAGAAACACTAGAGGAGTCGAGTGCCCCAAGACAAGGTAATTTACATCGACGTTCATTTTAATAAATGTTAATATTATATATTTAGTAAATTTTAAATTCATTTTTATTAAATGTTAATATGATATATTTAGTAAATTTTAAATTCCATTTTATTAAATGGTAATATGATATACTTAGTAAACTTTAAATTCACTTTAATAAATGGTAATACTATGTATCTAGTAAATTTTAAATTAGTTTTTAACAAATGTTAATACCATGTATTTAGCAAACTTTAACTTAATTTTAATAAATGTTAATACTATGTAGTTAGTAAATCTTAACTTCTCCAAATTCATAAACTTTAAAGTAAACAGTTATTTATATTTTCCATACATTATTAAAACTCTTATAGTCATTATATTTCATAAATCTCAGGGTATCCATTTCGTTAATATTCATCATTACCTTACCTACTGATAGTGCACAATGTCCCATAGAATGTCCTCTGACGGTTATGCCATACCTTAAGCTTCGGACCGATAATTGTTTCCATTTCATGAGGTTTATTACCCAAACGAGGTAGTATTCCGTGAACACAACGCGTAATCCAACGAATGTTCACCATACAGTTAATGCGGATGATCGTCTTCGTCCCTTGAATATCGAATTGATTACTGGGTTTAAACTCAACTAGTACTCCCTTACCTAAGTTTTAACCCGGCAACTGAATCTTTGTTCTATGAATCCGACATTACCAATCATGAAGCGATCACCAACAACTTGAGCAGACCTGCCGACATCTGTGTAGAAGAGAAATGAATGGATACTAACTCCAACCCTTTTGTTACACATCGAAGTACGAAAAGTTTATATCCACACCACTTAGCCGTCGATAAACGTTGATAATCCCCATAACACTAAATCGACATAGGCGATACCTTGATGTCGACACGCTAACTGAGAGACAAGAGACTATGCCACTGTTAATAAAGAATATATTATACCGGTTCACCTAATCATATCTATTTTAGAAGAGCCAACGCTTCTCGAGGAGATCCCCGCTCACGTGGCGGAAGAATGGCGTCGGGCTTGGGAGCGGGCCCGACCGACAACAATGCCCGAGGAACTTCAATCCAAGGAACCACACCGGACCGCCCTACAGATACTAGGCATGGAGAATGACCCCCGTTGGGCCGGGATGCGATGTAGCCAACAATATCCTGCCGAGGAGATCCGAAGCCACGCACGGAGCCTCCTCGCCCATTGGGAAAGGGTCCAATGGCAGGTCGATCAGAATGTCGTTAAGGCCAGAATGTATTTGGCCAATGTCGAAGAAGACATCTCCGTCGGGCGCATCGCAGAGTTCTATCCTGCCCGACCGGCCCGTAATACCAAACGCCCAGTAGCCATTATTCCAGGCTACTCCCCGGAGGAAGGGGTTAGGAAGTTCTTAGAGGAACCCTAACTTCCTGGACAAGAAGAAACAAAAACAACATTTTGTGTTATTTTAGTTGAATTAAGAAATTTTAAAAGATGTTGTTCATTTATTTGCTACATTAATAAACTCATTCTTGCACCCTATGTTTTACTAATCAGAATTTTACTTTACTTAAGTTAATGATGAAATTAAGGATTTTTATTACAGATATGACATCTACCCAGATATTGCAAGCGGAACTCGCTCATATGCGACGTGCAAACACGAATCTTCTCGACCAAATAGTTCAGATAACCCGAGAAGCTCAGCAGATCAAGTCTACTTGGTCGGACCCGAAGAAAACGAAGGCTCTCTATCTCAGGCTCACTGCCGCTCAGAAGGGCTGGGCGGAGGAGCGACTACTCAACCAGAGCCTCCGAACACAAACCCGAGGACTGGAAGTCGCCCTGGCTGCAAGTCGGGAGGGGCAAGCGGTAACGTACCCGCTTATCATTGCTCCATCCCAGTTGTCCTACCAGAATCAAACCCACAACGCTACACCAGCCAAAGAATCTTCAACAGCCCCATCAAGCAGCCACCGACCGGGACGAAAAGAACGTGCCCGCCGCAGAGCCGCCCATCTGCTAGATAAAGCGATCTAAATGACGGACATGACACATTAATTTTGTTATTTTGTTATTTTAATAAACAGAATCGTAATGGTGATTAAATTTAAAAATAGTATGTTCCGATAGGATTATAAGTAGAATGGTCGCCGGAAAATCGTGAATACTCTCACTGTGTTGTCGAGCTTGTGTTTTCTCTCCCACCGTTCAGGACGAATTTTGCATTTCTTATATAGGGGACATCGTAAAGCGAGCGCAGGTCTTCTAACGACAGCTCGTTGAACCCGAGGGTTGTCCGAGCAATTACAGTATTAGTAATAATGCTCACTTTTTGCGGACAATCCACCCACTCGAACACATTTCCAACGTTGCCTAACAACGGGTGTCGGGTGGTAGTTGAAATAACATTTTGTATGGCGTTACTGGGGCAACCACAGGACAATTTAAACAAATAATGAAACCCAGTAGCCCACCAGTTGTTTGTATTGTTGGAAGATGAGGGTAGACCCATCACCACATTTTTCCTGAACAGATACTACAAAGTGGGGCCTGGCAAGTTCAGAGTAAACATATATGCTGAAGAACGGGCATAAAATAAATCCTCAAGATGCAGAATCCCAAATCAATGTCAATCCCCAATATACAGAATCCCAGCAGAACAAATCAATATTCGAACAACCAAATCTATTCCCTGCAAATCTATTCCCTGTGTGTTAAACAATTATTATGACAATTATTAATTGGTGTGGATAATTATAACAATTTGATGTGAATATTTAATTTTATTATTTTGAACAATTGTCTCGTTTTGAACAGATAATTCGGATTGGAACATTGATAATTTATTTTATTATTAATGTACATAAAAATTATTATTGGGCATTATTTTGTAAACGTTTATTAATTTATTTTATTATTTCATATTAATGTACATAAAAATTATTATTTGGCATTATTTTTTATTCATTAAAATTTTTTGGTTTATTTTACACGAAGTAAATTGGTGAATACAAAACAAATATTTAACTTTTCCTAAATAAATGAAAAAATTTTTTTAATAGATTTCTTGAATAAATAAAAAATAATTTAATACAAAATAAATATCTGAATTTCAGAGTTAAATAAATAAATATACATTTAGAAAATAAATAAATTTAAAATAATAAAAATATTTTGGTATAAATACCGAAGTATTCGTCAGTCAAATTGCCCTTAAACTTTTAACTGAAAAAGAAGTGGTCTCAAAAAGGAAATCTTTTTAAGACTTTAAACTCGAACAGAAAAAGTTCTACATAAATCTTTTTGCATACATTTACACAACACGCACCTACAAACATCCTAACATTATATAGCACGCATCAATTTTTATCTGTTAATTATTTAAAATAAATTTGTCGGAATTGATTGAAAAAGAAATTGATTATATTTGGTAAATTTTATTAATAAAACTTTTATTTATATCTGACTTTGTCTTTTGATTTATATAAGAAACCAGTGCAAGTTGAGACTCACTAAAATCGAGACCTCAACAGTATAACTTATAACGTTTAAGTGTTTCTTGGTTTTTTAATAATAATTTTTTTAAATTTTAAAAAATCAATTACAATATATATACATTTCTCAAAGGTATTACATTTTGTTTATTGTGTGGGGTTCGTGGTGTGGATGACCTTCACCACAAGCATACAAATTAGTTTTGCTCCCGCCAATGGTTACCCGTTGCTAAGCAACGTTGGTACTGGCCACAGGAAGTCCAAAGGTGAGTTCATATATCAGAACTGCTAAGGGTTAGTCCCATGTCGGGTTCAGCGGACTGCCGTTAGAAGGCCTATGCCCGTCTTCTATTTCAGGTCCCTTTATTACTTTCTCTTTAATACTTTTCCTTTCTATATTTACTTACAAATAGTGACATGTTAAACTAAACAATTTTTATTTAATATCAAACAAGTCAAATTATCATCAGACATGGGTCTATTATCTCATTTGGCCACTCCTTGGGCGCGCCGTCGCAACCGTTCGGTTCGACCCGGTCGAGCGTGTGATCGAGGTTTCTTGTTAGTTGATGGGGCTTTTTCTTGGTCGCGATAGGCCAATTGTGCTTGAGCGAATCCCAGAGGGTAAGTCACTGCACTTCCGTCCTGGCACGCCGACAGGGCGACCTCCAGTCCTTTGATTTGTGTTCGTTGCGCCTGGTTTAACACTCTTTCCTCTTTCCAGCCATGTTGTGCGGCAGTGAGGTGCTGGTACAACGCTTTCATCTTTGCGGGTTCGGCCCAAGTGGCTTTTAACTGTTGCATCTCTCGACTCTGTTGTAGGAGTTGTCGGTGTAGATGCTGATTTTCTCGTCGAAGTTCTTTTAACTCTTGATGTATTATTTTCGTGGCCTCCATTTCTAAAATTACAATATTTTAATGATTGATCGTTTACAACGTTAATCTAATCCTATCGATCCTCTCTCTTAATTATTTTTACGATGTATTAGCGGCTGCGTCTCATGCGTCTCAGTTAGTTTGTGTTAACTCTCTGGTTGATCAAGGTTTAATAAAAAAAAGTTTTATCTTTCTAAATCATGTATTGTCTATAAAATATTTAGAAATTTACTAAAAGGGTCAGAAACTTATATCCTTCAGTTATATTAGTATCAAAGTAGTTAATTTATAAAACTAAAAATTGAATAACCCGTGAAACATAAACATTTATTGTTATCAAAGACTAATCAACATATCGGTTCGATTCATTTATGGTCATTGAAACGTTCGTTTCTTCGATCTTTGTTATTGGAGTTCCACTGGGGATGCCTGCTTGCATACGTGTGATCGCCCGTTTGGGGGGATCCGAGACGATTTCGGAGTGTTGACTGAATGAGTTTTTCCGGTAACACCAATTTAGTCGGTGCCGTCATCTGCGTCAACTTCGGGTCGTCTAACTCGAAGGAAACTCCATATTCTGGCGGGAATCCATCGGTGCTCGGGATAGCTCCCTTGCTATGTCCCTGTTCACTTGAGCTAGCCGTTGTCTGGCTAACACCGCTTTTCGGTGATATTTTCTTTCTAACTCCTCCATCTTCATGGCTGTGAATTCGGCTCGCTGGCGGGCTTCTCGTGCTGGATTTTTGCCCGGCTCGCGCTTGATCGCGATACTCGGTAGTTCGATCTCCTCGGCTTGGTATTCAGATCTTCGCGGCCAGCTTGATTCTCCATAAGTGGATAAAAGATATCCGTTATCCCACAGTACTTGGCGGTATCGAGCGGCGGAAGCGCTCGGAATCTGGAGAGTCACTCGGGATTTGTCGTTCCAACTGCCATATGGGTCTCGGCGATTTAAATGCATAAAAGATTTAATTACAAATCATTTTTTTTGACGTGTCTGTGCATGCAAATTATGGATGTTAGTTATTTATTCTACTTCAATAGAGTATTGGTATGGGTGAATTTTAGTTAAAATGAAAAACTGTAGCGTGCGAACATAACTGATTGTCTCTCTCCACTAGGCATTCGAGCATCGTTCCTCGAGATTTGACCTTGTAAAGGGTCTCGGGTTCGAACGCGTCCACTATCGGTATTAGTTGATTGGTGATTCATCGAAGTTTATACGGTATGAGATGTGGGTTTCTACTATTTTCTTTTATATTCATAAGTTTATTTGCGAGGGTGTGGTGGAGTGAGTGAACTGACATTTAATTTATTCTTTCTTGCGGTTGAATGTTATTATAATTTTTATAAGTTATTTGCAATTTGTTATTGATGTCGACTATTATTTATTATTCGTTCAGATTGGCGGTGAAAGTCCATTGTCACTGATCACCTTATCGCCTTTGTCGTTACGATCTTGTGTGATTAACGTCATTGACCTGTCATTCGCGTTGGATTGTAGTTGGTTTATTCTGCTGTAAACTCAGACTATGACCTGTCTGTAGTTTATTTAGCCATAATTACGATCGGATTGTTCTTTATTGATTCTATGGATTAGTACGTGGCTAATCTCGTTGTTAACTCGATGAATGGAATTTTAGGACGTTTTCCATCTGAATTGTTGCTCCTATTCGACGTCGGTAAATTAAAGAAGGCACTTTATTGCAAGTTACTCCGGAATACTGCTATTTCTGAAAAATGTTCAACTGTACGTGCTTGTCACGGAGAAAACTGCTGGGTGGAATATTCGACGACAGCTGTTCGATGAAGAGAATACCAAGGTTAGGGAAGAGTCTAAATTTCTACTCTGATGTTTCGTTGGGTTGTGATGTTGAACTATATGGTTTGTTAATTTCGTCGGAACTTCTGATTTTATTACTTCCATCAATTTCAGGGGTCTCTTAGATATTATTCGGATCTAAAGGTTTAATACTATTCGTGGGAAATTTATCGCGTTCGAATTATCACGGATTCTCTCATTAAAGCTGAGCTCTTGTATTTTCATTTATGAACTATATTGTGATATTTCATTGTTATTGATCTACTATCCTTGTGTGGATCATTCCTATTAATTTATTTGTTCATGTCAGGTGCGTGTAATATGATTATTTTTGTCGCTTTTTATCTGTTATTGGTAGTATGATTTTATTATTTAACTCATTGAATTATCCTTAGATTCATTAATTACATCTTTATCTTTAAATTGGTTAGAGGGATTTAAATCTAATCATTAATTTGGTTTACGATTCATCAATGCCTAATGCTTTAATTACTACTACTTTTACGAAATGTTAGCTGATCTATATCCTGTCGTAACCTTTCCTCGGAATCAGTTATTTCTGCTCAATCGTTTGCAGTTTCGTTCCTGTACTCCATTTTCTCTGGCTTCTTACTCATAATTTTTGTTAGTTTAGATTAAATCCGAGGATAATTCAAATCATTAAACACTTGTGAAACTTTACCTGACTTTCATTACGTGAGTTGTTTAATTATGGGTCATTTTATTTAATTAATTACTATCCTTCGATTACGTTATAAAAGTATTCTCTTTATAGTATATTCTGGTCACAAATTTAGTTATACTTGCATCATTTTATTTAGATTAATTTATTTACGTCGAGTTTTAAGTCATAGATTCAATTACTTTAAATCAAATTAATTACCATTTAGTTATTAAATTTATCTGCATCGCATTGGTTTCAAGTCCCCACTACCCGAGCCTTAATTTTAGTCCTAAGGTTCTTGTGTTCATATTAGATTTTACGAGTGCCCACTGGACTACTCGGTGTTATCATTTTAGCCGATTTGTAATTAGATATTTTAGGTCGATTTTACGGGAGATGGGTGAAAGAGAGCCAGCCAAAAGACTAGTTCTCAATCTTCCCACCGCCCCTATAATGGATAGAATATTTACGTTCGAGATCCGTCGTTACGCACGACAGAGCTCTCACGGGCACACACTATAGGCGGAGAAACCGTACTTACACAGTGTGACTAGTTGTGTTATGATTTTACTTTCTTGTGTGATGTGTGGCTGTGGGCCAGAAAAATTTCGACATAAAACTGAAGATTCGTTTTTCATAATACATATATTTGTTGAAACAATTTCATCATAGTTCGTTCATAGTTCGGTTCATACACATCAACATACGACAAGAGGTCCTCATACATACGAGCAAGTAGAGCTTACATTAAGTTATTTGGTTTTGCAGTATGAAAACAATTATCGAGAGTTGCTTCCTTGAAGAAAATTGTTCTGGCGAAAAGTAATCTATTCACTGAGTGAAAAGCATTAAAACTTTGTGAAAATGGATTGGTATTTATACCTGTTCTGTGACCCTAACCTTTCGTGTTATTTTTTATGCGTTAAAACAAAATTAGACCTTGCCATTATGTATCTAATTTATTTCTAATTTATTATTATTTTTCGATTTCTTTTACAATTTACTCGTTTGTTTTTAATTTCAATCATTTCTGATTAAAATTATTTTATTTTTGTTCGCTTAATTCATGAATTCTTTTAATTTTTCGTAAATTGTCACTTTTTCGGTCATATCTTTTGTTATCGTGTTATTTCTATGTCAATTCGTGCATATCTTGGTGCGTTTGTTAATATTTTAATTTAATTTTATGTTTTCTATTTTATATGTTAAATTATGTGTTTTTCTCGCATTTTTAGGTGTTTATTAGATGTTTATGGGTCTGATTTTAAAACGTGCGTGTTATGTTTGCGTGCTGTTTCCAATCCATTTAAACAAAAGCTTGTACTGACCCAACAATTGTTTTTTATTATTTTTTGGTTTTATAATTGATTTTTTGAAATATTTTTTATTGCCCTATTGCAGAATAGGGGTATGAATCGTAAACGATCGTCAGATGAAAATGGTAAAAAATCTACGAAAAGAAATAAAAAAATTAATATCTTTGGACGTAAACATGATATTTTACAACGTTTCCAAGCGGGAGAAAAAGCGGTTTTCATTGGTAGAGCTCTCGGGCTAGCTCCAGCAACAGTTTTATTATTTTACATTATTTTAAAATTCTATTAATGTTTGAATTAGTTTTTGGTTTAATAAAACTTATTAAATAATAGTTAATCTAATCATACTTATTTTTTATTTAAATATATAGCAATATAACTAATTTTTTTTAAAAAACATAGATTTCAGAATTTATCGGAACCTATTATATAAAAACAGGTACAAATGTATACAAAATTAAAATTCGAATTGCGATGTTTCGATATGCGTCGCGATTTATTGTAACGCATTAACGACGCAACTCGAGGCTCTAGTGTATTATTAGTATTGAATACTAAAGCTTGTTAGTGTACAAATTCAGTATTTATTGCTAGTTTTAGCAGCTTTTAAAATATCTTTATTTTTTGAAATACAATCGTACATTTCGCTGCAATTTTGATCTAAATTTACCAGGCACTGTAAAATAGCTTTTACTGTTTCTGGTAAAAGTCTGCTCCGTTCATCCGTCCACTGAATTGACATAAGCGAAAAAATTATTTCCACATTGGCATTATGTCCGGGTAGAGAAAATAAATATTCGCACATACGAAATATATCAATATATTGTTCAGGAAATTCCTTAGACATTTTTGAAAACACGCATACCCACTTATCAGAAGCTATTTTGTTGTGCAATTCCAAATCATTAGTTATTTATTCTTCAACAATTTCTCGGACCTTTGTTAGCTGATTAAAAAGAGTGTTACCACTTGTCGGCATCTAAAATGTATCAAATTAAAATGTACCGTATTTGAGTAGGGTACGTTCAGATTTTTAATTTTGGCCGGTCAACAATTATTTAATTATGTATTTCATAAATTTAATTTTGATTTTTATAATAAATATAAATCGGGACGTTTGGCCGTCCCCAAGACTTTTTTTGTGGATACTCGAAGAAATCTCTGAAAACGGGACAATCCCGATAATTCAGGACGTCTGGCAACGCTAATTTTAACTAACTTTAATTTTTTAATTCCTAAAAATTGCTTTCAAAACACTGTGATCTAATTATGGTTTATATCTTAGTTTTTTTTGTTTCGCACATATACGAAATTATGGAAACTCATTCTCAACGTTTCTTATAGTACTGCTATGATAGATTTACTAATTCTAATTGCGACTGGATCGTATCATACTCAGATACTCCTTCCGATACTTTCGCTGAAGATGGGTTCTAGATCGGTTTGTACATTAAGACATAAAATCTCGTTTTGGATGGGTTCCTCTGATGACGATTAATGGATTCGGTTGGTAGCTACCCTTAGCAATTCATATTAATATTTTCATGTGTATGGATGTTTCGTTAATCGGTGCCTATAAGTCATCGGTTGAAGGCAGCTCTCTATGATTATATTGTCATGGGTTTTAGGTGTAATGAGAATAAAATCAGTAAATCATTAAGAAAATATTCGTCTTAGAGGTTGATATCTCGAATTTATTATCCCATAGCATTGTGGGACTTTATGAAGGCTTAGTACAAGTGCCGAAAATGTTATTCTTGATTCAGTTTATGAATTTTAGAAGGATGGGAAAAAAATACACCAGAAATAAGACATAATTCCAAATTCATTTTTCTGAATGTTCTATGTGCTGTGTAATATTTTATTATTGTATATTTTCTCTGCAATTGCCATCCATTTTGTATCACATTAAAATATTGCAATCATCATAATTATTATAAAATTTGAATTCTTTAAACTTCATTAGTAAGCAAAAAAAGCATAATATCAGTATATACCTGTAGTATATCGTTTTTAAATCACATTATAGTATTTTAGTTGCTCTCTTGATTTTAAACGCTCATCAGCGCAGCTGGCTTTGTGCGCACTGTTGCTCATGGCTTAGAGTAGCGGTTTTCAACCTTTATGCTACTACACCTCTTTACCTTTTATTGTTTTAATAAATTAAATAATATAGACACGTTTTAAATAATAAAATCTTTATTACAAAAAAACCTGAAAACAACAATTAGCAGAATAATAACAAGGTCTAGCTATAACATACACATACGCACATATTCATTTTTATATAAAATTATTTTTAAAATTTTAAACCAACTACATCTATCGCATAAAAATTTAATGCGAGGGTTGCTGATGTTTATTGGCACAAAGTTTATCAAATCTTGGGGCAATGTGAAGAGTGCCACTCTTATCTCTTTTTCGACTACTAACCTAGTTCGATATTTGGTTTTCATTGCACCCAGTGCCGAAAAGCTCGTTTGACATAAATACGACGTTACAAACGGTAAAAGTTCTTTCATTGCTTTGCAATACAAATATTCATACTCTTCGCTAAGATTCATCCAAAATTGAATTATGGTTTCATTTTGAAACTTTTGTTTTAGTAAGCTATCGCATGATAATTCTATCAGTTTTTCCTTTTCACTGGTTGTCAGCCCCAATTCGTCATCTTCATTGTCGATAAATGGAATATCTGGTGAAACGGAATATCCGTGAATATCTGGTAATATGGGTATCCTGTTAGTCCTTCAAAATTGTCTTGAAGCGATATTCCTCCAGTTAAGGTAATAATTAAGACAATCTCACGGGCCTCAGTAAGTGGACTTACTTCACGAATTTTTTGTTTTTCAGTCAATTATGTTTCAGGTTCACTATCGTTTATTGACCAGATCCTCAGTTTAGTGGGAAGATGTTTTGATTTAAAAATAAAAGGTTCAAAGAAAAATTATTATGTTGTAATTTGTTTGTGATTTCACTATAATTATTTCGCATTCCGTATAAATTTGAATGTTTCTAGTATCTCTTCCATTTACATCTCAGTGATACAAAAATTTGAATGGATAGAGATCCTACTTTATTGAGTTGGGGAATTATGTGATTGTGGTTAGGTCCTTGTAGTGGAATTAGTTGAGTTTCTTATCGCTGATTTTAATGGCTTTTATGTAATAATCAAATATTTTTACCTTTGATTTGATTTTTAATCGTTACGTGGCTCTGAGTGGGGACTTTGTATAAAACTTTTAGTGATAGCATTTTATCTGACCTTTTCTATGAAATCGGCTCATACAGTATGCTTCTTATTAGTAAATGGATTCAAGTTATAAATTCGAAGAGCTTTCAGGCGTTTTCCATTACTAATTTAATGGTTGTATCCTCTTACACTATCATTTAGGATATATAATTCCTTCCTTATTGTCGTTTGATCATTTCAATTAATACTTAAAGTTACTCAATGACTTTATTGATCCTTTCGTTTAATGTTGACACCTACCAAATGTTGTTCTGGATCATTTCTTTTAATACTTATAATTATCAAATATTTTAGTTATCCTTTTGTCTAGTATTTACTGTTAGAAGCTATAACATTTAATTCTTCAGTCATCAAAATAAATTACTAAGACTATTAAATCCAAATTATATTTCATAACATCTGATTATATAAACAAATATTCTTGGGACATTTTCTAAATTTTAATTTCAACCAAATATCAACATACCATTGCATTCATACTTGAATTTCAATTTTATTAAAAATTATTTTATTTTAAAATTTCAATTATCATTTCAATTTTAATATCTTAAAATAATTTAAGTTTCAATTAAAACTTTACAAATTTTAATCGTGAACTAATTTAATTTAGTATTTTAATTTTAACTCCTCACATCCCCCTTTTTTAAAATGTTTGATCTTCTCAACATTTCTGACTACCATCTTCCCATTTTGATCCTTAAGTAAGTAGCTCCGTTTGATCAAGACCACATCTTCCATTTCAAAATTTCTCACTGTTTTGCTTATTTTTGGTTTTAGTGTTTTATCCTCTATTCTCTTTTCCATATCTTCTCTATTTATTTCTTTATTCGAGTACCATTTCATTCTGTCGATCTTCCTCCCAAATATAATCTCTGCTGGGCTTACTCCCGTTGTTTTTTGAACTGTTGCATTTAACGTATATTCTATTTCTGGCACTATATCAGCCCAGTTTTTCCTTCCTCCTTCATTCAATGACGCGTTAATATACTCTCTGATTGTTCTGAATTGTCTTTCAATAATACCATTCGTGTTATGGTGATATGGGCTTGAGAAAATTAATTCAATGCCAGCTGTCTTTGCTAGTTCTTTTATGCTTCTTGCTTCAAAGTTCTTCCCACAATCTACATGAAGTTCTTTTGGCGCTCCAAACTTTAATATCCATTTATTTAATAACGTCTCACTAATTGTTCTTTCGTCTTGCTTGTTTATGGCCGTTAATGAGATGTATTTACTATAGTGGTCAATGATTCCGCAAATATATTTCTTTTTGTTGAACGTTTCTTTCAATGGCCCACATATATCCATATATATCTTCTCGAATGGTTCTGTACTCTTTATTGTTTGAGTTTCCTCCTTTGTCTTGGTTGTTATCGTTTTCATTTTCTGACATCTTTCGCAGTTCTCAATTACCTTTTTTACTTCCGATGCTAGATTTTCCATGTCGCAGTTGTTCTGGATATATTTTGTTACTTTCTGTGCACCTGCATGGCACAGCAATACGTGTACTTCTTTTATCATCCTCTGTCTATTATCTGACGGTATCCATATTTTACCTTGTTTAGTTAGTACCGTGTTGTTTTCCATTATGAACTTACAATCTTTATTTTCTAACTTATTCTTTATTTCTTGGACCTCCATATTGTCATTTTGCCACTTGTTATATCCGCCTTCAGCTGTTACTGTTAATATTCTGGTTTTAATTTTGCCGGTTTTTGCGTCTTCGTGTTCCATCATACACTGTACACATGTTCCGCATGTTTTCCTGGATAGCATATCCGCGTTTGTATGGCTTGTTCCTTTCCTGTATTCCATTTTAATATCCAGACTGCTTAAATAGTTGATCCATGTCTGGAATTGAGCCGTTATTGGTTTCTTCGTTGTTACCATAAACGTAATAGCTTTATGGTTCGTTCTCAGTACGAATCTCTTACCATATAAGTAGTGGTTGAAATGTTTACAAAAATAGTATATTGCCAATAATTCTTTTCTGGTAATGCAGTATCCTTTTTCGTGGCTGCTCATCGCATGTGAACCATATGCGATGACATGTTCATGTCCTTTTTCATCCTTTTGCGAAAGAACTGCTCCAATAGTATCGAAGCTCGCGTCTGTGTCTAATATAAATTCTTTTCTGAAATCTGGAAATACCAATACTGGGGCGGTTATCAATGCTTCTTTCATTTCCCCGAAAGCCTTTTCACACATCTCTGTCCATCTTATTTTCTGATTGTTTTTTCCGCATATACTTTCTAGTGCTCTTGCCTTCTTTGTATAGTCTTTTATGAACCGTCGATAATAGTTACAGATACCCAGAAAGCTCCTCAGATTCTTCACACATTTTGGTTTTTGAAATGATTGTATTGCTTCTATTTTAGTATTATCTGTTTGTATGCCGTCTTTATTTATTATGTGTCCCAGAAACTTCACTTCTTTTCTAAATATTTGACATTTTTCGGGGTTCAATCTTAGTCCTGCTGTTGCGATCTTCCCTAGGACTTTTCCAAATATGTTATAATGGTCTTCTTCTGTCTTTGTGAATATTAGGATGTCGTCTAAATATACCATCACTCCATCTTTCCACAAGTCTTTCAATACTTTCGTCATTAATTCTTGAAATGTTCCTGGTGCCGCTGCAATACCGAACGGCATCCTGTTAAAACAGAACTGTCCTTCTTTTGTTGAGAATGCTGTTTTCTCTTGAGATTCTTTATCTAACTTCACTTGGTAATAAGCATTTCCCAAGTCGATTGAGCTAAAATATCTGGATCCGTGTAGGATGTCTAAAATTTCATCTACATTTGGCATTGGAAATGCTTGTCTTTCTGTTATCTTGTTTAATTGTCTGAAGTCTAGACAAAGCCTGATGTCTTTTTTCTCTTTCTTCCATACACAAACTAAAGGTGTGTTCCACGGTGAATTGCACTTCCTAATTATTCCGTTGTTTTCTAGATTTTTTATTGCTTCCTCAATCTTGTCTTCCAAATTTATTGGCTGACGTCTCGGTTTAATCATTATTGGCTCTCCTTTCGTGATGATCTTATGTTTTATCAGATTGGTACACCCAATGTCCCATTTATCTGCCATAAAAACATTCTTGTTTGCCTGAAATATTTCTAGCAGTCTCTTATTTCCGGTAACTTTTAAAACGTCGATGGCATGACGTAATCTTTCTTCATCTGTTATAATCCGCCCAAATCTAGCTTCTATTTCGCAAATGAAATCACTACGTTTTTCATGTTCTTCTAGTATACATTTCAATTCTATACCAAATAACCTTTGTAGTTCTACTCCTCCAATAATTTCTGGTATTAAATTCTTTACTATAATGAATGTTACATTTCTTTCCATACTGCCCATTTTAACATTGATGTTTAGTTTACCCATAGTTTCTAATCTACTGTTGTTTGCACATCTTAGCGATTCCCTTGTTTCTAATATTTCGATATTTTCTAATCGATCAATTACAGATTTAGCCATCACATTAATTCGCGCTCCTGTATCCAATAAACAATCTACTTTCCGCCCTTGGATATCCAGTGTTGTACTCGGTCTACCTTGCATTATATTATATGTTATTACTGGACTTTTTTGTTCTTCTACTGACAAAATATTCTGCTCTCTAGTATCTTCTACAATTTCATTAATACACACGTCTCCATTTTTCTTTAGGAATTTGTAAATTTTCTCTATCGTTCTTTCCTCGTGTTTTACTACTTCATTTACTTTACACTCCTCTTTAAATTTTTTCTGACTTTCCTTATCATTCGACTTTTTAATTTCTACACTACTATTATTATTAATATCACGTTCAAAAACACTACAATCTTTATCAATCATACAATCATCATCCATACTTAAATTACACATACCGTTAGCATTCATTCTTTGGTTGAAATCAATCTTACTTAGTAAATTGCTCCGATCAATGTCCCGTTTGACGGAGCGTGCTCGTTTGGGTCATTCTCCCTGTTATACTCGTCTGGCTGGCTTGACTGTTTTGTATTCATCATCTCATCATCAGACTCGATAGCTGCAATATCTTTTCTGTTATATTGTTGGTTTCCCCATTGTCTTTGATGTACGTTCCTTGGTTGATACATATCTTCCCTTTGTTGATAGGTATTTCTTTGAATTCTTCCTCCTGACATCTTCCTTTGGTCTCGATCTCTTCCTTGATTTCGTCTTTCCATATTTGTGTAGCACTCTCTTTCTTTGTGTCCTCGTGCATTGCATCTATGACATTTGATTGTTGGGCATTCTCTTCGTATGTGACCTTCAACACCACATGCATAACATTGAAATCTTCTTTTTATATTACATTCTCTGCTACTGTGTCCCGGTTTTTGACACGTCCAGCATTCTATCACTTTAACTCTTGTCTCTGGTTTCCATTCGTTGATTTCTCTCTTCGTGGCTCCAACTTGTACTACATCTCTATAAGTTCTTCCCCAGTTGTAGGTCGTATTGATCTCACCGTGTTTACTTGTTCAATAACCTTGTTAACTTTTTCTATCTTCTTTATAGTTTCTTTAATTTGTTCCGCCGTTTTGAGATCTTTCATTTCGATTTCTTTCCTGACTTCTTTATCTCTTACACAATGTGTCAATAAACATTTCTGAATTTCTTCCTCATTCCAAGTGTGTGAGGCCAATTTTTTAGTCATTTTTGATATTTTCTCTATAAATATTTCCGCCGAATCGTTACCTTGCTCGTAGTTCAAGGCTTCTCTTAAGTCATCAATCAATGACGTTGGTCGATGAAAAGCTGCTCTTAATTTCTGTTCAACGGTTTTACCTTCTGCGGCTTCATATTCTTCAATCAAAGTCCTATCCAGAAGTGTAATAACTAGTACCATTTGTGTCTTCACTGGTGTCTTCGTTATTTCAAAGAACCTCTGACATTCTTTGATAAATAATTCGAGGTCATCTCCTCTGTGGAATTTTTCTGGAAGTAATCTTCCAATAAGCAGATCCGTTGGAATGGTCGCCATGTTAGAAGCTATAACATTTAATTCTTCAGTCATCAAAATAAATTACTAAGACTATTAAATCCAAATTATATTTCATAACATCTGATTATATAAACAAATATTCTTGGGACATTTTCTAAATTTTAATTTCAACCAAATATCAACATACCATTGCATTCATACTTGAATTTCAATTTTATTAAAAATTATTTTATTTTAAAATTTCAATTATCATTTCAATTTTAATATCTTAAAATAATTTAAGTTTCAATTAAAACTTTACAAATTTTAATCGTGAACTAATTTAATTTAGTATTTTAATTTTAACTCCTCACATTTACAATTACCGAGCATTTTATTAATTGTTTTGTTTGTTTTTTTTAATTATCAATTATTTTCACTAATCATACTTAAAGCTATTGGGCAAAAACTAGGGTTTTAAATATTTGTTTACCTGGCATGATATCCTATAAAATTTGGAGGGCGTAAAATCCAAATGGACGAAAAATCATCAAATATAGACTATTTAGCATTAAACAATACAAAAAGTATAAAAAAATGTAAAAATTCAAAAAAATGTAAAAAATAAATAAAAACATTTAAAAAGAATAGAAAAACATTACATTTTAGCAAAATTAACCTATTTCATCAAATTAGCTCCAAATTCACCGAAAACGCTTATATTCTAGAAAACAACTATGTGAATTAAGCCTGAAATGTAATTAGAAATATCAATTAAAAAGAATCACGAAAATCTGTAAACCATGAGAAAACGGATAAAATATGGTAAAAACGTGTAGGCTTTGTGTTACCGCATCAAAAAACATGCGTGTAAACCCTCCTAAAAAAGTCAATGCCTGATCGATTTAATGCTATTTTTTCAAAAAATTAAAGAATTAATTTTCAAAGTTATTTTTTAAACAAGCCGTGGAGAACCATAAAAGTGAGGAGGAGTTTTTAATTTAATTTTATTTTTATCTCATGTATAATAATTTATAAAACCGATTTTATAGGGTATTTAGATTATAGTTTGGAAATGAACTTATGAAATTTTTATGCCATACCTATTGTTGGGCTTTTATATAGAAAGTCGGTGCTTAGGTCTGACTCCTTGGTGTCCTTCTTTAATCGATTTAATTAACCCAACACAATAAGATTTATTTCCAATTTATATATCACAATTTTATTCACAACTTTCACAAAAAATCGATTCAATTCACAATACTCTACACAATTACTCTGCACGATTTCACAAAATTCAATGCATAGGGATACGCCTTTCAAAGGGAGATTTCCCTGTCTGTTACGTAATTTATTTGGTTGGTTGATTTATCTTTAAGTTTATTACCTCTTTTATTCCGCTCTCTGAAACATTTTCATCGACCAACTGGCAATTTTATTGATCTGCCTTTTCTTTTTATACTCATCTCGCAACTCAAGTCACCTGCAAACTAAATTGGTTTTGTCATTTTTGGCATCTCTGTCCAAAACCAAATTAGTTATTTCTGGGCTCCCGGGGTTTCCATTTGTTTACAATAATTATTTTGGTGGCGTGTTTCTCTTTTATCTCGGGTTTTCTTCGTCAACCAATTTCCTTTTCCGTAATTAGAAAATTTGTTGACGTTCCAGGTTTCTCACACTATTCGGGTTTTCTGTTGGCTCGGACTTGCCATTAGCTCGGACTTCCCATTAACCAATTAATTTTTAATTAATTTCTATTTTTATTAAATATTTCCTTCTGGGGACCCCAATCCATTTAATTTTATTATATTTGGATTCGTCTAGTCATTTGGCATCCGCCCATACCCGTTTCCCCCGATAAACATTTATTTTAAAATTTTAATTGATTTTGCCTTTTTAATTATTATTTCGAATATCAATGTTTTTATTGATTTTCCATTTTTACTTTTGTGCATTTTGTTAACCCCAACACTATGTAGACTTTTGATGGTCAAATGTTCAAATTTTTTAATCAACTTCAATTCAATGATATTTCCTCGTATCAACCAGGTCCCATGAAAACTTCGTCCCATGTTACTTGACTAATACGGGATGCCTCATGATTAAATTTTCATTATCATCACACAATCATAATAATTATTAATCTTGTAATTGTTAAGAAAAAGAACCGAATTTATTTGATTATTTGTTACTTTTATTATTAATATTATTGTTATTGATTGTTATCAATAATTCTCAATGATACGGTGTAAAAAGTGACTATTACATGCAGACAAGAAGTCAAAATTAATTTTTTCACCAACTAGTCTAAAACTAGTACTTCGTGTGGAAGGTACCCGTAGTGAATGGTAGTTCACCGGGTCTGATCTCCTCTCCAAGTACCTCAACAACCATCAGTTGAGAGCGAATGATCATGAGGAAGAATCAAATACCACACATAAAAAGAAAGAAGAATAAAAAGACTAATGAGCAAGAAGGAAGTGAAAAGATTATCCGGAATAATAATGCAAAAAGAAATTTGAGAGTTGATAAGAAAGATGAAGAATTAGAAAGAACAGAAATTCAAGTCTTAGTAGTCAATCAATGAAATTATTATACTGTCAAGTTACCTCATATTGAATAATAAAAATTAATGATAAATACGCATGTTTGCATAATGTAAACTTCTGATTGGAAATTAAATTTAAAAACATTATTTGTTTTTATTTTATTTTTATTATTTTGAAAATTTATAAACATCCTATTCAGGTTCACTATGATCTTATTGGGTTATATCGAATTTTAGGGCATATAGTCACGAGAAACCGCTGTGTAATGAGTATCGAAAGTGGCAATACTATTTTCAGTTTTAAAAATTAAATTTAAATTTTGACTCATATTTTTATTTATTATCATTATTATTAACCTTAATTAACTTTATTAATTTTTTTGCTCTCCATCGTTGAGGAAAAGAGTTTTAAGGAGGATAGGCGACAAGATAAAATGATATCAACGAGAACCACAAGAATTGATCAAATGATATTAAATAAAAGGTTGTTTGATGGATGTTAATAGGTCTGATTTTAAATCTGCATTGCTGTGTTTGCATGTTATTTCTGATTCATTTAAACAAAAATCTTGTCTTGGCCCATCACTTTTCAACTTTTATATAAATTACTGATTTTCGGTCAAATTTTCTTGTTATTATGTTATTTTTTATGTAAATTTTGTACGATTCTTGATGTATTTTGCATTTATTTTATTTTACTTTTGTGTTTTTTGATTTTATGTTTATTTATGTTCTCTCAAATTTTAAGGTATTTAGTTGATGTTGTATGTTGTATTTTAGGTTATCTTGGTGCTGGGTTTCCGTGTTATATAACTTGGTGGGTAAGTGATCAATGACCATGTAACCAAAACATACAACCTTCACTCGCCAAATGGTTACCCGTTGCTAGGCAACGTTGGTGACGCAACCACTGGTTATGAGACCGTCAAAGGTGAGCCCTATTTCTAAAACTGCTAAGGCCCGGCCTCATGTTTGGTTCAATGAGCTGCCGATAGAAGGCCTGCGCTCGGTTAACATTTTCGGTCCAATTGGTTTGCTCAACTTAATTTTCCTCATTTAAATTACATTAATTTTGCATAGACATCATCAAAAAATCTTCTCACTTGAAAAGTGCGACTCTCCTATTTCGGGCACGTATCTGGCTTCGCGGTTGTCTACTGCACGTGCTACTCGGTTACGGCTTCTGTCCATCAATGGTTTCGTAGAGGGCCTCATTTCAATCATCTCTTGATTTTATGTGGAAGTTGGCTTCTGCATGAATAGTTTATAATTATCCGTATCGATATTTATAGCGATGACTGGCCTAATAATCCATTGTGAATTATCGGATTCGGTGATTAGGAATTTTAATGGTTAGTATAAATACTTAAATCATCAATTCAATTTCTAGACTTTCCAATTTTTTGGAAATTTAATTGGTGAACTTGGATGATGATTCATTTGGCTCAGACAGGCATTTAATTATTATCTCGATTAAATCTCGATTAAAAAGATCCATAACCTACTGCTCAGCGAGATCAGGGTTCTTCGAAGAATTTCCTCACCCTTTCTTCCGCTGAGTAGCCCGGATATATGAAGACGGGCCGTTTCTTGTTGCGTACCGGTCTAGAGCTGGGCGGCGACCTGTCATTCCAGAGATCCGCGATTCTTCCGGCCGAGATGTCGTCTTCTACATTGGCCAGGTACTGTCTGGCCCTGACCACCTGTAAATCGACCTGCCGTTGATGTTCTTCAAGGCGCGTGAGAAGAGAACGGGCATAATCCCGAATCTCTTGGGCCGGGTACTGATCGCCATTTTGACCGTTCGGCCTACATGGTTTTTCGTCCATTCCTAACAATTGCTGGATGGTCTGACTAGGCCCTCTGGATTGGGACTTCTTGTCACCTCTCGCTCGCCAGGCTTGCTGCCAGGTTTTTCGCCACTCATCAGCAACGTGTGGGGATACGAACACGAATGGGTCTGATCTTTCTAAAATTTAATACATAATCAACCAGGTTCTCCTCACAAAATTATCTATCGCATAATGATAATCAAGGCAGAAACTCAACTGGTCAGTCGCGGGGTTCACTACACGGAGGGTCTCATTGTTGCCTATCAGAGTTATGAGCAGAGTACCTCAATTCGCGCCGATCTCCTGATCAAGCTTACTATTTGCGGATTCTGGCATCTACTATACTAGCGTCCTAAATACGTTCTATAATAAATGTATGCAGATGTCGTCGTCAACGTAGTTCTCAATAAGGTTCGAGAATATTAACCATGAACTGCCCTTGGGAAATTTTGTTAATTTACATCGTAATTACAAATATTGTTGGTATTTTCCTATTATTTTATTTAACATGATTATCAACTATATTCAACGAGAATTTAACTAACCGGTTACGTGGGAATAAAACTCTATTTTTGAGATAACCCCAAAGTTTAATGAGCATTTCACCTTTATTATCAGATATCCATAATATTTTCAAAACGGAAAAATTTATTTTTCAAAATAGAAAGAAGATATCAACTAAATTTCGATTTATTCTCACCTCATCTAAAATTCCTTATTAAAATCTATATATTGAAAATAAGCGGAAGCTTTAATGACCATTTCACCTTTAGTATAAAATGTTCAAAAGAAAATGTTATTTTTTCTTAACATGGGAAAAAAATATGAACTAATTCGTAATTCACATTGCTAAAAATCCTTATTATTAAAAATATATGCGTATATGTTACTAACTAATAGACGTGCATACTTAGTGAATTTACTATAGGGTGGATGCACCTAAGGGTCCAACCAGTTCCATTATATGTCAATTTACCCAATTATAGTCTTGGTTTACTACACCTATCTATCTCGGTTGTCATGTAGATAAAAAATCCCTCAATCGTTACATTATTTTTCCCTTTCATTTATAAAAAAAATTTTGGTATTATTCAAACAGTAGCGACTGACATTATGATGAGATTTTGATCTAATTCATCGTTTGATTTACCACGGGAAGTTGTTCCTCGAATTTGCTTACAAAAGTTAATTCTACTGAAAGATCTTTAAGGGGGTGACTACCTAGTTGACTAGTTTATTACTAAGGGAATCGATAGTGATTTAAACTTGATTCATTTATTTGTTCGTTTTAATGCCAGGGGATTCATTATTCGAGTTAATTCCCCTTGAACCAGTTGGTGAAAAATTGTGCACAATTTTTGGGTGACCACTAGCACTTTAACTTAACCGCGCTGATTTACTTCTTAAAAATCAATGTAAGATGTATAATAAAACAAGTTTCTTTTATTTCTAATACTAATGGTAGTCAAAATTGGATTCATGTGGCGGATATTGAGTTCCGCCTAAGACTTAGATGATTAGACAGAGTCGTGGATATAAAAATGAATTTACCTATGATGGTGGGTCGAGATTCCCGAAGCTTAGTTCCAACTGGGGTCATCACTGGAGCGCTTCTGTTCAATCTATCAGGTTGGAGATTCATTTTTAAATGTCGGTGAATTAATGAATATTTTAATTTGTCTGTGGATTTATCGTATGTGAGTGTGTCTGCTGGTGAGTGATTTTATTACCAGAACACACTCCTGGGTCGTTGCTAGGTGTGTGCGTCAACCGGTGCTGGTTGATCTACCCGCTATTTTTTGCTGGAGTTTTGTGCATTCCCCTTCTCAGTGAGTGGGCGTGCTATTTGTGTATGGAAAATTTTATTGATTTACGTTTTAGGAAAGGTCACGGTGCACACCGTTCGATTTATGAAAATTTACCGTTGACTTCAGTCATTATAATTAGGAGAAATCTTTTGGGAATTAATGTAGATTTATTTGTAGATAGTCTGTTAGCGTTAATCTCAATATCATTTATTTATGCAAAAAAAATTTCTTTTTCGGATTTATTTTATGCGACTAGCGTCTTAAATTGAACGATGCTCTCCTTTTTTCTATTTTAGCTGAGGAAATTGGTTATCGGTGGGGCATTTCTTAAGTGGGGTTCAGATAATTGATAATGGATTTGCGGGATTCGTCATCTATTCTCCAGCGTGAGTTGTTACTGAGTATTATAGAATGATTTTATTTTCTTTTCTTAGTTCAATTCCTGCATCGTCTCGGTCTCCGGATGGATATTTACTATGCCAACCACCCTTATATGATTTTATCCGAGTTGTTATGCAAGGGTGTCGGACAATCTATTGCAAATTTTATTGAGGACGACCACTTGGGAAGAGTCGAGGGACTGACGAGTTAAGGGTGCATCTATATTAGCATTTCGATACGGAGGAATGTCCTCGTTGTTTATTAATAAATAAATGTTATTGGATATTGTCTCCCATGATGTTGGGAATTCACGGAAAATCTTTATTAAAACGGTTTCTTACATTAAGGGAGACTTTATTTGATAGATTCTGTAAAGGTAACTAAACTTATATGATAATGGTAATCTAATACTTTAAATGATCAATTATCAAGTTGGATTCATCAGGCCATTAAGGTTTGGTCGATTTTTATTTCAAATTAATAATCGTGGTGGCTTAATTTTTATTTTCTTTGGGACTATACGTATTCTCGTAGTCGACTAACCATGGTCACATTAGGGAATTGCTTTTACGAAACAAGATCTACTATTATATTCCATTTCTCCGTTTACTTCGTTCACTGGAATGGCGGTTAATTATCTAATATTCGCGATTGATTATAATCCTGCGGGGATTTCATTATAGTTCGATCTTTCCTATGATTTTAGATTGATTAAATTCTGTCAGGATGTGATTTTAAAGTCCTATTTTAATTTACGTTTATTCTACAGTTGGTTTCTACTAAGTTATCTTTATGACGTACTATTGGAGTTTGGCTTATAGATATTCTATGGATTGATTTTACTGAAGTCCTTTACGACATAAAGTTAGAAAAACATAACAATGATCTCGTATTTTTAATTCTCCCGTCACCTTCCCCTTTGATTGATCCTAGGCGCGTTTGTGTTTATATTATAGTTAATGAGTGCCCACTGGACTACTCGTGTAATGATTTTGAGCCGTATGTAAAATAATTTAGGTCAATTTAAAGAAATCGAGAGACGAGGAAGTAGCCAAAAGACCACTTCCTTATTTCTCCTTTCTTCTATATTGGATAATATTGACGTTCCAGCTCCTGCGTTCCGCACGCCAGGCCTTCACGGGCACGGATCATTGGCGATATTCCACGCACTTACACGAATTCGAATAATATGTTGATTTTATTAACTTGTGATGTGTCTTGGCTGTGGGCCGGAAAAATTTCGACAATATTAAAAAACAATTTATGAATTATGAATAATTTATTAAAATAATATTAAAAATTTACCAATCCAAGCATCCATAAAAATATCATAAAATATCACTCTCCCCACGCCGACTTCCAAGCAGAGCTCTATCGAGGTTGCGAGGAGGCGACGTGGAGAGAGCTTCCAAATAAAACTTTCACTTACATAGATTTTTTAAAAAGACTAAGTTAATGATTTTCAAAAACGATTAAAAATTATGTGAAAATGAATCGGTATATATACCTATTTTTTGGCCCTAACCTTGCGTGTTCTTTTTGATTTAGTAAAACAAAATTCGACCTTGGAATTTTCTAGTGTATTCTAATCTTAATTTTTATTATTTTGCAATTTTATTTGATAATTTTTCTTTTAAAATTTTTATTGAATTATTTCTAATTCAAATTCTTTGAATTTTATTTCATTTTCATGAAATTTCACATTTTTTTGTTAAATTATCAAATTTCGGTCAAATTTGTTAGGTTTTCGTGTTATGTTTATATTTATATCGTGCGGATCTTGCTGCCTTTTGTTATTATTTTAATTTATTTTTATGTTTATTATTTTATATGTAATTGTCTTCTTTCTCATATTTTGATAGGGTTTAATTGGTGTTTTAATAGGTTTGAATTTAAATCTGCATGTTATATTTGCATGTGTGTTACCGATTCACTTAAACATTTACAAGGCCGTTTGTGTTCTGGCCCAACATATATAATCATTTTAAACGGGTTGATTTTTTTCCTGATTCATCGTTAGAATATAGTTACTGTCTCATAACTCGTGATCTCTGTTTATCTCACAATAGTACGGTTTTAAAGTCCTACGGTAGTCGGAATAATTAGTCAAGCTAATCGACCTTCCTTACCTGCAAATTTTTTATTCGTTAAGGTCTTATACTTAGGTCAGCTTTTGAATCAAACAATGTTCCTATTAATAAATTTCCTTTTATAAAATTCGGTATACTATTTTAAAGTTTTTCTATTACTATAAATTATGTATTACTTTATGTTAATAAACAATTTAACGTCGAAGAGATTTTGAACGATGTTTTCCTCTCACCTTCCTTAAAAATGCAAAAATTGACCTTAAGGAATTTATGTCGAGATTTTGGTTAGATTATTAGTTTATCCTTACCGAACTATCTATTTATTAATTTTTAATCTTTTTTATTCAAATGACAACACTATTAATAAGTCTAACTTATAAGATTAAGGGTACTGTTTAAATGTTCACTAAAATGAGCGATCATGTTATATAAATATCACTAATCAAATTATTTTTGATCCTATTTATTTAAGTTATAGTTGATGAAACCAATAATGTTCTTATAAATTTACTCATAAAATTGTGTGTACTGTTTAAACTTTTATTACCAAAAATTGATCGATTATATTATATTAAAAAAAAATTTCTTCATTGCAAAGTTTCGCATATTCCCAATCTCACCTCCCTTCATATTGATCTTAAGACATTTATGTTGATATTATGATTTTTCATGAGTGCCCATCGGACAACTCGATGTAAGAGATTTTGAGCCGATAAGTGATAGTTTAGGTCGATTTTTCGGGAGATGGGTGACAGAGGGTCAGTAAAAGACTTGGTGGTTACTGGGTTTTTACATTTGTTGTTGTTGCCCCGGTAACGCCATATAAACATTACTCTGACGGCCACTCGGCACACGTTGCTAGGCAACGTTGGAAATGTGTTCGAGTGGGTGGATTGTCCGCAAAAAGTGAGCATTATTACTAATACTGTAATTGCTCGGACAACCCTCGGGTTCATCGAGCTGTCGACGGAAGACCTATGCTCGCTTTGAAATGTCCCTTGTGTATGAAAGATCAGGTCTATGTTGATTAGTAGGACTAGATGATTTTTCTACGACGCGACGTAAATGCCCACGACCTTGGACGATAATCCAATATTATTCATATCTTATAACCGACTACTTTATACTCGTTTAATAACAAATACAAATTTATTTTAAAGAAAGGACAATTAAAATACGCAAGGTCTGTAAGCTACTTTGATGTCAGCACAGTATTAGATAGTCAGGTCGGTTGACTTGCTAGGCGGGCAGCTCTGCGTTGGGCACGTTCCTTGCGTCCCGGCCGGTGAGTACTTGGCTGTGCTGTTGATGGGTTCACTGCCCGCGCGGCATTATCGATTGGATCCCGATACGCCAACTGAAAAGGGGCGAAGATAAGCGGGTAGGTTACCGCCTCCCCTTCCCGGCTAGCTGCCAGGGCGACTTCTAATCCCCTGATTTGTGTCCGCAGGCTCTGATTGAGTTGACGTTCTTCCGCCCAACCTTTTTGAGCGGCAGTGAGCCTGAGGTAGAGAGTATTCGTCTTCTTCGGGTCCGACCAGGTAGACTTGATCTGTTGTGCTTCTCGTGTCACTTGAACTATCTGATCGAGAAGGTTCGCGTTTATCCGTCTAGCATGGGTAAGTTCTGTTTGTAATAGCTGAGTAGATGTCATCGCTGCAATAGAAATCTTTTAATTCCACTATTAACTCAAATGAATCAAAACTCTGATTAATATAAAACATAAGTTGCGGGAATTAGTTTATCGAATCATCAAATAAAACGAACAACATTTTTAATTTTTAATTGAACTAATAACACCAATCGCTGTTCGTGCTTCCATTAGTCCGGGGAGTCAGGGTTCCTCAAAAAATTTCCTAACTCCTTCTTCCGGAGAGTAGCCTGGTATGACAGCCACTGGTCGCCTGGTATTGCGGACCGGCCGGATCGGGTAAATATCTGCAATGCGCCCGACAGAGATGTCATCTTCGACGTTGGCTAGGTACATCCTGGCCTTAACTACATTCAGGTCGACCTGCCATTGTCTTTCTTCCCAATGGGCGAGAAGGTTCCGCGCGTATTCTCGGATCTCCTCAGCAGGGTATTGCTGGTTATCCCGTTTGTTCGTCCAACGGGGGTTATTCTCCATTCCAAGCATCTGCAAGGCGGTCAGATGCGGTCTTTTGGGTTGAGGCTCCTCGAGGCTTGTTGTCGACCGTGCTCGCTTCCAAGCCCGACGCCATTCTTCTGCCACATGGGCGGGAATCCAATCGAGAGGCATTTGCTTTTCTAAAATACCATTAGGTTTAAGTGAATAGGCATAACGTAATTTCAAAGTGTCTTATATTAATTGTAGCTTAGCTTTTTATTTCTCATTTGCGTATTGACGTCAAAGCAACAGTCGTCGCCGAATAATTGTCGTGAATGAAAAATTTCCACTGCTCTCATTATGTAACGAAATGTTGAAGACGAATAGCTATTTATTTATGTTCCGCACGAATATCTATAGGTCCATTCAAATCATATGTGATAGTTTAATAACTGGCAGCGTAGGATTCATGAAGGAACAAAATTTAGTGGTCAATCCGAAGTTTGGGTAAAGGGGTACTGGTAGTTTTCAAATTTATGCCAGGAACATCAGAATCCATTTAATACTTATAGAATGAAAAATAATTCCACTATTTATGATTTATGAGATAAAGTGCATATTGAATTAAGGTTCGTGAAAATAGGAATAATTATCAACTTATTATCTAGGAAATCATCGCAATTGCGGATCTTAACCCTTACGAAAATAACAATAAACTTATACAATGAGACAATTATCAACCTTTAATCTACCAAATGTCACCAACTATCGATCTACGGTTTATGAAATGATGGCAATTCTCAGTGAAATAATATAATCTTTGATTCTAAAATTCATAAATAATACCGATTATCCATTTTAAGGCTCGTGGGAAGCAAGATTAACCATTAATTCAAAATTTGTGGAATCAGGTAACTAAAATCTATGACATAGGGTTACTATCGATTGAATTTTTAAGGAATCAATTTTTACTTATATGAAAATTTACGAAAACAATAATGGCTATCCCCCTTTCTAAAGATTCATGAATTAGGAATAGTAAAAATTGTTGGCGAATAGGGTTGGTTTTTATTTATTTTTTCTAGGGTTTTTTGTGCATCTAACCCCTAAACGCCAGCAAGATTATTTTTCTGTCCCATCTATGTACCCATGGTGATTGCCATATTGGTACTGTACATAGAGGTTGAAAATTCATGAGCAGGTGAGCTCCATTACTAGAACTACTCCCCATGATATTTTCACTTTCGGGTTCTGGACTGCCGATGGAAGGTCTTACGTCTTTCTTTTTCTATATCCTGGTCCTTACTCGTCTATTCCTACAATTTCCATACTTATTTGTCATCTTTACGTGTTATTTATAAATGTATCCTTCAAAAATTTGGGCAGCGTTCCTCCCTTATTTTTCGGTAAATTTCCTATTTCACTTGTTTAATCCCGGTATCGACTACATTTACCCTTTATCGTTGCCTATATTAAGATTTGATTAACAATTCCTTAATTCCCGGTACGTTTCCCGTGATTTTAAGAAATTACAACCCTATGCGATCACTTCAATAAACGCTACTCTCTTCTGTCAGATTATATCATTCAACTTTTAGAAAAGATACTTTCAAATTTGCACTCCTATACTATCCTATTCTTTCCTACTTGATTTTCTGATTAATTTTCTGACAAAGTTTTAAATTTTCCCTACAAAACTTTATTTCCTTTAACTAAAGTTGCACTTCCCGAATTTTATTCCGACTCGCTCCGGCCACTTTTCAGCAGCCGCCTCGAGTATACAACGGCGCCATGCGTAGCGGTCCTGTGCACAAAGCCAGAACCGACTGCGAACTGCCGAGGGGTTCACGAGGCATGACCCACGAGCTCAACTAAGGGTTTTCACCCACTAGCCGGCACACGGTTCGTCCCATGAACCATCTATTGAAATACTTATTATAAATAAGATTTTAGGGGGATTTTTCAGTGGCACCAAAAGATTCCATGACCATCCAGAATAAAATAAAAGTAACAAGACTTCGAAACATATATTTATACAAAAAATAACAGTACTTACAATCCACAGTCATGCAACCAGATTTGAAAAATTGGCATAAATTGGCATACAAAATTTGGTCTAAGAATGATTCACTGCTAGTCTAAAAATGTCTAAAAATTTTCTAGTAGTCACCTGACTGAAAAAATGTCTAAAAATTTGTAGTCTAGAATTCTGTAAGTCTGTCTAAAAATTGTGAAAATGACTGCCGTATATATAGCATTTTCGTGCCTGTGTGCGACCAATGGGCGATTTTTCGCGATTTTTAGGGTTTTTTAATTATTTTATTAATTTCAAAATATTTTTGTAATTTTTTATATATTTTTCTTTATTTTTTGATATATTAATATTTTATTGTTGGATTTTATTTTTATTATTGTTTTCTTAAAATATTATTTTTAAACCCCAATATTTTGTTTTCTGGTGGCCTCTTCTGCCTGTGTTTTTTCTAAACCTTATTTTGCAAGGTTTTGGCAGTTTATTTTATTTTTCATATGTTTCTTTTTGCATCTGTAGGCATTTTCCGAATTTTAATTAATTATTTGTTTTATTTAATTTTTGTTATATTTTTAATTTGTTTTAATTAATGTTTTATTTTATTTTTGGTCTCTTCTTGCGGTGCGTGTTTATGTTACGGCAGCCATATTGACAATTTCAAAACTACATTAATCATTTTGTTCTAACTTATACAATTTTCACCTTTTTGTTTAAATTGGTTTTGTAATTTTTGTTTTAATTTTGGCTCTGAGCCCAACAAAATGAAATTCTATAAGCTACCTTGGATTGGGGAACTCGATTCCCTTGGTGGTTTTCCTTCTATCGTCGTAGTGTCCTGATTCATATTCCAACAACAAAAAAAAACTGAAATTAATAAACTGACTAGTTGGTATTCTAATCATATAAACTAATGTGGTTGTGTGCGCTTCCGCTGTGCTACTATTAGTCCAGAACATTCGCATGTGAAAAATGTTTATTTATGATTAAGGAATCAATATTTACCGTCCAGGCGAAGTATTCACTAACGGAAATCCAATCTCGATGATCAGGATGGTTTATGAAATGAAATTCATGGTTTCCGGTTGGTCGTAGCCCTCATTCGATTGATATTTCAGGTTGATTTTAATTTTTTATTTATTTGTATTTAATGTCCTCATTTTTCTTTAGTATAATCTCCAGTTTAACTATTATTACTACGTATGTTGGTGACGGAATTTGTATGGCGATGAGAAATTCAGGTAGGCTTATTCCATTTAATCAGGTTATCATCAATCTATTCTAGGGAATTCTGAGGTTTGTTCAGCCTTGATTTGGTTCATCATGGGATTATAGGCGATTGTTAGGGTTTAGAAGGTCTATCGATTCAAACTCTATTTTAGATATATATGCGTTTTCGATCGGATTTTCTTATCTATGTTTTGAAATTTTATTACGATGCTTAATTAATTTCGTTCAGTTTTCGAGTGGGTTAGTGATTTAATTAATTTGCATGATTTTACAGAGATTTTAGGGATGCCTTACGGTTCTACCAATAAAATTATCTACTCGATGGATTTTTGGTTATGATTCTAGTGGGTTTAAGGCATCGGCGTGATTATATTTCTACTGCTTGATTTTTTATAACAATTTTAATTATTAACCCAATCGTTTTATGAAAATATCCTACAAAATGCGCTTGCTATGCTTATGGATGCACTTTGATCTGTAGCTTGTTCGAACTCTCTACTTCATCGTAGATTCAGGGTAAATTGATTTTAACCTCACAATTATGTATTTACCAAGTTTATTGATAATTATGTAATAACAGTATTAGTTTATGGTTTTTCCTTCTAATTTCGCATCAATTTTAAATTTAGGGAAAATTAGTCGCGTCGGATCTCGGATTTAGAATTAATTTCTTTATTTTATTAGTAGTTTATACAATAATGATTAACAACTACGATCTATAGTCCAGTTGAATTTATTAATTTATTTTGATTCATATCAACGATTTCGTTTTATTTATTCCCCGTACCCTTTTCCCTTTAATAGGGCTTAGACGCATTTTATGTTTATATTATAGTTAATGAGTGCCCACTGGACTACTCGGTGTGATGATTTTGAGCCGTGTGTAGAACAATTTAGGTCGAATTTACAGAAACCGAGAAACGAGGAAGTAGCCAAAAGACCCCTTCCTTATTTCTCCTTTCTTCTATACGGAATAATATTGACGTTCCAACCCCTGCGTTCCGCACGCCGGGTCTTCACGGGCACAGATCATTGGCGATATTCCACGCACTTACACGAGTCTGAATTGTATGTTGATTTTTCTAACTTTCGATGTGTTTTGGCTGTGGGCCGGAAAAATTTCGACAAATAAAATTAATTAATTTTATGAAAACAAATTTTAACATCATAAATATTTATTAATATATATTAAAAGCAAAGTACAAAATTACTTGACCAATTCAATCCAATCAAAAAATTTCATAAAAAATACATCTCACCCCACGCCGACACCCAAGCAGAGCTCTATCGAGGTTGCGAGGATGGGACGTGGAGAGAGAGTTCCAAATAAAACTACTGCTCACCTAAAAATTCACAATAGATTTTTAAGAATTAACAAAAGTTTTGTTTCAAAATTAGTTTGAAAAATGGTTTTTTTTTATGTGAAAATGCATCGGTATTTATACCTATTTTCTGTCCCTAACCTCGCGTGTTAATTTTGATGTAGTAAAACAAAATTCGACCTTGTTATTTTCTAGTGTATTCTAATCTTTATTTTTATTATTTTTCAATTTATTTTAATAATTTTTTATTTAGAATTTTTATTGAATTATTTCTAATTCAAATTCCTTGATTTAAATTTCATTTTCATGAACTTTTATTAATTTATCAAATTTCGGTCGAATTTGCTGGGTTTTCATGTTATGTTTGTGTTTGTATCGTGCTGATCTTGTTGCGTTTTGTTATTATTTTAATTTATTTTTATGTTTATTATTTTATATTTAATTATCTTTTTCTCATATTTTGGTGGGGGTTAATTGGTGTTTTAATAGGTTTATTTTAAATTTGCATGTTATGTTTGCATGTGTGTTACCGATCCATTTAAACATTTTCCAAGGCCGTTTGTGTTCTGGCCCAACAGACTGATCCTCTATCTTCCATCTACCCCTATAATTTTCATAATTGACGTTTGGATCCGTCGTTACGCATGACTAGACCTTCACGGACACGAGATATTGGCGGATATACCTACTCTTACTCGTCTCGACTAATATGTAGATTTTAATATCTTTCGGTGTGTTTGGATGTGGGCCGGAAAAATTTCGACACAGTCCAGAGGTCAATTTTTTGGTTTAAAATCATATAACATCTTTCAATGGAGCTTCGTTCTTACTTAAAATTTTCAACACTTTAGTTCTATTGATTTCGTCAATAGTTTCACAAAATGTAGAGTTTCGCTGGTTAATGCATTTCTCAATTAACAATAGTAGTTTTTCTGTCAAAAAACGGCCTAAGCTTTTTGCAAAAGTGAAAATTTTATTAGAGTCTATTTTTCTATTTATTTTTATCACCCACTATTCGAGTTTATTTATAAAAATTCTATAATGTCTATTGTTTTATACAGATTGGGTGTGCCGCACTTTTATTATTTTTTTTCATGCATTTTACAACATTTGTGATCATTAAACTTCGTTATTTCACTACCATAAACATTTACTTTAATATTGATGCTAAGTAAATGAATATCATAGAAATTTTCGTTCATGGTATCCATTTCAACAAATTCGTTATGCTAGAATCCCATGATCGAGACCCATCATGAATTGTTTAATTTAATTAATTTAATTATTAATATAATATTTTTCAGGATTTTATTTTTTTAATTTTTAATGATGCTCATGTTGGGCAAACTAAAAATTTTTAAAATTTTGTTAATCTGGCACAGGAAACTTAAATGGACGAAAATTGGCCATAGATCACCAATATAACGATAAATGAGATAAAAACTATTAGAAAAATTGATAAAGATATAAAAATAAATGAACACATTAAAAACAATTAGAAAACAACTGTTAAGCTTAAAGCCAAAATTAAAACAAAATAAGTTGAGCACCAATTAAAACAATAAAAGATTGAAGCGAGGAAAATGGCCACTGCACATACACATGTGTGCAAGTAGAAACAAAAAAAATAAAATAAAAAAACATCAAATAAACAAATTAAAATACAACAAAATTAATTAAAACAAATATTAATAAAATCGATGAAAGCATACAGATGCAAAAAGAAATATATTAAATAAATAAAACTGCCAAAACCTTGCAAAATAAGGTTTAGAAAAAACATAGGCAAAAGCGGCGACCAAGAAACAAAATTTTAAGGGCTAAAAAGAATATTGAATAAAAAACAACAATAAAAATAGATTCGATAACATAAAATAATATATCAAAAAATAAAGAAAAATGAATACAAAATTATAAAAATATTTTAAAATAAATTAAAAAAATGCCCCTAAAATGACGAAAAATCGCTTATTGGTCGCACACATGCATAATACAACTATATAAGCAGTGACCGAATTCATTATTTCAACTTTACAAAAAACAAAAAACTTAACTTTAATAACTCAACTTACTTTCTGCAACTTAAAATTTGCGAAATAAGGATTTGTATTTTTCTGTTTAATTTATTGTTTTTAATGTAATATGTAATTGAATAAACTGTTTTAAAGCTCATTATATATGTTTTTGGATGCTCATGGTGTTTTCACCATTCAAGAGGTCCCTTAAAATTCATTATATATTATGTATTGTAATAGATTTCGAGAGGGTAGGCTTGTGTTCCGGCTAACAAGTTTACTTTCGTTAGTTGTGGCTGCTGGCCGTGCACTCTCGACAACTCGGTTGTCCGAGGCGAGGCCTAGTCGTAAGACGTAGGACTTACCGGCAGGGCATCGTTTTACAACTCGTAGCGGCTGATGGAAACGTCTGTCGGGACGAGCAGATTAAAATTTGGGAAGGGCGCCACGAGATAAAGGAATTAGGATTGATCTCTAGTAGATCATTAAGTATGTATTTTTAAATCTTCTCTAAACTCAATTCGACCGGTAGTTAGGGGTAGGATAGCGAATTTATTTATGATTAAGTCAAACATTTTGTAGTTTAGTGATTAACTGTAATACAGGGTAGCATCAGTCAAAAAACGCTTTTGGGATTAAATTTTAAACTCCACCGTATAAGATACCTGATATATCAACGTAATTCTGACGAGTAAGAATTACTAAAATCGTAATAGTTAGCGAAACAAGCATAATATAGGTCGTCATAGAACTCGTTGTGGAGAAAGTAAAGTACGATAGAATATCTTCAATCGACCAAAACCCGAGCTTATGTCAATACCCCAAAAACTGTACATAGAGTGGTCTTGATATTAAGTCCATAGCGTTGAACGGATCATGATAACAGAATTCATTAGTGATCGCACCAAAATTCTTGCAGGCCGACCAATTTGATCGCGACCTACTGTTTAATTAGATAATGCGATGCGTTACGCATTCATCTCCATATTAATTTAATTTCATTGATTAAGTATATTAAAATCAATACCAGCTAAAGTAAATCAATTTAAGATATTATTAATTTAATTCATTAAATTTAGATAATTTATGTATTCTTTCAAGGGGTTAAAGCTATCTCGAAGATTCTCCGCATCGATTCAACAACTTTTGTAATCTGAAAAATTAACCGATTCAGTTAGAAACCGAATTCCAATTAAGCCTAAAATTCGTGGAGAACAAAAATTACGCATCTATTAAATCAGAAGATATTCGTGCCGTACCCGATTTGTAGTTTTTCTCGTTACGAACTGATTACATCGAATACTTGCAAAGATTTTCATCCTCCTGAATTAAATATGAATTTACCTCGAATCACCAGGATTGTGCCAGCTCCGTCCGCCGTAGCTGCGGCACAATATGTGGAGAAGCTCAAGCGGGAGAATTTCACTCTCCGCAAAAAATACAACAAGCTAAAGGGCACTTGGTGCTATCCAGAAGCCACCAAAGAACTCTACAAAGAGATGACGCGGCTCTCTAGTGCTCGCGATGATTTCATTATTGAGAACAGAAGTCAGCGGATCACGATATCCGATAGAAGTTGCGCACTCCGTCAAATCTTTACGAAGAATGAACTGCAAGCTCGCTTACCGAGCAGAAATATGGCACAACGGATTGATATAATTCCGGCGCATCACTTGCTGGCAAATGCAGAAAAATCGATGACCAATAATGAGAGTAGCGCGCTCACGGGTGGAGCCTCTCATTCAAATGCAAATCGCCGGCAGAAACCGAACCGATATTGCCGTCGACGGCAGAGGCGTAGAGCCGAAAACGCCCTGCTACAGTCCAATTTGAGGAGTAGTGAAGACATGGAATTAAGAGAACTCTCAGACCTAATTATTACTGAATACACAACTTCCAGAAATGATGACGAATTAGATGTCATTTATGCTCCTCGTCTACCGGAGTTCTCTCATCCCGTCCCCACTCCGCTCAGATCATAATTACTACAAATGGCCGCTCTGCCGAGACCCCAATTAATATACAGATCTCCACTTCTTCTCGTAAAATTCCTGATGGAGAAATATCTTCTAGCGAGCGATCGTCACCGCAGATTATCTCGGTAATAGAACCGATGGCACCTCGAGACCATAGGGCGAATCATTTCCGTCAGGCTGATTCCCATTCAACACCCCGACTACCTAAACGTCGATGTTTGCGCGTAGATATTTACAGGGAGGACTGAAGCGCAGTTCTCCAAATTAACGATCAAAGTACTGTTACCGAAATGACATCGATAGTAAATCCAATTAGCAATATTATGGACCTATAATTTTCATTTTGCTCTAGTAGACAATTGATATGATTTCTACTTGTGTTGTTGCTTTATATCTTATAGTTATGTTGGGCCAACACACGATTTTGTTATAATGAATAGGTAACAGCAAGCAAACACAACACGCAGATTTAAAATCAGACCCATAAAACATCAATTAACCATGCTAAAATAAGAGAAAGAAACAATAAAAATATAAAATCGAAAAACACAAAAGTAAATTAAAATAATACCAAAGTGCAACAAGACCCTCAAGAAATAAACATAGAAATAACATGAGAACTTGAAAATTTGACCGAAATTTGACAATTTACCAAAAAAAGCGAAAAGTCCACGGAAGTGGAACGAAAGTTAAATAATTTGAATTGGAAACAATTCAATTAAAAGTTAAAAAATAAAATAGTCAAATTAAATCACGACTGTGGCAGATTTCAGTCTGCAAACGAAATACAAGGTCAAATTTTGTTTTACTACATCAAATTTAACACACAAGGTTAGGGTCGTATAATAGGTATATATACCGATTCATTTTCACAGAATTTTAATCAGTTTTTGTAACTAAAAACTCGTCTAAACTCGTTTTAACCAGTAACCAGTTTGAAGCAGAACGATTTAAAATATGAGTGGAAGAATGTTCGAAGATCTTCTCCACGTCGCGCACAAACAACCTCGTATGAGCTCTGTTTGGGCGTTGGCGTGGGGAAAGGTTGGTAATGAGATTTTTGAGGATGCTGTATCATGATTCAACAATATATTATGCCAAAATGTATATGTCAATATAAAATAAAGGATTTAATATTGAAGGATTATGTCGAAATGTTTCCGGCTCACAGCCGACACAACACCGAAAGTTAGTAAAATCCTCACACCCCAACTGAATTGTGTTTGTGCGGTGTAAGTCCGCCAATAATTCGTGGTCGTGAAGGTTATGGCGTGAGAACGCAGTAGCTGAAACGTCAATTATTAATCCGTATAAGGGAAATGGGTTGGAGAGGGAATAGTCATTTGGCTAGTTCATCACCACCCGTTTCCTGAAAATTCGACCTAAATTATAATAAAATACATCGGCTCAAAATCAAAAACACTGAGTAGTCCACTCATAAAATCATAACATTAACACAACTCTATCTTAAGGTCAAACTAGGGAAGGCGACGGGGAATTTACCGCTGAATAATCGTTGCTATGCCAATAATTAGTAATACTAAATGATAAAAATAATAACTATTGTGTAACTCTGGTAAAGACCCTGTATATTAATCTCAAAAGTTTGCCATAATTGAACACCAAAATTCACAGTTTATAAGGTAGGATAATTTAGCTTTATTGGTAGTACCGCGCACCAGATATAGGGGAACTTAATGTGGAAGTTCATTTCTTTGTCAATAATCTAAGGCTAAAACAAAGAATTTTAAATTTACTAAAAACCCCATTAAATAGTCTCACGACGTTCATAGTAAAAATTACGCGATCCCACAGTCATGGTAATAACATGAATACGGAACCCTAAAACACAGCCAATAAGTAATTAAGTTTCCAATCAAATGAATACGTGGCTTTTACGATGAGGTTTAACATGTACCAGTAGAGCTTGGATAGACCCACTGACCATAAGAAGCATATTAACATAGCCATCTAGTAGTTAAGTCGTGGCAAGATAGGATGATAACTCGTAAAACGCTAAATAAAATATATTCGTACGCCACACTATGTGGCAGATTTCAGTCTGCAAACGAAATACAAATCGCAACACCCGTACTTACTTCGTAATATAAAACAAAACATGATTTGCCCGACTTGGAGTTAAGCCACTGAAATCCCACCTCGAAATGTGCATAAATGAATAGAAATAAAATAAAGGGAACACCAGATTTCCAAGTCACCATTTATTTTATAACGCCACATTTAATAAAATATCACATAAGGCACTGAGAAATCAGCGGACACCGAGGACAATAAACTATCCAGCGAAGAAAAACTTGACAATGGCGCGATAGAGACGCGCCGGAGCCTGTCGGAATACGGGGCCTAAAAAGTGGGATTTCATTCAAAATTGAAACGCGTATAACAAACTCTTACCAGAACAACTCGATGACAGGCTGTGGAGTCGGTCACCGTCAATAGGACACGAATGAAACCAAACATAGCGGATAATGGCGTTTTTGTCGAACCGATAGATCATCACGAGATAAGGGTCGGGGAAAAATTTTCAACGGAAAAACAAACGACATAGAAGTGAATCGCAAACATAAATACAAATAGTCTGGTCATTGAGAAACTCGATTTGACATTTAGTCGAATACGGAAATAAAATGGAAATAAATGCGAATGAATCTGCATTTACAATTTCGACGAGTGCATGCAGGCAAATGACCTTTAATAGTAAAGAGTGTGCCGACAGAGAAAGTCAATTTGCCGTTACCCAGATAGACACACTCATCCCAATATAAGGACACGATATGGGGTTAATATCCATTTCAATTATACCAATGGCAAACAATTCGTATTATCGAGACCACTCCAAGAATGTTATACGAAGAACCGAGATTGAATCAACCTCCATGGGAGTCCCCGAAAGGACCCGAGAAGGTAATTTCACAAATTATTAATAAAAAGATTGATTGTTTACTCCGAGGACTGACCCCTTGAACCAGACCCAATGGCGACGCACGGATCCCGAAGAAAACAATGCCTAAACTTTGATGCACCCATTATGTTTGTTGAAAATAAATTGTACCATTTGATTAATTCTCTAACTCGTCTGAACGAAACCAATACCATTCGCAACCCCAACTAGTATGAGCAACAAGATACGGTGATATTTTCTCAATAAACCCTGCGACCCGATCCCCCACACCAGAGGAGAGTAGATCTCTGCTTTCATAAACAACCGGCATTCATGACGTGGACTAAAATAGGAAAATTAAGATAAATTGGTTATATAGTTTTAAATTTTGTTGTTCATTGTTTATGCTAAAGATGTATGCGTAATTTAACCTCTTTAATTTTGAAATATTGCTGGTAATAGTTTAAACCTACCGTAGTTAGTAAATTTAATTTAAACAAATGATTGAATGTTGCCGTAATTCTTTCTATAAATATTTTCTTTAATTAATAATGATAGAAATGTATAGTAGACTTAAGTGAACCATGATTGAATAATGTTGTAAATTCTTTCTATAAATATTTTCTTTAATTAATAATGATAGAAATGCATAATAGACTTAAGTGAACCATGATTGAATAATGTTGTAAATTCTTTCTATAAATATTTTCTTTAATTAATAATGATAGAAATGCATAATAGACTTAAGTGAACCATGATTGAATATATTTTTATCATTATTAAATATTTTCTTCAAGTAATAATGATTGAAAAGTATAGTAGATTTAATGTGAACCATGACTATATGTTGTAGTAAATTACTTCATTTAATGCTTTCTTTGAATTTATTATTAGTAATGATTAGAGTATATTAAAATTATTATAAAGGATATGCTTAGGTTGAGCGAGAGCGAATAACGCCTTGGTCAGTAGAACTTTTCATGATAACCCCAATCATCTTAGCCGTTAGTGCAGGAGTGTTCTTATGATTGTTTCAGGTAGAAGGACACAGGTCTCCATCAAAAAAGGGGTACTCTAAATAGTAGATATCCCTTCACAACTGAACAACTGGTGGTGTGTGAAAGCTGGAGGTCGCAATAAACGACACGAGACTGTTAAGAGGACTATCGACGAGATCAAAAACTAGACCACTACACAGTTCCATGACAACAACCCTGATGTGGGGTTTATGGTTTCGATAACCTCGACCCTAGATGTAAACGTTCACTGCGCCCAGTGGTTACCCGTTGCTAGGCAACGTTGGTAATGTAACCATGGGTTTTGAGGTCGCCAAAGGTGAGCGCCACAGAGGAACTACTCTGGCCCGACCTCAAGCTGGGTCCAACACACTACCGTTAGAAGGCCTGTGTGTGCTTTGTTCATTCTGGTCCCATCATTATCTGTTCGATCTTACTCAGTCTACGATTCGATTACTTGACTCTCGTTATTTATTCTCGTTTGTACTAACGTTGTACTGTTTCGATCAATCAACGGAACAAAAGAAACAAACAAACAAACAAAAAAGGAAACCTGTATTTAATGATACTAATTACACTCTAGCGGCCCGATGCTTGGCCCGCTCCTTTCTCCCTGGTCAATGTGTGCTTGGTCTTGGGGTAGTTTTCGGAGTAACTACCGTATCTCTATAAGCTAGTTGGGCAGGGGCGAAGACGAGGGGGTTCGTCACCGCTGCGCCTTCTTGACAGGTCGACACCGCCACTTCCAAACCCTTTATCTGTGTCCTCAGGTTTTGGTTGAGTTGTTTCTCCTCTGACCAGCTCTTTTGTGCCGCTGTTATCTTTTGGTAGAGCACTTTTACATTCTTCGGCTCTACCCAAGTAGCTTTGATTTGTTGCACCTCCTTTGTCAACTGCAGGATTTGTTCATAAAAACTTTTGATGACCTTACGCGCGTGGTCCAATTCTTGTTGCAGGATTTTAATTGGGCCCATATCTACAAAAGAGCGTTATTAGATCATATTATTTTACCTCAGTTTTATTTAATCATAATCATTAATTTTAGAATCCTATAGTCGTCATTATTGAAAGTTTTAATCAAACAAGAAACTCATAATCATCTAAGATGTTTTATTGTCGACAACTAATCATAGCGTGTTTCACGGCAATGTCCATAGTCATTCCGTTTTGTGGCCTTCCGAACGTAAGAGTGCTCGCGGTGTTCCTCGAATTGCTCTTTCTCCCTTCTCATATTACGGGGAAGGATCCTCCGCGGAACTACTACGTTGATGGCTGTGGATTTAGTGTTCAATCTCTCATCGTCGAGGTTGAACGATGTGTTGTACGGAGGAGCGTATCCGTCCGTACTGGCGATTCTACCTGCTGCGATGTCGTCGTTGACATTAGCTAGGTAGTGTCTGGCTTGATCCACCTGAATGTTGGTCTGCCGCTGATGTTCCTCAAGACGGGCGAGGAGGAACTCAGCTTGACCCCGGATTTATGGCAATAAACGGAAGCTCGATCTCCTCTGATTGTTGTTGGGCTCCAAATCTCGACTCTTTGACTTGGGAGACAGTGAATCCCGCATCCCACATGGCCTGGCGACATCGATTTGCCACGTGGGCGGGGAAGCGCACCGTGATCCGGGATTCATCGATCCACGAATCGTCTAAACAAAACAATTTTAATATTTATTCAATGTACTTGGTCCTCTGTCTTCAGGTAACTACTTAGACGCGTGACGGAAAATGATTTTGTGTGCTCCATTCGTCGGTTTTCGTAAATTAGTTTGCTTAACCTCCCCCGAAAAGATCCGTGCGCTGCCTGACTCATGCGGCGAGATTTCGTTTTTCAGCCGTTCCTTCGCGTGTTTCATTCTTTTCATTTTTAACCGTAAGCGTAGTTCAATAGGAGGTTATTTTTTAACAACGTGGTTCGGTGGAAGCGTGCTGTAGGGGGAATCTCGACTTACCCGACCCAGCCGTGATGAAGAGGGAATCCGAGATCATTAGTTCCATTAGCAAGGAACATCGTTTGACATTATTACTCTTTTTCAAATTAATCTTTCAATTTCCTTAACGTATACTATACTTGTACACCGTGAAATTAATTTAATTTACTTATTTTTACCCTACTGCGACACTAGAGTATTTTCTGCAAAAGGGCCATTTCATTTCATTTACTAAAGAGGTTATATGGCTCCATTCACAACTTACATTAACCGATGATTCTAAGGTTATCGAATTACTCGTTCAATGTTGCTTAAATTACAAAAAATTATTTTAAACCTTGACTGATAAATAATGTAAGTTAATAAATTTCAGGTTGTCGATATTAGGGTGTTAACTAACCGTAATATTAGAATGAAATTCTTGTTTAAACTATACATTGAGTAACTTAAAATAACAATCTTATTTTAAATTATCTAAATGAATACAATCTATAATATTTAATATTAGCATGTCAACGATATCTAATTTATTAAACTTAAAGAATAATATCTGATAGGTAATATTAATAGAATGGTTTGATTTACCTTAATACGTTTTTCTATTTTATAATACTAATCGAACGATAACCTGAAATTGGACTTCTTGGACATGGGAATACGTCATTAGCAAGAGGGATATTTCATTATTTTGAAAGTTTAGGTTTCGACGCCCAAGCTAATTATCTCCATTTGCATTTTAAGTTATCCTGATACTCGGACTATCTCCCCATCACAAACGGGTCAGAGTAAGGTCAGTATTCAATTTTATGGTTATCACATATGGTAATCTGAAATCTATTCAATATAAGATATTCCCTTCTGAGCTGGTTCAGGCCCAATTGCATATCCTCATGACTTTTCCTTCTTTAGGTTTGGTACGACTTCAGAAAGAAAAATAAAAGAAAAACACAAATTTCCAACAATATAGAATTTTATTTTTTGTTAATTAATACCATCTGCGTGCTAACTCGGGAGTTCGGTGTTGGGATCGGGTGCTCTCGGCCTTTTCGTCTATGACTCGTATTTGATGAACTAATAAGATGAATTAAAGAGTAAAGCTTACCACTTCGGGAGTGAGATCGTGGCTCCACAATTATATCTTCTTCCGGAATTCTAGCGGAAACGTTCTCATTTACTCGATTAGGATTGTAACGCATTCTAATTTTTTAGAAAATTAACTACCAATCTCTTTCTGTCAGTAGATTTTATACGAGCTAGTATGTCAGTCGTGGAGAAGAGAATTTGTGGGTGGCTGCACGCGGAGTTAATTTTTCTAGATCGACTTACATAGTGGGTGTTACTGAAAGGTCATGCCGACTGTCTGGATTACATTTCCGTTTTACTACTGAGTGTCGATTTTTTTATATTTAGCTACCGCGCATCGATTTTTATTTAGAAAATTTTGCTTTTATAGCTCGCCGTCGTAACAGGGGAAAAGTTTGCCGTGTCTCTTTATAATTCATCATTACATGGTGAAATTTAGATTGATATTTCAGTGGTGAGTTTTCTCCCTTTAGCTCACTATCGTTGATGAATCTTTTAATTTCAGGTGGAAAGCGTTAGGGATCGGTATCGTGATCTGGACTATTCAAGTATGATCGTTGTGGATATATTTAGGAACAGGGATTTCTGGAAGAACTCATCGGGGTATTTGTGGTGGGAAGGTCGATCTTTTGTTGAATCATCAATAAGTTCTTCTAGTGTTACTGTCGGTTTATAATATATTTATTTTGTTCAGTAATGATTTTATTCCACTATTACGTTACATGTTAATGATTTTATTAATTATTTGCCTTTACAACATAGTCTATTCGGGGTCAGGACTTTTTAAGACGATTGATTTTAATGCTGACATGATGATGATTTCTCCAACCCAGGCGTGATTTCCACTTATATGGGTATTTTAACTGAAGCTCCGTGACCAATTCAATTAGATTTATGTGTGGGGAGTTGATAAAGACATTAGTTGTTATTTCATGAGGGTTTGATGGAGATTATGATTGATGGGTTTGGGAAGCAAAACGCATATTTAAACAGATGGGGAAGTTACTCAGTTCCTAATTTTGACTTTAGGGTCGTCTAGCTTTGGCATAATGCATAAATTTAAAAATCTTAACTCATTTTCTTTTTCTGCGTTTGGGCTTCCGGATAGTTTGGGGAAGTTATAAAATATTTTTCCTGTTGAGTAAAACTCCTATCCTTAGTTTGCCGGTAACTATCATCGGAATTAATACTCATTTTAAAGTTAAATGATACTTGATCATTATGAATTTAATAAATTATAATTAATGAGTTAGAAGTCATAGTAACGAGTTTAGTTCGCCATCGAATTCCCAGTCACCTTCCCTTTAAATTGACCTTAAGATGAGATTATATCGATGTTGAGAGTTTATGAGTGTCCACTGGACTACTCAGTGTTTGAATTTTAAGCCGTTGTGTCATAATGAAGTTTAGATCGAGTTTATGGAAAACTGAGTGACGACGAAACAGCCAAAAAACTATTTCAACTTCAACCCATTTCCCCTATACGGAATGATAATTTTACGTTCCAGCTACTGCGTTCTCACGCCGTAGCCTTCACGGGCACGAACTATTGGCGATTATGCACGCACTTACACAGTTCGATAGGATGTAATAAGTTGATATCTTGTATGATGTGTCGGCTGTGGGCCGGAAAATTTTCGACGCAAAAGATTCATTTTTATTTAAATACCTTTATTGCAGCATAGTACATCATAGTGTCATAATTTTTCTTTACAATACATCATAACTCTCTCCCACGCCGACGCCCAAGCAGAGCTCATTCGAGGTTGCAAGGTAGCGACGTGGAGAGAGTTTTCGAACATTCTCTCAACACATTCTAAAATTTTTGGCTTCCACTGTTTGAAATGCTCTTTCAGAGTTAGAAACGATTCAAGTTTTTCAAAAAACTGAGTAAAGGTTAAAATTATGTAAAAATGAATCGGTATATATACCTATTGTACGACCCTAACCTTGCGTGTTAAATTTGATTTAGTAAAACAAAATTTGACCTTGTGATTTTCTAGTATATTCTATTCTTAATTTTATTATTTTGTAATTTAATTTGACAATTTTTCTTTTGAATTTTTTTAATTGAATTGTTTCCAATTCAAATTATTTGGTTTTTATTCCATTTTCATGGATTTTCGCATTTTTTGGTAAATTGTCAAATTTCGGTCAAATTGTTAGGTTTTCGTGTTATTTTTATGTTTATTTCGTGCGGATCTTGTTGCACTTTGTTATTATTTTAATTTATTTTTGTGTTTCTTGATTTTATATTTAATTGTTTTCTTTCTCGTATTTTAGCATGGTTAGTTGGTGTTTAATGGGTCTGATTTTAAATCTGCATGTTGTATTTGCGTGTGTATTACCGATTCATTTAAACAATTTTCAAAGCCGTTTGTGTTCTGGCCCAAAACTGAGGTACTTTAGGCAAATAGACCAGGAAAGGCGTACCCAAATTAGACATCTATATGATGTGAACACACCCCCCGTAATTAGTCCCACCCATATTGTTACCCACAATCCATGAATGTGATTAATTAACCCCATAAACCAACAAGAGGACCCATAACCCGATAAACATAAACCGATCTACAATAATTTGATCCGCTAACTTTAGAAATTATACTGGATAAATTGGAAGTAACACATGCCATGTTCTATTTAGACAATTCCTGGATCGACGCGTCCCGGATCACAATACGCTTTCCGGCACATTCGGCCGATCGGTGTCGGAAAGCTATGTGGGACGCGGGATTCTCGATCTCGCCGGTCAGAGAATCCCGGGTGGGAGACCAAACGAGCACCGACGACACCGACCTCCCATTCGTCGCAATAAAACAGGAAACCAGCCGCAACCCGGCACGGGAAATCAGAGGCCAAGCCGAATTTCTGCTCGCTCGATTAAAAGAGCATCAGCGACAGACGGATCGCCAGGTCGAGAAAGCGAGACGATATCTGTAGGAGGTGAACCGATACATCGCTGCCGGACGAATCCCGAGTACGAACGGGTATGCTCCTCCGTACAACACTTCGTTCAATCTGGACGACCTCAGGTTGGACGTGAATACTACAGCGATCAACGTGGTAGTTCCACGCAAGGTTTTACCAAGAGAATTGAGAAGAACGGGTGAACAGTCAAACGTTCACCGCGAGCATCCATATGCTCGTGAATACTCGAGAAGAAACACCAACCGACACTATCCAAAAGCTGGTTCACCTTGATTTTGTGTTTGATTTATAGATTAATATAAATGCAATAGGAAATAAATAGCCCAAACCTCAGAGACACACTCCGCCAAATCCGAGCATGCCAAGCGTCGCGCCGCTCAAATGAAAGACGAGTAACTCTGAAAATATAGTCCGCTTGTTATTTAATAAAGAATTATGATTGCTTCCCGAGATCTATATGACTTGTGGTAATAAAAAATAATGAATTTGAATCATAAGTGAGTTGAATAATAAGGTAAAGGGCACTAGACACATCAGTAAGGAACCAGGAAAAGAAAATCGCATGCAAACCTTCTAACGGTAGTGCGTTGAACCCAGTTTGAGGTCGGGCCAGAGTAGGTCCTACTTGGCACTCACCTTTGGCGATCTCAAAACCAATGGTTGCATCACCAACGTTGCCTAGCAACGGGTAGCCATTGGAGGCGAAGAAACATTTTTATCTGGGGTTAAGGTCATTCCAACCATAAACCCCACAGTTAACTTATTTAGGTTTTATAGTCAAAATGTTTATACCTTGTAGTGAAATTATTTACACTTTGTAGTTAGAATATTTATATCTGTGGTGGGTTTCTGGGTGTTGATATTTTGAAACTATATGGTTGTTACCCAGACAACCCCATACAAATATTCTTTCGCTTACCACTCGGCACCCGTTGCTGAGCAACGTTGGAACTGTGTTCGAGTGGGTAGATCGTCCGCAAAAAGTGAGCGCTATTACTAATGCTATAATTGACCGAACGATCCATGGGTTCAACGAGCTGCCGATAGAAGGCCTGTGCTCGATTTCGATTTTTAGGTCCCATTATTATCCTATCTCTTTCAAATGTTAACCTATACTCTAATATCATTTATTATTATGTCCATTCCCATAGTCCTTCTTATCGTCGTCCGTGTTGCTAATTGTTCTATGGCATGTACACCTTTTGTTAAATTAAATATTCCCACAGTATATCTTTTACCCTTATCCCTATTATAAGTACAATTTTCTCTATTATTGATACTAGCATTATCATTGTTACTATTATATGTATTACGTTTATTAATTGTTACTACTATTACCTTTATTAATATTCTCATTACTATACTTACCGTTACATTTATTATTATCACTACTATTATTATTATTACTATTATTATTATTATTATTATTATTATTATTATTATTATTATTATTATTATTATTATTATTATTATTATTATTATTATTATTATTATTATCATTATTATTATTATTATTATTATTATTATTATTATTATTATTATTATTATTATTATTATTATTATTATTATTATTACGATTATCCTTACTATTATCATTATTATTATTATTATTATTATTATTATTATTATTATTATTATTATTATTATTATTATTATTATTATTATTATTATTATTATTATTATTATTATTATTATTATAATTACGATTATCCTTACTATTATCATTATTATTATCAAGTTTTTACTAGGGATCCTTCCTTATTCCTCAGCTTTATAAAATATTTTTCTTATATAAAAATTTAGCCGTAATCCATCTGTATTTTTCCGGTTTTCAATAAAGTATTTTTATTAATTCGAAAAATTTTAGCAGCGTCCCACCCTTATTTTACGGTTTTATCCTTACTTTATAGTTATCGAGAAAGTATTTTCATTGATTTGGAAAATTTGAGCAGCGTTCCGTACTTATCCTACAGTTTAAAAGAATATTATACTAACAATTGAACAACATTCCACCTTTTCTTTACTATTTTCGATAAGTATTTTAATTAATTCGGAAAATTTGAGCAGCGTTCCGCCCTTATTTTACGGTCTTATCCGGATATTCTATCAATTATTCTACTTTTACTTTGCTATTTTTGATTAGTATTTTAGTTGATTCGGAAAATTTTGGCAGTGTTTCGCCCTTATTTTACCGTTTCAATTGAACATGATCTATTTAAATTCTTATATATTATTTAAAACATTATTTTTCCTGATTTTGGTCGTTCGGATTAATCTTTTTCCGATGGCTATTCATTTTAACTGTTGCAACGATTTCGCTATTTTCCACGCTACCCTTTCTCTCTCTTTATCCTTATGATCTATTTATGTTCATATTATATTTAATGAGTGCCCACTGGACTATTCGGTGTTAGTGATTTTGAGCCGACTGTTGTTAAAGATTTTAGTCGATTTTATCGAAATTAAGTGCAAGAAAGTTGAGCCAAAAGACCCACTTTCAAGCTACTTTCTTTCACTATTTAGTTCAATGATTTGACGTTTGGGTTCCTGCGTTACCCACGCCGGAACCTTCACGGGCACGAACTATTGGCGAACTTACACCGCACTTACACAGTTCGATATTTATGTATAAGTTTAATAACTTGCAATTTGTTTTGGCTGTGGGCCGATAAAGGAATGAATCAAAATTACCAGATCAATTGGGTAAAAGCCTCGAATGCATGAAATAATCGTCGGAAGTTTGTAAGCATATAATAGAAATTCGTAGTAGCATAATTCATAATTCATCATATAATGGAAATTCGTAGTATCATAATTTATAATTCATTGAAAAATTCGTAGTAGCATAGTTCACAATTCATGGCATTTACAGCACTAATCTACAAATCAACAAGGTCGCAGTCATCCATGCAGATAGGTGCAATGCACACTACTACGATCCAGTTGAAAATAATACTGCCAAGTAGTTGTTGTTAATTTGTGAAAACACATCTGTATATATACCTATAATTTGGCCTTAACCTTGCGTGTTAATTTCATTGCGATTAAACAAAATTCGACCTTGAAATTATTTGTGTTATCTAAATTAAATTTTTATTAATTTCTTAATTTAAATTGGTAATTTATTTTTACCATCTTTAATTAAATTTATTCAGCCAAGAATATTTTATTTTTATTCATTAATTTTTACTTTTTTAGAAATGGTCATTTTACGGTCAAATTTTCTTGTTATTATGTTATTTTTTATGTAAATTTCGTGCGGTTCTTGATGCATTTTGTATTTATTTTATTTTACTTTTATGTTTTTTTTATTTTATATTTATTTATATTCTCTCATATTTTAAAGTATTTAGTTGGTGTTGTATATTGTATTTTAAGTTATCTTGGTGCTGGGTTTTCGTGCTGTATTACTGATGCATTTAAACAATTCTCAAGGCTATTTGTGTTCTGGCCTAACATCTGATAGTTAAATTATTTGTGTCCTGTAGCTAAAATATTTATATCTGGTAGTTGAATTATTGACATCTTGTAGTTAAAAAATAAATATGTATAAATAATGTTTCTTCTTTTATTTCACATAAATATCAAATCTAAAATTATTTTAATTATTTAACTAAATTCTATAAATATTCATTTTACCCAATTAGTAGAATTAATTAATTAGTTCGTATATTAGGGATAAAATAAATCTTCCAAGGTGAAAATAAATATCTAGCGGAGGAAATGCAAATTTTAAATAATAAATAATAAAATAAATGGGGAAATCAATTAAATGTTATTTTATAAATAAAATGTTAAATTATGGGGTGTGCGAGGGAAATTAGACCCTAGAACCAGAGATGTATACAATGCTAGTAAGTGTTAGTAGTTAGTTGTTTAAAATGTTCCTCGTACACCAGCACAACTAAAACTGAGAAAAACAATCCATATTAACCAAATCATCTCCAAATTTATGAAAATTATGTCATTTCTGAAAATAAGTATAGAAATCAAATTCTAAATTGAATTTGAAGTTTTAATAAAAAGGAAAGATCAAAATCAGATAAGTAAGAGAAAAGTTATGAAATTTGAAAAAATATGTAGATAGTTTGTTTTCCACATCAAAGAATTAATGTAAAGAAAAAATATATTATTTTAAAAGTACAAGAATGTACAAAAAATGTAAATACACCGTAAAATTTTTTAAGATTTTAAAGTTAAAAATTATGGGTTTGGCAACTGTATTAATAGTTATTTGATACATGTGTGCGACAGATGAGAATTCTGAGCCTTTTTCGGCTGTTTTGAGGGTTTTTTAAATTAAATTAAATTTTTTATATTTTTCCTCATTTTTCTCTTTATTTTCAAATTTTTTATTTTGATTATTTCTTTGGTCCATTTTTCATTTTGGCTACCAAGAAAATTTATTTTTGGTTGCCACTTCCTCCTATGAATTTTTTAAACCTTCTTTTGTTAAGTTTTGGCGGTATTATGTTTTATTTGGTGTTTTATTTTATTTTTGCAGTAGTCATATTAATAATTTCACGAAATTGTTTTAATTAATTTTTTTATTTTTTGTTTTAATTGTGACATATAGTGACTTTAAGAAAATAATTATAACACTAAATTTATTATAGTACGCTAGATATGCAACTCCTTTCCCACAGTCAAAAAGTTGGGTAATTTTCTGGGCATCCATTTTACTGTTGGCTAAAATATGAGTGCTCAAAGATGTCGTTTTTTCATACTTTGCTATTCGAGCAAGTGAGTCAGCATGGTGACCTTGGAGGGGCTTGTAAGGCTTTCAAAGTTGTGTCTTTCAACTCATAGGAGACTCCATAGCTCGGATCAGTGAATTTAGAGCTGAGTATCTTGTAAGACTCAATGTTGGCATTTAGCCGGTTTTCCTGGTGGTCATCTTCTCAGCTTATTTGGGTTGGTATAATGCGAATCCAGATATCTTTCTGGTTTCTCCGGCCAGTACCGTCTGCCTGCGAATTAAGGATCGGTGACTCGAAGTCACTTGCTGTCACAACCACGTAGTCCGAATTTCATAGTGCCTGTCAGTATGGCGTTACAGAGTGTGAAATAAACAGATTTTCGACCGTGATCAGTGATAAAGAGATCCTTATGTTGTCCTTATGTTGACCTGATATACCAGATACATTTTTTACTATATATATAATCTTTCGATACTTTATAAGAGATCGATGGTATCTTAATTGAACCGATGAAACCCCGCAAATAATGTGGTGCTAGTTACCTGTGGAGGAAAGAAAAATCATTGGCGTTCGATATTTCAAAGGAATTCTCACTAAAAAAATAAACATTCGGCATCCGTTACAAGTGATGTTGGAAATGTGCTCAGGCGGGCGGTCACCAGTAATGGGAAAGCCACATCACTAGGACTGATAATACTCTGACGCACCATGGGTTCACGAGCTAACATCGCGCAGGTATGATAACTTCGTTCTATGCCATTCGTAATGGTGTCTCTTAACTTTAATTTGTAAATTTCTTTCTCCATGAGTCGCAATTTTTCGATAACTTCAAGGTACTGAGTCTTCAGGAGCTTGTTTTGTTGGATCAGCTTCTTAGCGGTGTCCGGTTGCATCCACGTCTTATCCTTTCTACAACATCGGCAGAGTAGAGATTCGACTCACTGGTTTTGTTCTAGCGCTTTGTCGTGGTAGTGTTACATCTCACTGAAACCTTTTGATGTCATGAGGTTTATTCTGCCTTGTTGTCATGTGGATAACTTTCAATGAATTGAATGAATTATATTGAATTCAAGAGAAAAATTACGTCATTTATATTTCATACAATTAATAATTCTTTAAAAAATAATTTTAATAAATTAACACTAAAATTGATCGAGTATTTTTACAATCAAAGATCTATTATATCCTAATTGTAATTATTTGAATCCATCAATGCAAATCATAATTCAAATTATCAATAATAAGGAATTAATTTTTAGAGTTTTTGAAGGGTTTTGTAGCAATGGTTAAAAAACAGTTATCTAATTAAATCTTCGTGGACGAGATTCCTGGCAGCAAAATTACTTTTGGATTCAATTTTTACAAGTATCCGGCTAGTAGGGTTGATGAATACCAAAGAAAAAGATGAGGAAAATATTTGGTTAACTCAACAGTAAATGAGAGTGAAAAAATAAAACTATGGTGGATATTGTCTCCGATTGCTAACTACTGTCAGCATGCAGATTCATTCGAAATCTGGCATACTACCTCCATGGGTTTCTTGATCGGCTGCCTGTTGGTCGCTTTATATGTGGATTGATTTCAAATGGTTATTGTGTTAAGAATATTTGAAGACTTTTCTATTCCCAGAGCAGTTCCAATGGGTTCTCGTAGTGGCTATTCCTCATCGTTCTTTCTTTTATCCCTGTCAATCATTGAAAAATGGAGAAGGACAATCCTGTGCGTGAGAGCTACTAGGTATCAATTCATTTGGATTCGGATCTCAACAATTTCGGTATTAATTAGAATGTACTACTGCGAAGAATCCGATCACCCGACGAGACTCTATTGAAGTAAGATTCTTATTTCATTAGTTTAGGTTTAGTTGTGCTTGATTTAGCAGCCTAATTTGCTTTGATGTTCTGATTCTCGTCTACCTCAATATTAATTGCAGCGATTCGTGGTTTATCAATTTAGTCATCAAGGAAACTTTCATGCATTTTATTGTGTCACCTATGGTTCATTATTTTTGAATTGTTAGATTTTTGGTTATTATAATTTTGCGTCTTAGTGTGTTGACTGTAGTGTATTTGTCTTTGATTGTTATATATTATAAATTTTTATTTATCCAAATTCTCATGTCTCGTTTGGTATCAGGTTTTTATATTCGGCATCTAACCCCCCTTACTGATTAGATTTGAGGATTAGTTATCAGGTTCCTATGGCTGGCATATTTTATAAGCTAACTATGGGTCGTGATTTCTCAATTTATTTCTAGTATCGGTCAGTAGAACTACTAAAATGCTCTACCGAGAGTCTATTATAGCGCATTTATTTTTCGGATTTCCTCGGTTAGTGATATTATTGATGGTTGGGTCTATGTTCTCCACATCCTCAATGAAATTTTTCAAAAAAATTCCCCTTCCCTAAAATTATGACATTTTCCCTTTTTAAATTGCTTAAAATACTTCAACCTTTTTGATCGACAAATAGGTCAAATAAAAGGATTATAATATAAGTGGATAATGCTCATCTGGCTATAAAAATTTCAAAAACGAAAAAAAATTGATAGAGTTCCGAGGTGCCAGAAAGTTTGAGAAACACTGTTCTAGGGTATTAGCAATAATGGAAATGTGACTCACTTTTGACTAGAAATCGCCATTAAAATAAATTTAGAACGTCATTTTGACGGATATCTAATGGTTATATCTCTTGTGCGCGATCTGGTGGGAGTCCCTTGAAAATGGCCTCAAAAATCTAATATCGTTTTACCCATCAGGTGCCCAGCAGTATTAGAAAATTATTAAAACGGATTCATTCCGATTTCCGCTAAAATCTTATTTTAATTTCTTCCGATGATAATAAAGGTAAAGTATTAAAATTATTAAAACGGATTTTATCGCTCTGGATTCTTTTTTTGCTAAATTTATTCTCATTCGATGGTATGTCTGAATGTCTTGTAATTTTCTGTGGTAATTATTGGGCAACATCCGATAAAATTTGGTGGCGGAAAATTCAAATGGATGAAAATTTAGCAAATATCGTCCATTTAGCGTTAAATAAGACAAAAAATATTAAAACGTAGAAAAAGATACAAAAAACAATAAAAAAAAATTGGAAAGCAAAAACTAATATAATCATACAATTTTATCATATCAGCTCCAAATTCATCAAAAACGATTATATTTTTAGAAAATAACAATGAGAATTAAGCTTAAAATGTAATTAGAAACTTTATATTTAAATTGGCTACTCTTTATCCACAGAAAAACTTGATTTCGATTATTTTATATTGCTAATTTTTTTATTGAATTTACACTTTTTGCTATTTAAAAAAAATTCAATATATAAAAAATTTATTTAATCACAATTTCAAAATTTAAAGAATATCTTTATTTTCAAGGCTATCTGCAGAAGCTGGAGTGCGAAAGGTCACAGGCGCCAATTCCGTGACGAATTTAGTCTGGTATCCGTGCTTCTTTGAGCTAGGCCACATGAAATATGAGCTGAATAAGTGATTATTATTATTATTATTTTAGTTATTAATCAATGGCAAATTATTACTCTTCCGCTTTGTATTTGGTGATATTCAGATTTCTGTTGGCGTAAACCTTTTCCAGGCATTGAATGACACCAGCTTGGATTTTATCGACGATATCCTGCCGAATATAGCCATCTTCGGCCGATCTGGCGATTGTAATCATAATGGGACTGTGCAATCGATTCAATAGTGACGTCAGGTCGTCCAATGAGTCTTGAAACGAAGCATTATCAGGCATCGGTCTGTGGGGTAAGCTATCATGCTCATCATTCCACTCGAACCCACAAGAAGAAAACAAATAATGCCAATACATTATGTCATCTTCATATTGGTCATCATTGATTTTCACTGTGTCCGATCGATGGGTAGAATTCCACACATTTCCCACTGTGATCCAGTTTACATAAAAACAATCTTCTGACTAATGGAAAATGTTTGAATCAATATTTTTTTGATGAAGTGTAAGGTTCAATAAAAACAGGCGGTTTCAAAAGTGTGGATGTTTTCTAGCCCTATTGCCCGATATTATTATAAATTGTAATAAATTATCAATATACAATTGATATTGATATTGATAATTTTAATCGATAACATGATATTTTTATTTCAATATTTTATCTATCAAAAGAATATATGATTTATCCATGTAACTCTTAATACAGTTCTTTGCCAAAATTACTTAAAAATAATAACTTGTGTTGTATGTATTTTTTTATTTCAATGAAATATGTATGGCTTGAATTATGCTATTTTTGTTTTAAAAAAAAAATATTTGAACAATAAATAATTACAATTTTAAGAGATTTCTTATGTATTCATTAAATTTTCAGCTCTTATATCCGTTTATGTTACAAGAACATTCTGTCCGGTTACAGGTAAATTGGATGTTTTCTGTAACAAATTCTTGATGTCAGAATATGTTATTTAACTGAAAATCGATTAACTAAATTAGCACAATCAGACATTAAGGAAAAATATTGAACAGTGTGGAAAAGGGAGTGTTTAAAGAAAATGAGAACAGTGTTATTATAAAATGGCAAATTTATTATTACAAAATGAAAAGAAATCGAAGTTAAGACACAGAAAAGCGATTAAGCAGTGTTTATAGATTAATTGATTGTTATTGCAGTGGAAAAAAGGTTGTCAATTAAATATATATAGTTTTGAATTCATTATTGGACTCAATTTACTATTCTACATTTACCACCAATATTTAAAACGTTTACTTTCCTTTATCAATAAATTAGTATTTAATGACAAATCTTCAACAGAGTTTGACAAGCTGTAAAATAATGGATAATTCATCAACTGCACTGCTTTTTGCAGCATTTTTTCAAGGACTAAAGTCAAAAATAAAAACTGCTTCTGATTATAGTCAAAAATGCACACTGCACTCAAAAATCAATATTGTACATTGCGTGAAATTGTATTATCCCTCCCGGGAGAAGCGATAGCTCATAATGACCTCACATCTACCTACTCTTTGAGCGTCAACATTAAAAGTCGAAGACTATTGAAGGATATCCATTTCTAAGACTGATGTGAATCCCAGCATCCTAAATTTACGGTGGACGTTTTTCATACTTATAAAAACGATTAATGGAAAGGATTCAATTTGAAATTTTTACTTTAATATTCAACTCATCACTCAACTCGTCCAAAAATCAATTTTACACACAAAACTAAAATAAACTCTATTAAAAATTTTGACGCCAATTTGATAGCGATCAACAATATTGATTTGCTAAAAATTCGTTTGAAATAAATCCATAATATTTATTGTTCGACATTTCTTTTGCAATATTAATTTCAAATAAATTTTAGAATTTATTGATCAATATATCTTTTGCAATATTAATTTCAAATAAATTTATAGATCGACAGATTTTTGCAATGTTAATTTAAAATATATTTATAGAATTTATTGATCGATATATCTTTTGCAATATTAATTTCAAATAAATTTATAGATCGACAGATTTCTGCAATGTTAATTTAAAATGTATTTATAGAATTTATTGATCGATATATCTTTTGCAATATTAATTTCAAATAAATTTATAGATCGACAGATTTTTGCAATGTTAATTTAAAATAAATTTATAGAATTTATTGATCGATATATCTTTTGCAATATTAATTTCAAATAAATTTATAGATCGACAGATTTTTGCAATATTAATTTCAAATATATTTAGAGAATTTATTGATCGATATATCTTTTGCAATATTAATTTCAAATAAATTTATAGATCGATAGATTTTTGCAATGTTAATTTGAAATAAATTACAAAAATATTAACTTAATGGTTAAAATGGACAATAATCGATTTGTGACTTGTAATATAAACTTCTAGATAATTTAACTTCAAATTTGTTTGTTAATTTGAAATTTTAATAAAACGTTAAAAATGAATCGATTAAAGATTTTTTTGGATCTTCTTTGCAGACTTTGGTTTGAGGTTTGTAATTTTAAAAATTTTAAAAAAAGTTCATTCTTATATATTTTATATTGATTTGTTTACGAATTCAACTCGTCATTTTTCACCCATGAATAAATTTTACACAAACCAAAAATAGATTCAATTTAAAGTTTTGTCGTCATTTTGATAGCGATTAACAATATATATCGACATAATTTTGCAATATTAATTTAAAATAAATTTATTGATAGACATATTTTTGTAATATTTATTTTAAATAAATCCATAGAATTTATTGATCGACATTAATTAAAAAAAATTAAACTAAATAATTAGAATCAACATAAATAATATGATAACTATTTAATAATTAATTATAAATTATTAAATATAATTAATACTAATTTAAAAAAAATTTATTGATCGACATATTTTTGTAATATTTATTTTAAATAAATCCATAGAATTTATTTATCGACATTAATTAAAAAATTAAACTAAATAAGTAATAAATGATTAATTAATTTTAATTAAATAAAAATAAATAATATGATTACTAGTTTAATAAAACAAAATATAAATTATTATTTGTAATTAAATTAATATTAAATAATATAATTAATTATAATATTCGTTTATTAATTAACCGATAATAGCAACTAATATTGTCATTGAAAATATTTGATTAATAAAATAATTAAAATTCCAATTGATTTAAATAAATAACAGTTTATGAGTCACGTGTGAATACATAGTTTTGTGTGATGCATATATATATATATATATATATATATATATATATATATAGAAGCATTTTAGTAGTTGATAAATGGCAGTGTCGGTAATTAATAATAAATTAAATAAAAAATATTTAAACTGAATTAATCAAGAGTGGATAAAAATATAATTAAAAAAATTTCTTTTTATTTATTAAATGATTAATAAAATAATAATTAATTAAAAAACTAAAATCTTAACATCTGAAAATAATTCCAATTAATTTTACAAATATTTAAATTTACAATAATTAATTAGAATTAAAAAAACTAAAAATAATAAATGTAAAAGAAAAATTTAATTAATTAATTTAAATAATATCATTAATTAATAATTTAAAAATTAATTAAATTGTTATTCAATCAAACTAAATTAAATAATTTTTCTTTTAAGTTATTAATTAATTTACAAAGAATTTATAAATTATAAATACTATCTGTAAATCATTCCAATTAATTAATAATTTAAAAATTATAAAAATTAAATTAATTTTGCAAATATTTAAATTTACAATAATTAATTAGAATTAAAAAAACTAAAAATAATAAATGTAAAAGAAAATTTTAATTAATTAATTTAATAATAAAACTGATTTAATTAAATATTAATAACTTAGTAAAATTAAACTAAATTATAAATACAAAAGTTAAATTAATTATAAATAATATGTAATTAATAATAAATTAAATAAAAAATATTTAAACTGAATTAATCAAAGTGAATAAAAATATTAAAAATCTTTCTTTTTATTTATTAAATGATTAATAAAATAATTATTAATTAAAAAACTAAAATCTTAACATATATGAAAATAATTCCAATTAAATAAAAAATTGAATAATATTATTAATTAATAATTTAAAAATTAATTAAATTTTTATTCAATTAAACTAAATTAAATAATTTTTCTTTTAAGTTATTAATTAATTTACAAAGAATTTATAAATTATAAATACTATAAACATCTGTAAATAATTCCAATTAATTAATAATTATAAAAATTAAATTAATTTTACAAATATTTAAATTTACAATGATTAATTAGAATTAAAAAAAAAATAAAAATAATAAATGTAAAAGAAAAATTTAATTAATTAATTTAATAATTAAATATTAATAACTTAGTAAAATTAAACTAAATTATAAATAAAAAAATTAAATTAATTAATTTGATTGAAAAATTAGTAATTAATTAGAATAGAAAAAATAATAAATATAAAAGAAAAATTCAATTTTTTAATAAAATGTATTTATACTACTTTAATTAAATATATTTAATTTTACAATTGCAAAAAATAATAAATATAAAGAAAAATTAAATTAATTAATTTGATTAAATGAATAATTACAATAACAAATAATAAATATAAAAAGATTTAAATTATTTAATTAAATATTAATAACTAATTAAAAGTTAACTAAATTATAAATACAAAAGTTAAATTAATTAATTTGATTTAAAAATTTAATAATTAATTAAAATGAATAATTAGAATGAAAAAATAATAAATCTTTAAAAATCTATAAATAGTAAATATAAATAAAATAATGAGACCTTATGTGGATTTTTCAAGTAATGAATTAGATAATAATAAAAACAATAATAATTGACTCGAATCCGATAGAATTCCTTACTTGTAATTTGAGTTGAGTGAAAACTGCCTCTAACTCGTGAAGAACAAAATATATATATTTATTGCGCTCGTTTTTGACGATATTTTCAATTTGCCGCAAAAATGAATCCGGTAGGATTGAAGCCTTCGAGCGCTTCAACAACATTTTATTTTCCTCATCACTAATGTTTTTTTCCATTGATTTGCTTTGTACATTCTCCTCGAACCTTTTCAACGAATTGATGAAATTGTCCATCCCTAATCGCGCAATCCAGATTAATAACAGCCAATTACAAAAGAGTGAACCTATGATTGACGATAGTAAAGTGAACAATTTGAGAGCCTCATAATTGATTGGAATAATTCCGAACTGAATCTGTGTAAGGAACTGTTTTAGTCGGCCCAATTGATTCTGGCGGTCACTCGACATCGAGTCAGCGATTTCATGTCCAATACTACCTTTGGGAGAACTGGGTATTTGGCCGTCGCATTTTTTGGCTGGGTAACGGACATGTTTGAGTCGGAAAGGGTATGGCTGATTCTTTAATTCCTCCAGTGCTTTGGATGCGATTTCGTTCTTTACAACTCCATATATATTTGTGATTAGCGATTCCTTGAATTAAATAAATACAAAAACCACTATCTGGTAATTTTACTTGCATTGCAGTAAATTTTTCATGAAAGGGATTAACGGGAGCAAAAGTGTCTAGGTCGATATCGAGAATAAAATTGGAGTTCATTAATTGAATATTAATATCATAGCAAAATCGGCACATTGTATGCGTATAGTGAATTGGGCCGACAGATAACTTAAATTTCACCTTGTTTTCAATTGCATCACTGTTACAATAACTTCCTTCGTTTATAAAATAAAGATCATTTATATCAACTCTATAATTAAAGGATGTTAATAAATATTTTTTTTCAAATTAACATTAACTTACACCATCTTTTTACCATCTTCGATAAATCCAATATTATATTCTTTCGATATTCTATCACCTAATTGATTACAAAATGAAGGACGCATCCATATCACATGATCTATGTGCCCTGCGTAAACTGCAGGAAATATCCAATTTTCTATACTAGATTCACTAAGAATAATATAAAATAAAAATCAAAACAAAATTAATTAAATACTTCAACAAAATTTGAGGATGATCTAAAATTGTTTTTCTGGTAGAAGATGATATTCCTAAATCTGGATGTGCATCATAATGCAACAATTTTATATTTGAATATGGGATTTTTTTACTACCTATTCCTCTGTGTAAAATATTAAGTACCTTTAAACAGAATAATTATTTATTAAATCCATATAATTTACATTGTTATGCTGCTCTACAATAAAAACATTAATAGGATCTGGTTTTCGATTCATATATAATAATTTCTAATAAGATATAGATAAAAAATCCAATTAGGAATAAGTATCACTAGTATATTTACTAATAAAATAAAATTAATAATTATTTATAATTAAGAAACAATATCAAAAATATGTGTATATTCAAACAAATATTTTAGAAAACTAATATAACTTATTCTTTCACTAAAAAATGGCATGTAATTCACAAAATTTAAGAACCCTCTCGAGATAATTTTGAGATAACTAAATTGGTTATAAATCTTTACACTAAACACCGAAAATCTTGTATATATGACTTACTATTGTAAATAATACTTAGTTCAATAAAATTATTTGAAATGAAATAAATACAAAACGATTTTTCCTATTTATAATTCCAAATATTGTGGTAAATTTGATAGTTTTACTAAATTTGTATGTACTTAATGGACTTGTTTTGTTACAATGGTAATTTGACAAGCAATAAATTTGGTAATTAAAGTTTTTATGCTATAAATTAAAATTAAATAAATAAATAATGAATTAAATTATAACCGGAGTTAAATAAGTAAGGAATTAATAAGCATTGTCTTTAAACAGTATATATTTATATGGGTTTAGTATAGAAACATAATTTAGTTTCTTCTGATTTTCAATAATGATCGCTATAATCAGTAGCATTAAAGTTTGATTTATTTGTGATAATACATAGCATGTTAAGCTCAAATAAAAGATAACACTGTCGAAAAAAATAAATGCCTAAGATTGTTTGTGGGTTAAAATGTATCTTACCTGGTGAATAAGATCCAATAAGCAATCTATAGCATTTAGTTCCGGTTGTGGATGAATCGTCCGAAAAATGGCTTCTGTTCAAGAATAATCGTTTTTTGCTACCGAAAAACAGTTAGAGTTTTTTGACAGGAAAAAGTGATTAAAATTATGTAAATTTGAATCGGTATATATACCTATTCTGTGACCCTAACCTTGCTTGTATTCTTTGATATTTTTAAACAAAATATGACTTTGGGTTATTTGTACTAACTATTTTTTTAGTTTTTATTATATTTTGATTTAATCGGCAAATTATTTCTTTTACTTTTAATTTAATTATTCCTACTTAAATTATTTTCTTTAAAATCATTTTATTCGTTGGTTTTCTAGTTTTTATAAAATTTGTCGCTTTTGGTCAAAGTAAGTTGTTTTTGTGTAAATTTCGTGCGGTTTTTAGTGCATCCTTGTATATATTTTAATTTATTTTTATGTTTCCGATTTTGTATTTAATTATATTTCCTCTTATATTTTATGTTGTTTAGTTGATGTTTATAGGTTAGATTTTGAATCTTTACTGCTGTGTTCACGTGTTGTTTACGATTAATTTAAACAAAACTTAGTCTTGGCCCAACAATTATATGATTTCTAATTTACTATTCATATAATTCCTCTTAAACAATTTTAGTTCCATCACACCTACATAAAACATCTCTTCACTCTTTAATTATTTCCTGTTCATTACGTTTTCCCGCTTCATAACCGTTATTCAACCACGGTACATGAAATTTATTTTTATTTTCAAGTATAAAACCAATATCTATTATTATTCATCATCATTTAAACCTCTATTTTTAAATTTTAATTCTATTATTCGTTTCCGCTGATCCCTCTAAAATATTACCTGCGTTTTCTCTGAACGCTTTTCCAAATCTTTACATTATTTTTTCAATCTTATTTTTATCTTTTAAATTTTCATCATAATATTCAGCACATAACTCAATCACACTTCAATTTTTGTACACTTGGCGACATTTGTCTCAATTCTTTTAATGATATCATTATTTTTAATGTCTCTGTTGCTCTCGATCATTTTTAGCTAACTTTATTTTTAACTCTGTCTTTGACCATTCTGAATGCGAATCATAGTTCTTAAATTCTTCATTCGATTCAGATTTTCACATAAATCGATCTAAACGTCGACTCATTTGTTTTTTTAAATTTTCGATTCTTCCATTAAAATCATCCAGCTGTACAAAAGCTACATTATCTGATTGTAATTTATCATTTCTGAATTTAGTTTTCTTTAATATCACTCTTTGAATATGCCACTATTCTTTGGACATGATCTTACCATGTGACCATAGACTCTGCAAGAGTGTCATTGTATTTTACTTTGGAGATTTACTCTATCTTTTTGTGGTGGCAGTGACGTTAATGGGGATCTTGATCTTGCAAAATAATTTCGTGAAACACGCTCTTTTCTCCCATAATTATAACACTGTATGTTGTCATTATTTTTCTGACTATTGACGTTTATTTTATTGAAATGTTTTCAAAATTATCGTACAACCAATCTGGCTACATTTTCTTCGGGCTTCGTTGCGTATCATATTTACAGATGCTTGGTTAAATTAGTACTGATGCAAATTAAACTGATGGAATTGTCATAGACGATATGTAATTCAATAAATTCAGCTTTAGGGAGTTTTTGTTGTTTTGTAAACTGTGCATTCAAGAATTGAAATCTTTAGAATGACATATTTTCTGAAGACCTGAGTTTGTTTCATTCCACACTGAAACGAATGTGCCGAAACTAGCATGTAACAATGCAGCAATTTCCGTGATTGAATATTGACGTGAAACATTATCGATTAATGTTTAATGATATTCAAAAGTTTTTGGTTAGCCCTATGATCAGCTGTCTCTCTCCACAGTCCCTGCTGCAAAACGTCCAAAATTGAAATAGACTCAAATGAATAACTTTTTCTTTACAAGAAATTCTACAACTCAGAATAATACAGATTCCCAGAGAGACCATAGAAGTAATGTCAGTTCAAGCGTATACGATGCAACAATCCAATTTCAAAGTGTTTCTGTTTTTTCCCATCTGAAACATTCAATGAAAGGGAAATAACTATTGAGAGGATCAACAAAGGAGAAAACCGTTACAACACAAATGGATTGTATTTCGAAGTGAAAAAAGAGGTGGATGTGACAGCAGACGGATAGCGCATTGCAATATTTGTATCCAGTACCCGCAATAATTAAAAATACATACCAAAAGGTTTTCAGCAATCTGTACAACTGCTGGATCCATCATTCGTCAGTCACTTGTTGATGAACATACTGCATCCTCAGAGCATTTTGCTTGCAGTATAAGACACAGACAACAACAAGCAGCTGCCAATGGACTAGTTGTAGAAGCAGAACCACCACTTGAACGATCTTTACGATTTGCAAATTCGAAGATGGAGCTAAAAATTGGATAATTAATTGTCAAAGTATACAATGATGCGAAAAGAGACACACTGTCAGCATGATCATTCTCATCAAGATATGTTGCTGGATAAAATGGGCAGCGACTTGATTTAAATATTCCTCACAATACTTTCACTCGGGCGAAAATGATCTTCAATACATTACGCCTCATTGCCACCGAGAAATCCTAGAAACAATTGTGGAAGCGAATAGAAGTGCGTTCAATCTTTCCATGAACGGAATTCTTGCTTTGTCTCTGCGAGTCGATGAGCTATAAACAAACAACGAATTGACAATAAGCATGTCATGGAAAAATATGTGGCTTCAAATGTATCTTGAATTTAGCGAAAGTAAGGAGCGTGGAAGCATTGGTGTGTATCATGCTATGCGAAAAGGTGCAGCCATGTCAGGGGCTTAGTGGCTTAATCTGTTGCCAAAAACAACATTTATTGTCATTGATGGAGAGTCTACAAATACGGGGAAGAATCATTCTCTTTGGAATTACCTAAAAGAAGAACGCGAGACGCAGAAAATGCCCATATGCCTTTGTTAAAGATTTGGTGTGCTGTCCATTGCACACAACGTGCTTACAAAGAAATGACGAAAACGTCACAATTTTGATCTGGAAAACAAGCGTGATTATCGCGTGAATGAGTTGTCAAAATTATTAATGTGTCCTCTTATTGGTGGATATGAAGAAAAATAGATGATAATAGAGAAAATCGTGTGTTTGACGGCTCTATTCTATGTCTAGCTCAAAAGCGACTACATAGACCAGTGTTTCTCATTCATAAACGTGCCGCGGACCAGTAATCAATTTAAATATTTACCGCGGACCACTAATACTAATTGTTGGTTATATTTTGCAGGAATACAAAATATTTAATGTTCTATTAAATACATAAATTCATACAAAGTTTACAAAAAATAAACAATATATTTACACAAAAAATGTGCATAAAAAAATAACAATAAATATTGCAAAAACATAATAATATTATAATAAAGAAGTACAACACAAAAGTAATCATAAAATTATACAAAAGTACTTCCTTTCTAATAAATCACAGAAAATAAACAATATATAAATAATTTTCATTTAAAAAAAATTATAGAGAATAAAAAAAAGAGAAAAATCCATTGTTGTATAAACATAATATACTTTTCATAAAGTTTAACTAGAGAAATATAAAAGTAAACCACTAAATTAATATAGGACAATTCATTCATGTTCAAAAGAATCCAGAGAGAGAAATGCACATTCTGTAATTTTACGTTTATAGTTTTGTTGTAATAGTTCATATGATTTATTTTATGAGGGATAAACAGTTAAACAATATTCTGGCATTATTTTCCTCCTATTCAACTCACATTGCGGACCGGTGCTGGTCCACACACAACTACTTTGAGAACCACTGACATAGACGACGTCATCTTTATGTCACTACATCGAGTCGAGATGAGGTAGCTATAAAAATTGAAATCATTGAATCACTTAAAAATTTTCTTCTTTCACGTTTAGGAACAGAAAAAGGACTTTCAGAAGGAGAAAATATTGCGGTACTGCTGAAGGCACTATTCACTCAAGTTTTAAAATCAGGGTGTGCAATTGATTAAGAGATCGAGAAAGCATATAGACTGATTGCTGCAGATCAAGAGCGGAAAGACTTCTTTGCCAGTTATTGAGAAATAACAAACACACTTATCCACACCAGAGTCAACACAGCACAGCAAGATGTTTTGGCTATAAGTTTGTCAAATGAAGACTGAAAAAGTGTTGCAACTGGTATTGCAAGAGTTATTGTGGTGAAACCGCACTCGTGTGATGTTGAAAGACTCATCAGTGCGTACAATCTCATCAAAGATGATGATCGCTGCAGCCTGTCTTCCAAAACAGTTGATGCGTATTTGCATGTACATATCAACATGCCTCCGTTTGCCCAATTTGATGTTCGGCTTACTCTACGCGCCTGGATGAAAAGTGATAGGAGAAAGAGACCAACATCAAAGACGACTGATCAAGAGTAGTATAAGGGAGTATTTCATTAGTGCATATTTTACTGAATAAATAATACTATGTAACCGATGGTTTTTGATATTTTATTTAAAAGAACAGGGAAAATGTGCACTTCTTACAAATAAAAAAATTAGGTTTGAATTATTCCGTGCTTTGAAATTTAAAGCTTAAATTAGGCCCTGATCATACTCAATATTTTTTCTCGTTTTCTACAGTCTACCAAAAAATGGTCATTCTCTAAAATTCATTTCACAAATTTGAGTTCTAGTTTTCAATTTTTTCAATTCTTTGGACAAGATTTATCTTGTTGCGGTGATGAAGAAGTAGATGCTGATCTTAGAACATGTCCCTGTTTTTAACAGAGATAAAATGAAAGTCATTAAAATTTGATTTACTATTCTAATCTGCCCTTTGATAGTTTTTCCATATTTCGTGTCTTTGCCAATAGGATATTATTTTCCTCTGGGCTCTTTCACAATTACCTTTGAACTCGGTGATTTGCATAGTGCTCAACTTTCTTACAGTTTTCACATTGGATAACTCTAGATCTTTCATTGCTCTGTATATTACTTGACCTGTTTATACTAGTTTTATTTCTTGATTTTGCCGGTGAAAGTTTTTATCATTGGAGTGTAGTTTCTGACTACCAACCGCTTCGCGGTGGTGTGGTTTATCTATCTCTTTTAACTGAAATATTTGCAAATGTATGAGTTTTATCACTAGTACTCTTAAAATTTAATTCAATTTTCAAAACCAAAATTTGAAAATTCATACATTTAAAAGGAAAAATTGCTGACAAATGATGAGTAATCTATTAATTTCCAAACCAACCTGCATTATAGGCGTTATTATTTCATACAAACTGGTATATTTTTTACACTTTAACCCTTTCGCAGCTGCTGGGACACATATGTCCCATAAGAAGTTTAAAAACGGCTGAATTTAAAATTTTCCATATAATATGATATATATGTATGGGATATATTTGTCCCACCCCGCCTGGCCTTCCCCCTGATATTTTTTTAAAAAATAACATTTAATTATTAAATTTCAGACTGTAATAAACATAATATATTTAAAAAAATCTTTTAAACCCTAAAAAGGAAAGCCGCTGCGAAAGGGTTAAAAATGTTGGGCTATAAGCCATAATTTAAACAAAAAGGAGAAATATTATGAATTAACATTTAATTTAAACAAATTATTTTTTATTAATTTAAGTATAAGAGAAATATGGTGAAAGGATTGATTTATCGTTCATGGGCTTTATCTTCTACTTTTGCTAATTCGGTAAAAAGTGTTGATAAATTGGTTGAGTTGTTGATAAAGAATGGATATTCTAAATCATTTTTATTGTTGATGATAAAAGAAACTGTTGATAAATTGATTAAAAATCCTAAGGATCCATGTTGTGGAAAGTCTGAATGTAATTTGTCGGATGGGTGTGAATTGAGTGTTGATCTGGGTGATGGTAAAAATAAATATAAAAAAATTGAGCCTAAATATGTGTTAGTATTGCCGTACTCTGAAGGCTTTACAAATTATAAGAGGAAGTTGGGTAAACTGATAGGAAATTTAGAGTATAAGATCGTCTCTAATTCATGTAAGGTACGCAATATGTTTATTAATAAATCAAAAACTCCGGTTGGATTGTGTTCTGATCTCGTTTATCAATTTACATGTAATGGGTGTAATGCCACATACATTGGAGAGACTTCCCGTCATCTCTGTACTCGAGTTCTAGAGCATTGTCGATTGAAGGGTTTGACCAATATTAGTGAACACAATAGAGGCTGTAAAAGTGATATAGGAATGTCTAATTTTAGAATTTTGTTGAGAAGTTTTAATAGTCATTGGGAATGAGTGATATGTGAAGCATTGCTGATAAGGTCATTGGATCCAAAGATTAATGTGCAGAGTGCTGTGACTACGAATATTTTGAATGTTTTTAAATAGTTTACGTATGTTAAATCATGTTTGTTTTTTTAATATTATTAAAATAATTGAAAATTTTAAATTACATTAATTTTTAAAAATTAGAATATAAGTGAAAAAATTTTAAATTAATTTAAAATATATTTTTAAAAATATTTATTTATTAAAAAATTAAATTAATAAAAAATAATTTGTTTAAATTAAATGTTAATTCATAATATTTTTAGTTGGTTTTGAGTACCTGAAGATGATAGCTGTGCTATCGAAATATATCGTACGAAAGGTTTTTTATTGGCGTTATCTTTTAATTAAATCGTTGCCAAATTTATTTAATTATTTATTTATAAAAAAAGGAGAAAATTGTGTAAATTAAAACAAAATAATTAATGTCGTTTGGAAATTGTCAATATGGCTGCTGTAACATAAACACACACCGCAAGCAGAAATCAAAAATAAAATAAAATATATTAAATAAAACAAAATAAAAACATAACAAAATTAAATAAAACAAATATTAATTAAAATCATTGAAAAGCCTACAGATACAGAAAGAAACACAAAACCAAAATATAAAACTGCCAAAACCTTGCAAAAGAAGGTTTAGAAAATACATAGGCGGAAGCAGCGACCAAAAATTTAAATATCAAAGGGTAAAAAGAGAAACAATCAAAGAGAATGGTTAAAAATAATAATAATAATAAAAATTTACGAAATATTAAGAAAATAATATCAAAAAATAGAGAAAAATAAGGAGAAACATAAAATATTTAAAATAAAATAAAACCAGTAAAACCCCCCGAAAGATGGCCGAAATAGGCTCAAAATTCTCTGATTGGTCGCCCCCAGGCATGAAAACACTATATATACAGCAGTCATCTTTATAATTTCAGACAGTCGAAAAGTCAGACAGACACCAAATTTTTTAGAAAAAATTTTAGACACGATTGTTTAGAAAATTTTTATGCCAACTTATGACAATTTTTCAAATTTGGTTGCATGACTGACAACCTTGTGGATTGTAAGTATTATTATCTTGTATAAATATATATTTCGAAGTATAAGTTTTGTTCTGGATGGTTGTGGAATCTTTTGGTGCCACTGACAAGTCCCCTTAAAATCTTATTTATAATAACTATTGCAATAGCTGTCGGGAAAGCAGGTCGGTGATCCGGCTGGCGGATTAAGTTCCGCTAGTTGAGATCGCGGGCCGAGCTTTCCTGAAATCTCGGTCTGTCCACGAAGAGGTCTGGTCGAAAGACACAGGAATCTACACATAGGGCACCGTTAAACAACTCGCAACGGCTGATGGAAACGTCGGTCAAGGCGAGCAGAAAATTTAAACTCATGGGAAGTGCGACTTTAGTTAAGGGGGAATAAAGTTTTGTATTGAAAATTTAAAATATTGTCGGAAAATTAATCAGAAAATCAAGTAGAAAAGGATGAGATAGTGTAGGAACATAAAGTTGAAAGCATTTTCCAATAGTTGAATGATTTAATGTGGCAGAAGGGAGTAGTGTTTATTAAAGTAACTGCAGAGGGTTGTAACTACTTAAAATTATGGGAAATGTACCGGGAATTAAGGAACTGTTAATCAAATTTTTAATATAGGTAAAGATAAAAGGTACACTAGGACGAAAATGTAGTCGATACCGTGATTAAACAAATGAAGTAGGAAATTTATCAAAAAATAAGGGAGGAACGCTGCTCAAATTTTTGAAGGATACCTTTATAAATAATGGGTAAAGATGACAAATAAGTATGGGAATTGTAGGACTAGACGAGTAAGAACAAGGATATAGAAAGAGAAAGACGTAAGACCTTCCATCGGCAGTCAAGAACCCGACAGTGAGAATATAATGAGGAGTAGTTCTAGAAATGGAGTTCACCTGCTCATGAATTTTCGACCCCTATGTACAATACCAACATGGCAATCACCATGGGTACATAGGAGGGATAGAGACGTTTGTTTAGAATTGCCCCGCATTTTTTAAATAAATTTTATTTTAAATAATAAACTTTTTAATACAAACTTTTAATATTAAAGATAGCTAACATCACTGTAAAAACAGTTATCTAACTCGATCATTGGGCAGGTGGCCAGTATTCACGGATATCATGTAAAATCTTTTTAAATGGATTTGCACCATTTAATCTTCGTCGCCACATATACTCACATAAATAACTATCTAACATGCCACGATGCGTCCCAAAATGACGCTTATTTCTTTGTTTCGCTAAACTCCAACATCCTTCAATCATTGATTTTTTGTTAGGTTGATAATCCATCTTTAAAAGTATTAAATGCCCTATAATAACATTTATTTAAAAAATGCGGGGCAATTCTAAAAAAGCGCCGGGATAGAATAATAATCTTGATGGCGTTTAGGTGGTAGATACACAAAAACCCTAGAAAAAATAAATAAAAATCAAGCCTATTCGCCAACAAAAATATAATTATAAAATATAATTATAAAATATAATCATAATAAGTTAAAATCAATAAACTTTTATTAATAATAAAATATGGTATAATTTGTATTAAATGGGCAATTCACAAAAAACTAAAACTAAAGATATCCAACGGCCGACTTCTTTATATCCCTATTATTGGAACCAGTTGACGAATAGACACGATATCAACTGTAACCATGATTGTTACGATTGCAGTTCGTTTTCTCCATATTTATACCCGGACCAAAGGCAAATTCAATCCAGTAGACGCAGTACTTCTTTATCAACGAATCGGTTCCCACATAATGACGAATACAATCAACACAACTGCAAAGAAATGAATCTCAATTACTTACCAAACTCCGAGCCAAAATCATCTTCCACAAAAATATGTCAAACTAATATTTCGATGACATTTTTCGAGGACGACATAAAAATGATAGATTGGTTGAAAATCGAGGAATCCACATTAAATGAGAATCTCAAATTGTTAGAAGAAGAGCGAATTTGGGGTGAGAATAAAAACATCGAGAATTTAAAGATTTTGAGATCTGGCGACGAAACTTGTCGAGTGAAACACAGCTGTGAATTAGGATTCTCTATTAACAAACATGGGAAATTTATTTATACTTGTTATATACCATTTCTTTCAAGAAATCAGTGGGAAAATACACTAAGAAAAATCAAACATTCGTTAATTTTACTAGAAGACAAACACAATTGCTCGATTTCCTTCAGTGACCGGATTTACTATTACCGAGGCAAGCCGGTCATAGTGATGAATATCAGCGGGCTTGACAAGACGGCTATTATTAAGTGCAGGTATGGGTTGCCATTCTTTTTCACCAAATTTATAATAACAGATGTCAGTTCTATTGAGTTACTGGAAAGATTTCCCAAAGTTTCATAAGTAAATTCCTTTGGAAGTCTGATGAATTTTGAGAAAATTTATTTTTCTTACCAAGAGGAATATTGTTTTATTTTGATTTTATAATTTAAATTTGCAAGATTTTGATTAAATATGCTTTGAATTTGTTTTAGTAAAGCTTTTTGCTTAGATTTCTTTGGAATAGTTACGAATTATTTTGGCAAAGAACGAATTTCTCGATTATTTAGAGAACGTTGAGCAGATTGCTGGGTACAATTTTATAGCTAAGATAACGCCACTACCTGATTTATAAGGTTGCCTCCTAAAGGTATCCTTTAAGGACACTAAGTCACAATTTTTCATGAGTTGAAAGTTTAAATGTAACCACCACAACCCAAATGTGTGAATGCCTTTATCGTAGCTATCTAGTCCGTTTATTAAAGTTAGAATTAGATAATGGTTAGAAAAATCCATTCCTTTCGACTTACAGGGTAGATAGGTTCTTTTATCGTAGGAATGAAAGAACAATATAAATTTGACTGTTAAAATTTATTAGATGGAAATTTTTTTTCAATTTTTAATTAGTAAGAAATTGGGGAGTGAAATTTTGTGTGGCCAATATGACACATATCACTACTTTATTATTATTTATTTATTATCATTTTAAACATTGAAATATCTAGTTAGGGCAGGATAACAGAAAAGTTAAACCTTTTAATTTAAGTATTTCTAATGCCCTGTTAGCAATTCCTTTTATTCTTAAATTTAAATTTACAAATCCATTAGAACAAATTAAAGAATAAAATAATCATTGGCTAAACTTTTATTAAATAATTATAAAAAATAAATTCTTTTCAATAATAAATAAAATAACTATATATTAGTCTTGATAATTGTGATAGTTTAAGACACATTTTTTAGAAAGAATATTTAACAAAGGCAAATAAATTACAATAATTAGTAAACTGATATGAAAATTTTCTGAAATGTCGAATATTGAAATCTTAAATGACAAATTTCCTCTCTCTGACCTGAAAAAACTACATAAAATATCAATTAAAAACGATATTGCGATTCCTAGAAATTAGAATTGGCTCTCCACAATGCCATTTCTGATATTTCATCGGCCCTTGATTTCTCCAAATATTTTGTGTCTCCCGCTTCTAGGAGCTTGAATTTCAATTTACTCAATTCATCTCGTACTAGTGCCAAATCATCTTGGAATGATTTCTTTTCGGTGCGCAGTTTTTTATTTTCCATTTCTAATCCTCGATTTCTCTCGCGACTTTCTAGAATGTCAATAAACTTTATTTTGTTAATTTTATTGACATTTTTAAAATTTCTTTAAGAGTAAATGTTTAAAAATGCCGCCATATAATATGGTATAATATTTGAATAATTAAAAATAAATAATAATAATAATAATAATAATAATAATACTAATAATAATAATAATAATAAATAATTAAATAAATTTGGCAAGGATTTAATTAAACGATAACGCCAATAAAAAACCTTTCGTACGATATATTTCGATAGCACAGCTATCATCTTCAGGTACTCAAAACCAACTAAAAATATTATGAATTAACATTTAATTTAAACAAATTATTTTTTATTAATTTAATTTTTTAATAAATAAATATTTTTAAAAATATATTTTAAATTAATTTTAAATTTTAAATTTTTTACTTATATTCTAATTTCTAAAAATTAATGTAATTTAAAATTTTAATTATTTTAATAATATTAAAAAACAAACATGATTTAACATACGTAAACTATTTAAAAACATTCAAAACATTCGTAGTCACAGCACTCTGCACATTAATCTTTGGATCCAATGACCTTATCAGCAATGCTTCACATATCACTCATTCCCAATAACTATTAAAACTTCTCAACAAAATTCTAAAATCAGACATTCCGATATCACTTTTACAGCCTCTATTGTGTTCACTAATATTGGTCAAACCCTTCAATCGACAATGCTCTAGAACTCGAGTACAGAGATGACGGGAAGTCTCTCCAATGTATGTGGCATTACACCCATTACATGTAAATTGATAAACGAGATCAGAACACAATCCAACCGGAGTTTTTGATTTATTAATAAACATATTGCGTACCTTACAAGAATTAGAGACGATCTTATACTCTAAATTTCCTATCAGTTTACCCAACTTCCTCTTATAATTTATAAAGCCTTCAGAGTACGGCAATACTAACACATATTTAGGCTCAATTTTTTTATATCCATTTTTACAATCACCCAGATCAACACTCAATTCACACCCATCCGACAAATTACATTCAGACTTTCCACAACATGGATCCTTAGGATTTTTAATCAATTTATCAACAGTTTCTTTTATCATCAACAATAAAAATGATTTAGAATATCCATTCTTTATCAACAACTCAACCAATTTATCAACACTTTTTACCGAATTAGCAAAAGTAGAAGATAAAGCCCATGAACGATAAATCAATCCTTTCACCATATTTCTCTTATACTTAAATTCACAAAAGCTTTCTGGAGAAGTATAAAGACCAGTATCAGTTGGTTTTCTATAAATCTCTGTCTCATACTGTTTATCTTTGCGTTGAATTAACAAATCCAAAAACGCAATTGATGACTTTCTCTCCGTTTCACATGTGAATACAATGTTTTTATGTAAACTGTTCATAAACTGCAAAAACGGTTCTACATGTTTCTGGTTTTCAAATATAAGAAAAATATCATCCACATACCTTTTATAAACAAAAGGTTTTTCAAATTGGAAAGAAGCAATTTTCTTTTCCAAACTAGCCAAAAATATTGATGCCATCGTTGGTGCTAAAGGGGAACCCATAGCGAATTGAGTGTTGATCTGGGTGATTGTAAAAATGGATATAAAAAAATTGAGCCTAAATATGTGTTAGTATTGCCGTACTCTGAAGGCTTTATAAATTATAAGAGGAAGTTGGGTAAACTGATAGGAAATTTAGAGTATAAGATCGTCTCTAATTCTTGTAAGGTACGCAATATGTTTATTAATAAATCAAAAACTCCGGTTGGATTGTGTTCTGATCTCGTTTATCAATTTACATGTAATGGGTGTAATGCCACATACATTGGAGAGACTTCCCGTCATCTCTGTACTCGAGTTCTAGAGCATTGTCGATTGAAGGGTTTGACCAATATTAGTGAACACAATAGAGGCTGTAAAAGTGATATCGGAATGTCTGATTTTAGAATTTTGTTGAGAAGTTTTAATAGTTATTGGGAATGAGTGATATGTGAAGCATTGCTGATAAGGTCATTGGATCCAAAGATTAATGTGCAGAGTGCTGTGACTACGAATGTTTTGAATGTTTTTAAATAGTTTACGTATGTTAAATCATGTTTGTTTTTTAATATTATTAAAATAATTAAAATTTTAAATTACATTAATTTTTAGAAATTAGAATATAAGTAAAAAATTTAAAATTTAAAATTAATTTAAAATATATTTTTAAAAATATTTATTTATTAAAAAATTAAATTAATAAAAAATAATTTGTTTAAATTAAATGTTAATTCATAATATTTTTAGTTGGTTTTGAGTACCTGAAGATGATAGCTGTGCTATCGAAATATATCGTACGAAAGGTTTTTTATTGGCGTTATCGTTTAAATAATAATAATAATAATATTAATAATAGTAATGATAATTTAATAGTGTTATAGCGGCAGTTCCATATGGGTAAGGATACCATCTGAGGTTGACAGTTATATATATATATGTAATTAAAATATATATGTAATTAAAAATATGAATAAATTTAAGATGCCACGAAGAAGCATAAATATTTAACATAGTTTTGTGAAATAAAATTGTTTTACAAATTATATTCAGTACAACCCATCTGGTCATGAACAACTTAAAATTTTTATTAGAAACAATTTCAAAATTCAACGGAATAAATCTTTGTGTTAATGAATGGTTGACTGAAATCAAAACTTTATATGAGTTATAGGGGTTGCACTGAATATATTGTGTAATAGTTGTATGACATACTTAGTTGTTGATTCTCATCTGATGTGCAAATGTAATAAGTTGAATTATAATTCTAAATTTAAATTTCTAAAGATTTCGATTGCAAAATAACAAAGAAAATCATTAATTTTAAAGTGAGTAATTATTTTATTCTATAAGTGGCCAACTACCAAAGGCCTATTGGAAGCCCCAAATTGAGTATTAATCCCTTACCGATCACTTTAGGAGCCGTTGATTTAAACCAGCGGTTGGGAACCTTTTTCAAGCAAAGAGCCAAATCAACAAAAATTTTTTAAAAAAAATTTAAGAGCTGCAGTCACAAACATATTTGAGCTAAAAACTTGTGTAGCATTTAAATATTTTTCTATTAAGAAATGGCTTATTTTATTTAATGGCAGCATTTTCCAATTCTATATAATAAATAAAACCAAATACATATTTTTAATTTTTCAGTATTTATTAAAGTTAAGAAAAAAATAATAATATAATATTGAAGTTATGAATCAAAAACTATTGAACATTTATTAGTGTGACTTTCGAACATGTGTCATTCCAGCCAAATTTTTTAAATTGGTCACATATTTGGTGGTTTTTAATCTAGAAAACTAATTCACGAAACTTATAAGTTATAACCGTGAGTAAAAATAATTCAATAATAATTCAACAATACAGATTGTTGACCAAACGATTTTTTATTTAAGTTTAAATATTTTTATTTTGTGTCTTAGGTGAACATTTCAAAAACATACTGAACATAAGATGGCAGCAGCGATTTTTTTAATATTATTCAAAGAACCGCCGGTTCCCTACCGCTGATTTAGACCGATATCTCGTCCTTTAGATAAGCAGCTGGCTGGCTATAAGCCATAAACACCTTACCTTTAACACACTCATTAAACGAACAGCAAGCGTAAATAAAATTATTCAAATTATTAATATATTGTGAATTATTGCTGCAAACGATTTAAATTAGATGTAGTAAATTTGATATTTATAATTTCCGGGGATTATAATCCCTGCCCACAATGCCCGCCATTTTAATTTTGATATTCCCGTATTTGCACAGGTTGACACTTGCTATATACATTAAGAAAGCTAAAATATAAGCCATATCAGCGGTAATTTATAGTCAAAATTCTAAATCGTACAATAAATTCACCAAAATAAATAAGATAAAGACGATTCACAGTAAATAATAAATTCAACTGTTGTTTTGTGTAATAATAGGGCTGAATCATGGCATTTGTATTCATAACTTGAATCTTCGTATCTAAATCTTTCTATAAACTTCATGTACATTTATATATATGTATATCACGAAGTGTAAATGGAAAAATATACAACAAGCATTTTGTGATTTTCCAATATTCGCAATGAACAAATAAAAACATCATCAAACTGTTGGACCACACAGCCTGATTACTGATTTGTGATCACTTACCATAGACTATGGCACTGAACCAGTCGGCTTGCTTTAATAACATCCATGTATTATTTTGTTGGTTATATTTTCATTATTATTTTACATTTTTATATTTATATTTCAACATGTCATAAAATGATATATTAAATTTTAAGATTGGTGAATATTGTTTTCGTTAATATTACTACAATTATTAACTATTATTATTATTATTATTATTATTATTATTATTATTATTATTTTTTTTATTATTATTATTATAACGCCAATAGTTTGAATGTCGAAAACTGAATGAAAATTCTCATTTAATAAAACTTGAATCTTTCACCAAATGTTTAAATAATCATCCATTAATTATTTATTGTTGTTTTTTCTTTATTATTATTACAATTTATTATTATTTATAATTAATTAATTATTATTATTATTATTATTATTATTATTACAGTAGAACCTCGTTATAACGGACCCCGTTATAACGGACTTCGGTTATAACGGACAAAAAAATCGCAGAAATATATTAATTAAAATTTTCTTATTTTGACTTAATCTCTTAACAAATCCGTTCAATGCATTACAAATGATATTTATTTCTATCAATTAAACAATATTGATTGTATTTTTAAGTGAATAGCCTTCATATAAAATAGTGGCCTGTTTTAAGAATAAGAAATAAAACCCTATTTTTTTACATTAGATTATTTTATACATTGCTGTATATTTTTTTTAGTGCAATTAAAGAATCTTTTATTTCTACTAATAGTTTGCTGTTCCTTAACCGTCAAAATGGATAAACGAAAAAGAACAATGCTCAGTATCAACCAAAAATTAGAAATAATTAACAAATTAGCATCAGGTGTTCCTGTTTCTCGCATATGTAAAGAAAAATGCCGAGAGAATAAATAAATTTGCACTACTCTGTGATGTAGGGAATATGAACAATGAACGTAAAAAAATGAGATTTGCAAAAAATGCATTGCTCGAAGAGGCGTTAATGAAGTGGTACATTCAACAACGCTCCTGTGGAATTCCAGTAAGAGCTCTTGAGCTAAAAACTGCAGTAATCAAGTTAGGAAAGTATATGAATATAAATATTAAAGCAAGTGATGGATGGTTGTGGCGCTTCCGAAAAAGATACGGAATATCAAACAAACGGATTTATGGCGATGCAATGAGTTGTGCAGTGGAAGAAATTGAACCATTCAGACAAATGTTTAAAGATTTTATGACTGCTAAAAACTTCTCAAAGTTTCAGATTTATAATGCTGACGAGACTGGTCTACTCTGGCGCACTTTACCTGAGAATACTCAAGCTTATAATTTCGATAAAAATACACCAGGAAGAAAAAGTTGTAAGGATAGAATTTCAGCGTTGCTTTGTGCAAACGCAGATGGCAGCCATAGATTAACCCCTGTGATTGTTGGCAAATCTTGCAAACCTCGGGTTTTAAAAGATGTTATGCATTCTTTGCCGGTAGTATATTACAATTCTAAAAAAGCATGGTTTACTTCATAAATTTTCAAAAATTGGTTTTTTAATCATTTTGTTCCAGATGTTATAAAATTTCAACATGAAAAGCTTGGAATTCTTCCTGCAGAAGCTACTGGTATTTTGTTGTTAGATAATTGTCCTGCGCATCCGTCAGAAAGTATCTTAAGAACACCAGATGGCAAATTTACTTGCATGTTCTTGCCAAAAATACAACAGCTCTCATTCAACCAATGGATCAAGGAATTATATTAGCAACAAAACGAATCTATCGCAAGAAGTTTTTAGATGAAGTGATGGTTGTGTGCTTGAATCAAAAAGAGGAAGAAGATACAAGAGGTCAACGCACAGTACAAAATTTGAAAAATTACAATATTAAATCTGCAATTTTTAATTTTGCCAGTGCGTGGAAAGAAGTGAAAGAGCTGACACTAACAAACGGTTAGAAAAATCTTTTTAATGGAATTGATGAAGATATTGATATTGTTCTTGATGGTATTGAAGTTCGTGACTTTTATGAGGTGATCCAAAATAACGGGGAAACTAAAGTAGCAGAGGATGATGTTTACGAATGGTTGGAAATAGACGAAGATGATCCTGGCTATAATATTATGACTGAGGGTGAAATAGCAGATCTGCTTATAAATGAGCAAAACAGAGAAAAAAGTGAATCAACAACTGAAGAAAACACACCTCGAAGGGTAAAAATATCAACAATCGCTTCTCACCTTGCCGATCTGATCGCGTTTATTAACACTTCGCCGGACAGTGATTTCCAACAATATTCTATGCACTTTCGCCTTTTTCGCGAGTTAATTATCAAGAAACAACGAGCGCTATTAAAACAGACAACCCTCGATTCATTTTTGATTACATCTTCATGCCCGAAACAATTAGATAGTGAAAAAACGAACTTCCAAGATGAAAAACGGGATAATAATTAAACAACTTTAAATTAATTTTTTTATCTTGTAAAAAACTTTTATATGCGCATTTTAAATGCATAAGTAACAATTGTGACATTGTTTTTAACCCAGAGTCTTTTTAAGAAGATTTATGGAGTCGATACGAAAATTTACTTATAACGGACTTTCGGTTATAACGGACAACCCCTTTCCCGATATAGTCCGTTATAACGAGGTTCTACTGTATTATTATTATTATTATTATTATTATTATTATTATTATTATTATTATTATTATTATTATTATTATTATTATTATCACAAATTCTCATTTAATAAAACTTGAATCTTATACCAAATATTTAGATTATCATCATTTAATTATTTGTTATTATTTATTTATTATTATTTATAATTAATTTTTATTATTATTAATATTTATTAATAATAATAATAATAATAATTTATTAATTATAAATAATAATAAATAATAATAAATTGTAAAAATAATAAAGAAAAACAACAACAAATAATTAAAGGATGATAATTTAAACATTTGGTGAAAGTTTCAAGGTTTATTAAATGAGAATTTTCGATAATATTAATAATAATAAAAATTAATTATAAATATTAATAATAATAAATAACAATAAATTGTAATAATAATAAAGAATAAACATACAACAATAAATAATTAAATGATGATATTTAAAATTAATTATTATAAATATTATTATTATTATTATCGCAAATTTTCATTTCATAAAACTTGAATTTTACACAAAATGTTTAGATTATCATCATTTAATTATTTTTTGTTATATGTTTATTCTTTATTATTATTATTTATAATTAATTTTTATTATTATTAATATTATCGCAAATTCTCATTTAATAAAACTTGAAACTTTCACCAAAAGGTTAGCTTATAATTTTTTATTGTTACATGTTATCTCTTCATTATTAATATTATTATTGACTTAATTAAAACTCGAAGCTTACATAAATTACATTTAGTAAATAAATTTTAAATAAACAGTTATTATTAATTAAGCACCACTAGTTAGCTTCAAATGTGAAATGCCTATAATTAGTACAAAATGTTTCTTGAAACATTGACGCATAAATTATTGATTGTTTTCACAATATTACTTTAGCTTATTATTATTTAGAATTGTTTTTATTCAAACTTCATACTTCTATATTAAATATACACACTCACAAGCACCATTTGAAATAGAAAATGACAGAAATTAAATCTTACCTTTTAATTGATTTTCCACAGACATAATTTTCTCTATTAATTCTGTTTTGGCCAATTCTAAAATAATGAAAATAAAATAAATGCAAATGCAAATGAAAGCAATAAAGTTATTGCTGAAAATAAAATCGATTGCCAAAAATAAATTAATTTGGGCGGAGTATTAGTAATGAACCAATGAGAAAAGAGTAAAAAAGTAATTATCAAATTACCATTGTAAGGTGAGAATGTGTCATGATGAGCAGTTGTGGTGGTGCCGGGCGAATTGAAGCTGAAATGCCGATTGATATTTGCAGAATGAGAAATATTGGAGTTATTTTTGTGATTATCAGAGCCTCCCTCGGCAGTGTAGCTGGATACCGGAAGGTAATTATTTGAGGTATTTTCATTATAATCCGTGTGGTTCAGAAATGATTGAGGTCGACTTCCTAATGGGAAAATTTTTATAATAATAAAAGTCAATGTTTTGATATAAAAAATCACGCATCAAATGTGCTTTCCATATCAAAATAGATTGAAATCAATTAATTTCAAAAGTGAAATCCAACTTGTATAATTTTTAGAGTTTTCCCCTAATTTTTTTCACTAGTTAAATCTTTCTCAGTTTGATTTTAAGCCATTTATAACTGTTATTAGTGCAAAAGCCGAAAACCTATTTGAAAATGGATTTAATCCATTGAAATACCATATAAAGATGTGAATGCTCATTGTATTGTTACTATATTTATTCAAAAGACCAGAAATTTATTTTACCTCGTTTCGTATGCAATAATTTTCACCATACCAATTGCATAGCGTGTAAAATTTCTAAAATATGCTTTCTCTCTTTCGCGAAACAACCGAACTTGGCTAAACCGTTTCAATAAATGTCTCATATAACAAAGATTCCAGACTTTAAATCTTAAAAATATATTATATTTAACCGTTTGCATCGTGAGTTCTTTGGCGATTTGGTTCCATGCCCCGAATTACCCAGATGAATTTATGGGTTTAACAGAATTTTGTGTATTATTGTTTACGTACGGAATTATATGTGACAGAAATATGACCTTGGTATGTGTTCAAACTCAATTTCGCCCAAGAATACCAAAATATTAGGTTTATAAAAAATCTTTATAAAAAAAAATTAATAAAATTTGTATAAGTTATTTAAATATTCTAGATTATGCATAGTTTTACTTTCCTACCCGATGACAACATTATAACTGTCAAAATACATCGTAAAACATATGTTTGAATCGAGCTTTCTTGTAATTAAATTATTGTCCTGTTTATTTATTTAATTAATTAATAATACAAATAAAATAATAAAAATAATAAAAATAATAAAAATAAAAATAATAATAATAATAATAATAATAATAATAATAATAATAATAATAATAATAAGATCGGTTTAGTGACCAGTTGGGTTCGAAGTGTTAATTAAATAAACTTTATAAGTTATATTAAATCTTAACATATAACTGAGACCATTGAAATTTTAAAGACTGGATGAATAGAAAGTAGAATAAAACCCTTTGTAAAATTGGGAAACGGGGGGTACTGGATATACTAGAAACAACAATTTTTTTTCTACTATTGGATATAGCTACATCCGTAATAATATATGAAATTATTTTATATTAAATCAGTGATATTGTCTTGAAAGTTTCAAAAATTAAGATATGATAAATAATTAAAACAATGGTCATGATACCTGTGAAACCAATCATTTAATGTAATCAACTCTATCACACTAATCACTCATTATTATAAGTATTTATTCTGAAAATAATGGTAAATTTCAATTACAAAATATCAACAAAATTCCTCAAACCTACATCGAATTTACAATATGCAAAAACAACTGAAAAAATTAAGATTTGATTAATTATTTCGAGTTTTCTTTTATTTTCACAATTTTTAAAACACCAATTAAGTTTTCAATGTCCACAATTAAGCAAATATTTTTTGTTTTAACCCATTGTCTGAGGGGCATAACTTCTGTGAATTCTCGGAAAGTTGTCAAATATCCAGCAAAAAAATAATTTTCGCTTTCTAGCGAAGTATTTTTTTCCTGAGATTTTAAATGAGAAAGCTGATACGGATTTTCTACATGTGGTTCAAAATTTTTATTTTTTCAAATATTGAAACGTTCATTATTAGAAAAAATAAAAAACTAGAAAAATAGATTTACTAACATTTCAAAATTTTATTTATTTAAAAAAACATTCGTTGAGAATTTCTTTTCTTCCTTAAGAATTATCTTTTTAAAGAACATTTGAAAAATTCAAATATTTTCACGACACGAGAGTGCAAGAGATACTGACCGGTCATACAATCGCAAATTGAATATGAAACGCTCTGTATCAAGGGTGGGCAAACTGTTGTCAAACACCACCTTTGGTAAATTCGGGAACATAAGTGTAGTGAACCTACATTTCTTGAAACAAACTCAGGGAAAAGATTATACTCATATTTCGAGTCTGACTAGAGTTACTCGAAATGAAACTAGAACAATATTTAAACTAGATTAAAAACCTTCCATGAAAATTTGAACATCGCTTTTCGGATTTTATTTATTATTAACAAGCATCTACATTCTTTGGTGATTCATTTCTTTTAAACATTTCTAATTCAAGCAACGGAATTCCCGTCTTCCCGCCTCTAGATAAGCATGCGTTTGAAAACGATTTGCTTTGCTTCCATAATATAGAAATTTTGCAAATTCAGCATAAATTTACCCTCCTGAGAAGGATCTTTGAGATTGGGTATTTTGAAAATATTGCTTACGTTTGGATCTACTTAAATGTAAGACTCATGAAATTTATCATATCAAAATTTCAATCCCAAATTATTAATGCCAATTTGAAGAGGAAGGATTTCAACAACTTTTCAAAGAATTGAAATGTCGAATTTCATATTAATATTTCTTATATTTTCATTTAAAATAATTTCCCCATATTTCTTATAAAGCATTTCTTACTGAAAAAGAGATATTTCTGTGGTTAAATGAACTTGCTCAAAAGTTATCATTTTGCACAATTTCACCCCCTCCCCCAACATCCAGATAAGATTGTGCATCCATGCTCTATGTTATTAAATTATTTTCAAAATATAGTTTCTATTGGGCACAAATGATTATTATTTTTATCAAATACAAGCCTGGAGGCAGAATTTATACAGCAACTACTCTTATCCGCTAAAAACCGGACTGTGATAAAAAGGTGGCGGTTTCTAAAAAATGGCGGCTTTTAGAGTAGAAAATATTAAAATTTATTAAAAAATCCAGTAAAAAATTTATTTCTTTATTATAAAAACGGCGGTTAGTGGAGTTTGGCAAATAAGAGAGTAGTTACAGTATTTCAAAAAAGAAATATAATTCAGTTTATCTTCATTTTTCTCAGACTATTGATAAATATAATATTTATACATTTAAATAGAATGTATTGATCTATAATCGGATAGAGTTAAAATAGACGAAATCGCAAACAACAGATCATTAGTGAGCAAGTTAAAAGATTTTATTGACTATATAAAACAATAAAATAGAGAATGAAAATCTTTTTTGCAATCAATGTCAATGTTTTGCTATGAAAAGTGAATTAATAATTAGCTGTCGAACAAAAATTTTAATTAAATATTTATAATTTTACTTTCTTTCTGATATCTAACGATATTACAAACGTTTACATGCAGGCAGTAAGGAATTCTTTTTTAATTCTTCTACATAAAGATTTAATTTTCAGATTTTACAGAGAAAATTATGCCTTTATTTTGCATTGTTATATTTCAGGTGCGACATTGCATTTTTCTAAATCTTCAATGGTGTGGAATATGAAATTTTTATTCAAATTATTTTTTTTTTAGTTTAAACTTGTTTAAGTAAAGCATTTTCTATGAGGAGTAAAAATAAAATAAAGTATAGAATTTATTGTTAAAATACCATATATAATTCTTGCATTTCTTGACCTTATTTCACGAGGATTAGTAATTGGAGACCTAGCAATGATAGGCAATCATTTGATCCGTTTTTGTTTAACAACAAATCACCAATTTGCTCAAAAAAATAAGTTTCCTTAGAGTCGGTTGGGAAATTACTAGTGACCGATCTTAAAGTTAGAAAATTTGATAAAGTCCCAGTAATGATAATTAACCATTTTTAAGAATTCGTCTATTTCAGTTTCAGATAATTCGTAATTGGAAGTCGTACCATTAAGCATTTCTAAAACTTACTTATTGAAGGCTGATTGCTTTGAAGTTTTGTCGGATTTCCTTGAATCTGGGAATCACCGAAAAACCAGGAACTGATATCGGCGGAGGATTTTGATAATTCATTTTTCTTTTCAAACAATCGAACTCCTTGACGTTTCCCTAAAGACATTGGTAGAGGTTTTGGTTTTTTCTCTATTTCAGATCCCAACTTATTTAAATCTACTGAACTTTTAGATTTATTAGCACGAAATCTACTGAAAAGGCCGTATCGTTTATTATTTGATGCTAATAAAAATAATAGTAATAAATATTGAGTTAAAATAATTTTTGTTTATTAAAAAAAAATTTTGGTTGATAAGAAATTGTTATAAATTAGTTTGCTTAAATCATTACAAACAAGTGATGATTGGCATTAAAAATAAATAATAATATAAAATACAGGATAAAGTAGACCAAAATGTTTTGGTGAAAACAAATTTAGAATTATCTAATAGACTTGTCTTCTTATTCACTATTTATTTGTTTTTTTTCCTTTAGAATTTTATTTATCTTCAATTTTTTTGGTTTTGGAAGAAACAATGACGAAAATTAGTGTTAAATAGAAAGAAACAAAGATCTATTAAAAAATAAAAATGAAATTCTACATTTAAAAACAAATAAACGGGGAAATTACTTTAATATAATAACATGTATTTCAGTATGGCATTCGTCAGATGAAACTTTTTGATCGGATGATAGGAAATTAACCAAGCTTGCTCGAAAATAAAAATTTTAACTTGATATTTTATTATTAAAGACTAAACAAAAATTAGTACTTAACTCTACACTACATAATAATTTTTATTTTAGTTATAAATTGTGTAAATGTATGTAAACGTATGCAAGGTTTAAAACAAAACATGTAATACATATTTAACAATGTGTACATTTCTAGTTATAGCCGTAAAAAATGTGTGATGTATACATGCTTTTATATGTATTTTTATTTTCCATTTATATGTACATAACATTTTAATAATTTTTTAATTATTTCCCTCCCTCTCTCTCTCTGAGGATATAAGTTCATAGAACTCTTGACATGTCATGTCTTCCGTTATTCTACCAATTCTAGCTTTTATTATTCCAACTCAAACAATTTTATCCATTTTAGTCTATATTATTCAAAACGAAAATAAAAAAGCCCAAATCAACAAGGCAAGACAACTTAATTGTTGGAATGTAAACTATTACGTTAGATAGTTCACTTAAAACCCTGTGAACATCACTCGAAAAGACGTTTTAATACTGTCCTAAAACAATAAGAAATTAATTTTACTCAGATTACATTAAAAATAAGCATTAATAGAATAATTCTGAAGAGAAAAAGAAAAATGAAATTTTAATGAAAATGCGTAGGAGAATGAACATACCGATAATGATAAGGCAATAATAATGCATTATTAATAAATTATCAACCAGTTCAATACCATGAATGCCGGATATATCTGGTGACTAAAAATAATTATAATATCCTGTATGCCGAACTAATCCGGCAGCATAAAATCGGCCCAGTGTTAGTGAGCCTGCCGCCAAGGATAATTTACTCCTTTCACTACATACCATAAAACAATTGAAATACAATGTATTATAATTATTTTTTGTCACTGGATACACATGCCATTGATGGTGTTGAACTGGTTCATAATCCATTTTTATCAATTATTAATAATAAATATTTATTTCGAATCCCCATATAATGGATTATGAAAACAACAAATTCCAAAAAGAAGGAAAAGAATAGTTGATGCTTGGAAGTATTTCGAAAAAATTGCAAAACACAAGGACTGTCAACATCAGTATTTCAATGGGCAGTCAAATACTTGTTTTATCACTTAAATGAGCAAGCGCTTTCAGGTAACGGAATTAGTGAAGAAAATAATATAACTAGGCAATCTGCAGAAATGTTGATTATTCGGTTGATGTTACATAATGGATTTTATTTTTATTTTCTAGAATTTACAAATTTTAAGATTTTTTCCTCAAGACATTTTACTGCACGCATTCTCCCACAGATCTACTTAGGAGCTCGACAAAGAATCTTAATATTTTTTGTAAAGGCCAACTGAGTTAGCTGAACCACAGACGCTTGAATTCCCATACCAAATGACTCCCTACATAGGAATCATGGTTCAATTTATTGACTCTAACTTTAAACACAAGAGTATTTTTACTATCAATTTTTAGTTGTCCAGAAAGACATATAGTTATACGAGTTTTATCAGAAATTGATAAGTGGAATTTACATTCAATATGAGTTTCTGTCAACTGTATCTATCTGTTAACTTTTCGCTTGATTAGTTTATAAAATTTTAAATAAAAGAACTAAACAAGAAAACGACCCTTCGTAAGGTAAGAAAGTCTGAACCTCCAATTCAATAATATATTTGGATTAAACTGGCTTAGAGATAAAAGACCCTTTTGAGAAAGGATAATTAGCAACAGGCCATTTCTCATTCAGTTATCAGAAAGGACGAGAAATATTCGTGGTGCAAAGTGTAAATCAGTCAATAAATAAAAATTGAAAATTGAAATTCCTTCATTTGTAAACAGAAACTAGAGAATTATGGAAATGTGCACATTTGATATGCATATTTAATTTCTATTCAACAGCTAGCGTGTCAGTTCTAAAAGTCAATAAAATAATTCCTGATCAAATTTGTTTGCATTAAATGTATATTAATTAATGATATACAAATGCACAGCGCATTGTAATTTCTATACAACAGCAATTACTCATCTATCTATTACAGCAATCGACAGTGATCTATTATTATTATTATTATTATTATTATTATTATTATTATTATTATTATTATTATTATTATTAGTATTATTATTATTATTAGTATTATTATTATTATTATTTTTATTATTATTATTATTATTATTATTATTATTATTATTAGTATTAGTATTAGTATTATTATTATTTGTATTATTATTATTAGTATTATTTCATAATTATTACTATCATCATCATATTATTAAAACTCTCACGGCAACAAGCAAACAAACAAAACTAATATTTTATTTTTAAATCAATCATCCATTTTTATTGTTTTTTACTATTATATGCATAATTTATGATCGATAATCGATATTCATGAATATATAATTAATTTTTTAAAATTAATAATTGATATTTATAATTTAAAAACGATATTTATATTTGATATTCGATATTCGTGATTTATAATTAACATATAATTTATAATCGATATTCGTAATTTATAATTAATAATCGATATCTATAATTAATATTTATAATCAATATTTATATTTATGATCCATATTTATATTTCATAATCGATATTCATGATTAATATTTATAATTTATAATCTATATTCATAAATTATGCCTGGAGATTATGTTATGCATGGTTACATATGCAATTTATGATATTCACTCTGGCAAGGTCACAGTTGCAAAATGATCAAGTTCACACAGAGAGAATCGACGTGAAAATAGGATTTTAGTAGTGTGAACCGATTCCCATCTCACAGGAATCCACATAAGCTAACAAATAGAAAGGTATATATAAAGAGTAAATAAATTTGATAATAATAGTTAAAGGATTTCGAACTGTCGGCCCTATCAATGATGAATATTGAAACTGAAGAAGCAGCTCATTTCCGAAATGGATAAAAGTTAATGTAATTATAATATATAAAATGAATAATGTATTTTTTGCAAAAGTTGTGTGCATTTGATGACAAATTATCAACATGAGAAATAATTGTTAAAACGACAATTATTCCCATCAAAAACTGTCACAAAATGTCACACCATAAAATAACGTCTTCATTCAAAACAATTTGTTGCTTCGATGAGGAAAAAATGTACAACTGCTTTTAGATATTCACGTAGGAAAAGTATTCTTAATAAATAGTGTTCAATTAAATGTATTTTCCAATTCTAGATCGTTGAAGATTTGATCGTCCCATACGCTTGATGTTCTGTGTATAAGCTGTATTATTTCTGAGTGATTTAAATTCTTTATTTGAATTTTTGTAGAGAAACTGGACAATTGTAATAATTAGCAAAAAAAATCACTAGAAAATCACTATAATTAACTATTTTACCGTCCATGAGTCACATATGATTCATAAATAATGAACATCTAAAGTTGGGTCTACACATTAGGGGCAGAATTTTCTTAGATTATTTATTCGTTCGTTAAGTAAACAGATAATTCTATAAAAATTGATAATAAAATTTATTTCTAGTAAATTAATTAAAAATATATTTGCACTACAAAAGATTAAATACCAAATATGTTGCTGCTCAATAGGAAAGCGCAATCTAATATGAAGTAGAGGAAACAGAAAAAATGTTAAAGAGTTACATGTATAATGAAGGACATTTTCTGAGATAAATCGGGGACACATGGTCACTTTTTAAATTTTTGATTAGTATATTTATAACTTTTACTTATGAAAAATTTATTATAATCAAAAATCATAAAATGAGAAAAGAAAGTTTATCTACAATGTTTTATCCTTCCGTTTTGCCTTTAATAATTCTATTCGTATTTTCTCGCATACTGTTTTACTTATACAATTTTACCAACTTCTTTTAGTTGATATTTTCCCAATACTTCATCCGGGATATTATTTCACAGTGTAAAATGTGAAAAACGAGAAATTCGTCCAGAGAACTTAGATAATTAGTTAAATTTAAAATTTAAAAAAATACAAAAAAATGTTCCCGGTAAAATATCATCTTTCAATAAATATCAAAAACTAATTTTTAATAATGAAATAGTTTTTAATAAAACAAAGAATAACTACCTGGACTCTCTTTTGAACAAACAGATGTTTCATGGCTTAGAGAAGTTTGATTGTCTGAAAGAGCAAGCTCAATATTATGGGATTTCTAAGAACATTACTTGTTTCATAACGTTCCGGTTTTGTGATATTATTTTCAATAGATATATCGGCTGTTGTCTGTAAGCCATCAAACGGGTTTTTACTGTGATAGCCATTCATCATTGGAGAATTCGGCCCGGTACCAGAGGTCATTGGCGAATTATATGTCGAGCACGGGCTGTCACTTCCGGATTTATGATTAAGATTTTTAAGCTGATTGACTCTGATGGGAGAGGCTTTTGTACTCGTGTCATTATAATTCTCAAATGGGTTTTTACCATTATATTCAAAATCGTTATTTTGAGATCCTTGGTATGAAGTATTTGATTTTTTTCGCCGAAAAAGATTCATTGTTGAACTAATAATATAACATTAATAAACTAGATTAAAATATAGATTTTTGGTGTTTTCTAGTGGAAATATTTCCTGGACCATACTTAACCCATGTCTCTGAAGCGGTGTTTATTGATAATAATATTTTTTTAGAAAAAAACTAAATAAAATTTCATTTTTGGATGACACCTACTGAAGGGACTTTGTTTCCAATATACTTAACATGATGCTGTGATTGTTTACTCTTCAATTCATTAGGGAGGTCTATTTAAACACTATGAGAAACAAAATGCGTCTCTAATCACTACACCAATCTATTTACATGTACAAACAATATAAAACAGCTATTTGTATATTTTTTCTATTTATAAATTAATTATTTTTTATAGTAGACCCTAATTTGTAAAGTAACTGATGGTAATATATGATATATGTTGTATTTTATTTATATACAACATAATATTGCAGCACAGTATTTCATCTCAAATTTATCGGGGGAAAAAGTTTGATCCTAAGAAATAAAAGTGTTAACCAGTAAAATGAATTTAACCTTGAATAAATAAATTTCATTTAAATTATATATTTTTTAGTTACTATAATTTGGATTTTACACGTTTATACCAGTGTTTATTGTATATGCTTGACAACACCAAGTTTCTAGGCGCATTGTTAGTCATAAACGATTGATATCTTCAGTTTTAACGAAAGCCACATCAGCCATACCCAGCTGTTGATTTGCATAAATTTGTATTATATTTCGAAAGTTTATGATATCAATATCAGCATATAATTAACTGTCATGGCCTCTCAAGAAAAAAGTGACTTTCTGCGTTACATTAGCCATAGAGTATTGAGATAAAAAACTTATTGAAAAAATATCCTATACTTTAATATTTAAATAAATTAATGATCTTACTTCGTCTTAAGAAATAGTTTTTAACTCGGACTTGATCGACGATAATTTTAAATAAATGACAAGTTACCTTGTTCCCATAAAAAATCCCGAAAATCACAAGTCTATCGAAAAGAAATATTTTCCGTGATTTTTAGGATTTCTGGACAAAAATGTTTTAGTAATTTCGCTTTTACGTTACACTCAAAAATCATTATTTGCACATTTTGTTGTCCAAAAATTCTGGGGAACAAAAAACACATTTTGGACTTAAAAATCAAATTAGAAACAAATATTATTAAAATAAAACAAGAGAAATAGTACTTTGATAGATTATGCATTGATCTAGAAAGACTTTTTTTAATTTTCAACTTTTGCACTTCTCCCGGTTGCCAATAATCTTCAGCCCACATCCAATAGTAAAGATATCCTTGAGGATTCGAATTTTTCTTTGTAGCTTCCAATTCTGATTTATAAAGATTAGAAAGCAAAAGAGGGGGTCTGTCATTTGGTAAACCATTAGTAATCGGTTTAGGAGGAATGCTAATTAGTGGAATAACCACTTGGCCAGCATGATGGCCCTTAGAATCTGTGACAAGCAGCGATATTGGTTCGAAAGCATTTCTGCAAGTTCTAGAACCATTATAGTTAAAAAGAAATATTGGGAGACTAATTAAAGATAATAATAATAATGATAATAATAATAATAATAATAATAATAATAATAATAATAATAATAATAATAATAATAATGATAATAATGATAATAATAATGATAATAATAATAATAATAATAATAATAATAATAATAATAATGATAATAAATAAATAATAAATAATAATAATAATAATAATAATATTTGTAAATAAATAATTAAATAAATTTGGCAACGACTTAATTAAAAGAAAACATCAATAATAAACTCTTCGTACGATATATTTCGACAGCATATCTGTCATTTTCAAGCATAAAAAAACCAACTAAAATTATTATGAATTAACTTACATTTTAAACAAATTATTTTATTATATAGAAGGGTTTGACCAACATTAGTGAGCACAATAGAGGCTGTAAAAGTAAAATAGGATTGTCTGATTTTAGTATTTTGTTGAAAAGTTTTAATAATTATTGGGAACGTCATGAATTGGGAAGGTCATTGGATTCAAAGATTAATGTACAAAGTGATTTGACTACAAATGTTTTGAATGTTTTTAAATAGCTTGAGTATGTTTAATCATAAAATGATGCTTGTGTATTGTTTTTAAATTTTTTTTTAATTTTTAGTATTATTTAAATAATTTAATTTAATTTATAAAACATTTCATTATATTTTAAAATTATAATATAGGTAAATATTTATAATATTTATTTAAAAAATTTTAAAAAATTAGTAAAATGTATTTAAAAATTTTTTAAGTGTTTATTTATTAAAATATTAAATTATTATAATATAAAAAAATAATTTGTTTAAAATATAAGTTAATTCATAATATTTTAGTTGGTTTTATTTGTGCCTGAAGATAATAGTTATGCTGTCGAAATATATCGTACAAAGAGAAGAGTCATTTATTTGCGTTTTCTTTTAATAATAATATTAAAAATAAAAAAATAAATAAAAATAATAATAAAAATAATAATACACTCATTTACTGATTTTGTTAATGCTGAAGAAAATTTAGTAACAGAAAATGTCACTGAACAGGAAGTAGAATTAAATTTATCGCTAACTGATACGTCAGATAACAATCAATGTGTTAAGCTTCCCAACATTCATAAAGCATTTGAGTGCATGCAACAAGTAGTTCTTTTTTATTCAAATCAGGATAAAACTGAATATTTACAAGAAAGTTTAATAGCAATTGAATCAGATTTGGAGAAGATTTTACTCAAGAAAAAAACCAAGCAGCGGAAAACAACTGAGTTTATTTTAAAAAAATAAATGGGTTGATTAGTAAAGTTTTTTTTGATATTTTTTAAAATTATCCTTATAAAAAAGTATCTGTTAAAAAGAAGTATCGGTTATAGAGAACATTTTTTCAAGTCCCAAAAATGTTCTCTTTAAGCGGTATCTACTGTAGTAATAATAATAAAAATAATAATAATAGCAATAATGAATAATAAGAATAATAAATAATAATAATAATAATATTAATAATAATATATAATAATAATAATATATACTAATAATAAATAATAATAAATAATAATAATAAAAATAATAATAATAATAATATTGACCTGCTGATTTATTCACCAATGCGCTTTATTATTCATAAATTTTTTAAAGTCATGAAGGATTGAAAATGTTTATGAATTATTGATTGCATTAAAAGATTAATTTCTATAAATATTCGAAGATTTCCTATTCACTTCGTGTAGTGCAGGGTTCCGCAAATTTTGTAAGTTGCGCCCCCATTTTCAACATATTTATTTTGGCGCCTCCGACTTAATAAAAATCATAACGCCGAAATAAAAAAAGACGTAAATAAAATAAACATCTTTAAAATAAGCAAAGTGTATTTTTCTATTTCTTGTAAATTGAACAAATTAAATATTATGAAAATAACAGTTCTAATGCTTTAGCAAAAAAACAGTAATAAATATTCAACGAAAAAACCATACTTCGTTTGTAAAATCTAACAATTTTAAAATTTTCAGGAAACAAAGAATTATTGCATTTTAAAATTTTCTGCGCCCCAAAATTATTATCACGCGCCCCAATCCGGTGGCCCGCCCCCTAGTTTGCGCATCTTTGATGTAGTGTAATGTTTCCAAAACTTTCTGTGTCTTTGCTATATTTACTTTTAATACATTTGCCAAATCCTGGAAAATTATAAAAATAGAATACACGTGATTGATGAAGTCAATTTCCTTCATTCGATATATTGCTTCTCCCGGTTCCCGTTCAGTCACCGACTGATATTATCGACACTACAGCAGAAATGCCAGTTTCACATAACATATAACCTATGGCAATAAAATTTCGAAAGATTTGCTTGTAAAAACAGAAAAATTTTTATTCTTAGGAGAATTTCTTTATTCTTTAAACGTAGCAAAATGTTGAAAGGGTTGCTTCAATGTGTTGTAACAAGAGAGAGGTTTGCAGGCTTTTTTCGGTGCAAAAGGATGATGCCGACTTGCCAAAGTGACCTCTCTTCTTGCTATGCAAACAAAACCCACCAGGAAAGGTAAATGCAGGCATGAATCAATTATGCTGTGTGTCATATTGCTTGCTTGCAAGTGTAGACGATTGGAGTATTCCCGGGATTGGCAGAATTAGCATAAAACTTAATTTGAGAAACAAAACATTTATTGATTAGGTTTTTTAATTGCCATTTCCTCGCCAGTTTGTGCCGAATCCTGAAATCAATACATTCAATGTCCCTTTCAGTAAATATAGCAATCGACTCATGTTGCCAGTATTTATCTTGTTTTGACCGATAGATTTTAAAATTAGTTTTTCTATAATTTCAAATAAAGAAAATTCAAAATATATTTTGTAAAAAACTTTTAAAATAAAAAATCTTACACTGTAATTTCACATAACCATTCAGGATTTCCAGATTCTGATTCGATTTTGGCTGTGGCCATTTTCTCTATGACACCAAGAAAGAGAACACGCCATTTTCGAGGCTGACTTTCTATAGAAAATATTAAAGTTATAAATGCAAGAAAGAAGCATTTACTGACTAACTTGAACTTTTATTGGAATATGGCAATTTTAAATCCTGTCCTTTGTTTACTGAAAAAATAATAAGTAATAAACATCACATTTTTAACAAAGTAAGATCTTTAAATATTAATATATACCTATTAATTTAATTTTTTTAGGAACACGAGAATCCATAAATTTGAATTCAATGGACAAAAGTTAAGTCAAGCAATTAATTAATAAATAATAATAAATTTTAAATAAAACTTATTATTTAAAATTATATTGAAAAAAATTTTACAATGTTATTTCAAATATTTGTATTGATAATATGATTTATTTAACTTATTTAAAGAAATATAAACATTTGTGTTAATAAATTCTAAATTTTATAAATTTTTTAAGATTCAAAATAACTTATTAGTAATATTAATAAACGTAATTAAACATAAAGAATAAGAGCTAGCTAAAGATTTATGGATACAATATAAATTAATTTCTTATTTTCGATAAACAAGGTCAAGCAACACTAATTTTATGAACTTGGATTTTCAAAATGAGCAAAAGAAAAAAAAAATATTAATAACTTTCATCGAATTTAAAACTTAATTGTTAATAAGTTTAAATGATACGACCATTGAATTTTTGGATTAAAACTGAAGATTAATTTAAAATATTTCTATTGGTGGGTATCTGGGTGTTGATATTTTGAACCCATACAAATATTTTTCGCCTGCCACTCGGCACCCGTTGCTAAGCAATGTTGGAACTGTGTTCGAGTGGGTAAATCGTCCGCAAAAAGTGAGCGCTATTGCTATTGCTATAATTGACCGAACAATCCATAGGTCCAACAAGCTGCCGATAGAAGGCCTGTGCTCGATTTCGATTTTTAGGTCCCATTATTCTCCTATCTCTTTCAAAGGTTAACCTATACTCTCATATAATTCATTGTTATGTCCATTCCCATAGTCCTTCTTATCGTCGTCCGTGTTGCTAATTGTTCTATGGCATGTACACCTTTTGTTAAATTAAATATTCCCACAGTATATCTTTTACCCTTATCCCTATTATAAGTACAATTTTCTCTATTATTGATACTAGCATTATCATTGTTACTATTATATGTATTACGTTTATTAATTGTTACTACTATTACCTTTATTAATATTCTCATTACTATACTTACCGTTACATTTATTATTATCACTACTATTATTATTATTACTATTATTATTATTATTATTATTATTATTATTATTATTATTATTATTATTATTATTATTATTATATTTTTTACTTATTATTATATATTTTACTTATATAACAATTTAGCAATACTCCATCCTTATGCTACAGTTTCCGACAAAGTATTTTTATTGATTCGGAAAATTTGAGCAGCATTCCGCCCTTAATTTATAGTTTTATAAGAATATTATACAAACGACTGAACAACATTCCATTTTTCCTTTAATTCGAAAATTTGAGCAGCAATCCGCTCTTATTTTACGATTTATAAGAATATTATACTAACAATCAAACAACATTCCACCTTTCCTTTACTATTTTCGATAAGTATTTTAATTAATTCGGAAAGTTTGAGGAGAGTTCCGCCCTTATTTTATGGTTTTATCCGGATATTCTATTAATTATTGAGCCGAATTCTACTTTTACTTTGCAAATTTTGATAAGTATGTTAGTTGATTCGGAAAATTTGGGCAGCGTTCCGCCCTTATTTTACAGTTTTATGATAAAAGTTTCAATTATTTCCGAAAATTTGCGCAGCGTTCCGCCCATATTTTATGGTCTCAATTCGATATAATTTATTTAATCCTTACATACCATTTAAAACATTATTTTCCATGATTTTAGTCGTTAGGATTAATCTTTTCCGATGGCTATTCATTTTAACTGTTTCAACGATTTCGCAATTTTTCCCCGCAACCCTTTCTCTCTCTTTATCCTTATGATCTATTTATGTTCATATTATATTTAATGAGTGCCCACTGGACTACTCGGTGTTAGTGATTTTGAGCCGATTACTGTTAAAGATTTTTGGTCTATTTTTCAGGAAACGGGTGGCGAAGGAGCAGCCAAAACTACTTCCCCACCTCCCAATTTCCTCTATAAATGGACAATATATAGGTTCCGGCTACTGCGTTCTCACGAACTATTGGCGATCATACATGCACTTACACAATTCGATAAATTATGTGTCATTTTAATTACTTGCAGTTTGTTTTTGGCTGTGGGCCGCAAAATAAAAATAAAAAAATTAAATGTTACCATCTAAATTCGATAAAAGTTTCGAGGCGTAATCGTATATTCTTCATATAAATTCTACATTCATATCATAAAATTCAATAACTGCAGGAAATTGCAAAAATACTACAGATTCTTCATATAGACTCTTCCTTTCATATCATAAAATTCCATAACTGCAGGAAAGTAATACCAAAAATCGACAACAGTAATTTAAAATCAATCTGACCACCTACAGCTAACAGTTGAATTAAATTTGTCTCTCTGCACACAGCCTGTTAATTTTGGTCTGATCTTGTATGGTCAATTTGGCTATACACAGTCTGTCAAGTTGGTTGAAATTTGGTTGTCAATTTTGTGCTGAAAATTTGTGAAAACACATCAGTATATATACCTACAATTCTACCTCAACCTTGCGTGTTATTTTTATTGCGATTAAACAAAATTTGACCTTGAAATTATTGGTGTTATCTAAATTAAATTTTTATTAATTTCTTAATTTAAATTAGTAATTTATTTTTAACATTTTTAATTAAATTTATTCAGCCAAAAATATTTTTTTTTATTCATTTAATTCATTATTCTTTACTTTTATATAAATGGTCATTTTACTGTCAAATTTTCTTGTTATTATGTTATTTTTTATGTAGATTTCGTGCGTTTCTTGATGCATTTTGTATTTATTTTATTTTACTTTTATGTTTTTTGATTTTATATTTATTTATATTCTCTCAGATTTTAAAGTGTTTATTTGGTGTTGTATATTGTATTTTAAGTTATCTTGGTGCTGCGTTTTTGTGCTGTATTACTGATATATTTAAACAATTCTCAAGGCCATTTGTGGTATGGCCCAACACTATGACTTTAGAATGTTTTAAATATGAATTTCAAATTTAAATCGCTGCGTACTTGATAGGAAAGAAAAATCTTTTATGTAGACATCTCAAGTTGTTTATGTTCACGGACTATCAATAGAAGACATGTGTCAAATTTAGTGTTCCTTTATAATGAAATATAGTTTGACCGAGGCAAAGGAGTTAAGATAGAAATAATTTTATTCAAGATAAGTGGAACAAATCGTTTAAACTAATTATAATAACAATATTTTTAATGCAAACACAAATATATATATATATATATATATATATATATATATATATATATATATATATATATATATATATGGGGTTTATGGTTTCGTTAACCTTGACCCTAGATGTAAATATTTTTCTTGCCACCAATGGTTACCCGTCGCTAAGGTGAGATCGCCAAAGGTGAGCGCCGTGTAGGAACTACTCTGGCCCGACCTCAAAGCTTGGTTCAACGCACTACCGTTAGAAGTTATGTGTGCGATTTACTTTTTCTGGTCCCTCACCTATATGGTAACATTACATTCTGATCTTCTTGTGGCTTTACCCTATTACTACTGATATATAATTTTTAGGAATTAATTCAAGCAAAACATTTATTGATAGTCAGTAAAAACAGTTCCAAATTATTGTTCCGGTGTCTTTGCATCACGGCGTTTAGCTCGTTCGGACCTTCCCGGCCTGTGCTTGAGTACTTTAGTGGCAGGAACCGTCGCAGACGTCGCTTCCCTGTAGGCCAATTGCGCTGGAGCGAATACCAGATGGTAGGTTACCGCGTTGCCCTCCCGGCACGCTGATAACGCTACCTCAAGGCCGCGTATTTGGATCTTTTGTGACTGGGTGAGCTGCTTCTCCTCAGACTACCCTCACTGTGCTGCTGTCATTTTTTGATAGATCATCTTGGCCTTTCCTGGTTCAATTCAGGTGGCCTTGGTTTGTTGAATTTCCTGGTTGAGTTGTGCTATTTGCTGTCGTAGATTTTTGTTGGCCGTGCGGACTTTGTGTAGCTTTTGTTGAAAAATATGAACTGAGTTCATTTCTAAATGTAAATTACACTATTTACTTCCATTATTTATTATAACTAATATTTAATCGTCGCACCCCAATCCGCACCCTAATAAACTTCCATTTTACTAATTCGTTTCGTTAAAGATGTGTTAGTTTTTCAAGAAAATATTGGCGCAAACAGTCTAAAACACTATTTAGGAACATTTATTAAGTATTTATTGATGATAACACAAGCGTTATTAAAGTCAGCGTCGGTTGCATCTAGTTCCACTATTATCGCATCTTCGGCTAGGACAGCTGCGTGCATACGAATGATCGCAATGTTGGTCCGGCTCTTCTTCCACGTTTCTTTGCTCACGAGGGAGAACTTTCCGTGGGACCACCACGTTCATTGCTCCGGTCTGGCCACGGAGTCTCCGGTCGTCCAACTCGAACGAGACATTGTAGTTGGGAGCATACCCATCAGTGCTGGGTATTCTGCCTTACGCAATGTCCGCGTTCACTTGTGCCAGGTACCGTCGAGCCTTTGCAACTTGACGATTTGTTTCTTTTTGATGCTCCTCCAGTCGAGCTAATATGAATTCGCGTTTTATGACCACATATGGGAGTTCTACGTCTTCTGAACTTCCTTGATTACCGGATCTTGTTTCTCGAACGGGGGATATTGAAAATCCCGCATCCCACATCGCCTGCCTGCACCTGACTGCTGAGTGTGCAGGGAATCTGGTGATGACCCGGGACGCATCGATCCATGAGTCCTCTAAATTAGAAAATATCAATCTAAGCCAATTTTGGGTTTCGTTCTCAAGAGCCTGCTAGGGGTCCTCAGTATTTGGTATGGTCTACGAAGGTTAAGCCTTCTATTAAGGGACGCAGTTGTTAGTTAGGTTAAGCTTGCTAAAACTGCACTTGGTCCATTTAATAAAACAATTGCTAATGATATTATTTATTAAAGATTTTATATTGACGGCTCAATTTCTTTTCATCCTTATGATTTTCCCGGTGGTTGAACCAAGAGAGTAAACTTACTAATACTATTAGAAGCTTTTCAGGTTTAAAATGTTGGCCTTTTGTTAACTAACCTGTTCTTACGATGTGTCTTGGTTTCCTCGGTGAAGAGAAAGAAAAAAAATTCCACGATTAACATTATAGAGTAATCCTTCAGTGTGTAGGTAATATCATATGTAGACACGGGATTATTGTCGTTAGCTTAATCCGGAATTTAAACATTGCCTTCCATAATCCGTCCAAATTATTAATCATCGTTATCATTATTCCGCCCTGAAATCATCGTTCTAATTCCTTCTTGGTTTCTACAATTATCGCTAGTTTATACAAAATTTTATCGCCATGATTCCTTATAACATTTGATTGATTTTTCTACGAATTCGGAATTTTATCACTATTAGTAGTATAGACTTTATCCGTCGTTAGTTACTTGAGTACCACTATTATTATTGCCATATACATTCTATTCACAAATGTCCCTAAGGTTGAATATTACTATCGTCACATAACAGATTTCTAAATTATATTATCATCCTCTAACCGATTTCTAAATTGTAAATTATCATCATCTAGCAGATTCCTAATATGTAAATTATCATCATCTAACAGATTCTAAAATGTATATTATCATCATCTAACAGATTCTAAAATGTATATTATCATCATCTAACAGATTCTAAAATGTATATTATCATCATCTAACAGATTCTAAAAGGTATATTATCATCATGATCTGATTTCTAAGTTTCATAATATCATCATAATCGGATTTCTACATTTTACATTCCAGATTTTTTACATTATTGTCAACATAGAATTGATTTCTAAAGATTTTTATCATTATCATTATAGAATTAATTTCAGAAAACTTTATATAAAATTTTATATCATTATCATCATAGAACAAACCGTTTTTATAACGTTACAAAATTTTTACTATGATTTAACATGCCCTTTCTGTGGTTTCGAAATTCAACCTTTCTTATTACCACTATCATGTACCATATAGTTCGTCCCAATTTTATTATGGTCATTGTCCCTTATGAAATTTCAAAAATGAATGAGTGCAGAGGACTTGATGGCTTAATCCTTTTCTTATTAGCATGTTGGTGAATCGATTTATCTCAGGTATTGACTCGATGTCTAACTATTTCATTAAAGTGGTACCGTAAATTGGGATCTTGCATTAATCGAATTTTTATCTATTGGAGCTCTCGGGGATCTTACCCGTCTCGTTAATAGTGGACAGCAAAGTGTTGACTTGGTTGGGTAGCTAGGGCTCGATATTAATGATTATTAGATGAAATCAATTTATTAATTTACCTTCAGAATGTTTCATGTTTCTATTCCGGGATTCCTCAGTAGTTAGGTCTACAAATTGTGAGCGTTTAATCATCAAATTATTAAACTGTATAATTTGGAAGAGTACGCCTTCTATATGTGTCCATGCAGGCGTGTGTGTAGTGCTGATCTACATCGTAAATTCCCAGTTGGTGTGTGTAACTGGAATTTCTGTCGATTAACCGGATTCAGTGAGGCATGAATCAATAATTTTTTTAAATGTCAACTTTTTCTTGTATAAGTTGACATTTAGCAATCTAACTATTCGCCACTTTTGGATTTTAGTCATTGCAGGACAAAACTATTCGTGTTTATACGCGACTTGTTATGTTATTATTTTTAGCAGTCTTTAGGTATTTCAAGCATTCATTTTGAGGAACCGTGGACAACTTTTTGGAATTTACTATGGTTAGGACCGATTTATTTATCGCCGGATTACCAGGTATGGATTGGTCTAGTGTCTTGTATATCATTTACGAATTTTTTTTTAAGATAGTTAATATTTGAATTAATGGCCACATTAAATTAATTGGATGAATAAATTCTGGCGAAATTTTTTTTTAACATTAGTTGATGATTTTTGAATTTTTTTAAGCTGTAATTAATCCTTTGACGGAGTCAGAGTTCATAGCAACGATTTTACTTTAGTTACCGAATTTCCCGTTCCTTCCCTTTAGTTGATCCTAGGCGAGTTTTGTGTTTATATTACAAATTAGGAGTGCCCACTGGACTACTTGGTGTTTTGATTTTAAGCCGTTTTGTAAATCTGAATTTGGGTCGATTTTATGGGAACTGAGTGATGACGAAATAGCCAAAAGACTATTTCCCCTTCAACGCATTTCCCCTATCCGGAATAACAATTGAAGTTTCAGCTACTGCGTTCTCACGCCGTAGCCTTCACGGGCACGAATTATTGGCGATTATACACGCACTTACACAATTCAATTGGGGTGTATTTATTTTACTTTCTTGCGGTGATGTGTCGACTGTGGGCCGGAAAAATTTCGACAAAAATATTATTTATATAACTTTTATTGGACATCATATACATCGAGCATAAACGTGTTTGTCATATTCAGATTCAAAATTCACATTCCAACATTTCCCCACGCCGACATCTCAAACAGAGCTCGTATGAGGTTGTTTGGATGTGACGTGGAGAAAGTTATCAAAAAATCTCTTCGCTTACATCAAAAATTGTTACTGATGTTCTGATATATTTAAACAATTCTCAAGGCTATTTGTGTTCTGGCCCAACATATATATATATATATATATATATATATATATATATATATATATATATATATATATATATATATATATATATATGTTGGGCCAGAACACAAATAGCCTTGAGAATTGTTTAAATATATCAGTACATCAGTAATACAGCACAAAAACTCAGTTAACTTAAAATACAATATACAACACCAAATAAACACTTTAAAATTTGAGAGAATATAAATAAATATAAAATCAAAAACATAAAAGTAAAATAAAATAAATACAAAATGCATCAAGAAACGCGCGATATCTACATAAAAAATAACATAATAACAAGAAAATTTGACCGTAAAATGACCATTTATATAAAAGTAAAGAATAATGAATTAAATGAATAAAATTAAAGTAATTTTGGCTGAATAAATTTAATTAAAAATGTTAAAAATAGATTACCAATTTAAATTAAGATATCAATAAAAGTTAAATTTAGATAACACCAATAATTTCAAGGTCAAATTTTGTTTAATCGCAATAAAAATAACACGCAAGGTTAAGGTCAAATTATAGGTATATATACTGATGTGTTTTGACAAATTTTCAGTCTTATTTTTCGGAGAAAAAGTTTCATCCTTACTTTGCAGTCTTAGTTTTTCAGAAAATTAGTTGGTGTGTAGAACTAGCTGAAAGCCGTGCATTCAGGAAATTGACACTTGTAAGTGTTTCGCCTGAACACGACCACTCTCGGCTAGTGTATGATAATTGATTCGATTTTACGACTTGAATTTATGGAATGTGCACAATGACTTTACGACTTGTATTTATGAAATGTGCACAATGATTTTACAACTTGAATTTATGGAATGTGCACAATGATTTTACGAATGGTATTTATGAAATACTCACAATACGTTTATGAATTGCCAATTGTCGTATTTGGCCGAACGAATTTAACGTGGACGATGTAATATGCTGAATAAATATTTTCAACCAACCACCTTTGTGCATCGAAGCTTTGGTAAAATTTATTCTATTCCTTTTTTGGCCCACAGTCACCACATCACCGCTAGAAAGAAAAATCAACATACAATTCAGGCTGTGTAGGTGCAGTTTATCTTCGAATAGCCTGTGCCCGTGAAGGTTCCGGCGTGAATAACGCAGGGCCTAAAGGCGAAATTGGGAGGAGGGGAAGTAGTCTTTTGGCAACTCTTCCACCACTCATTTCCTGAATTCGACCTAAAATCTTTAACAACAATCGGCTAAAAATCACTAACATTCAGTAGTCCAGTGGGCACTCATCAAATATAACATAAATATAAATAAATCATAAGGACAAAGAGAGGGAAAGGGTAGCGGGGAAATTAGCGAAATCGTTGCAACAGTTAAAATGAATAGCCATCGGAAAAAGATTAATCCGAACGACTAAAATCATGGAAAATAATGTTTTATATAATATATAAGAATTAAATAAATTATGTCGAATTAAAATGGAAAATATGTGCAGAACGCTTCGCAAATTTTCGGAAATAATTAAAATACTTATCATAAAACTATAAAATAAGGGCGGATCGCTGCTCAAATTTTCCGAATCAATTAAAATACTTATCAAAATTACTAAAGTATAAGTGAAATGTTGTTCAATTGTTAGTATAATGTTCTCTTGAAACCAAAAAATAAGGGCGGATAGCTGCTCAAATTTTCCAAATTAATTAACATACTTCAGCGAATATTGTAAGGAAAAACTGGAGCGCGGCTCAATTGTTGGTATGATAATCCGATAAAATCGTAAAATAAAGGTGGAACGCTGCTAAAATTTTTCGAACTAACAAAAATACCTTTCCGAAAACTGTAAAATAAGGATGGATTACGGCTAAATCTTTATATAAGAAAAATATTTTTAAAATGTTGAGAAATAATGACGGATCCCTACAAAAACATAATGATAATGATAATGATAATGATGATAATAATAATAATAATAATAATAATAATAATAATAATAATAATAATAATAATAATAATAATAATAATAATAATAATAATAATAATAATAATAATAATAACAATAATAATGATAATAGTAATAATAAGAACAATAGTAATATAATAAATGTAATGGTAATTATATAGTAATAAGAATAATAACAAATGTAATAGTAGTAACAATTAATAAAGGTAATACATATAATAGTATCAATGATAAGACTAGCAATAATAATAGGGAACATTGTAGTTATAAAAGGGATAAAGGTAAAAGAGATAATGTGTGGATATTTAACATAACGAAGGGTTTATAGGCCATAGAAAATCACCAATACGGACAACGATGAGAAGGACTAGGCGAATGGACATAACAATGAATGATATGAGAGTATAGGTTAACATTTGAAGGAGATAGGATAATAATGGGACCTAAAAATCGAAATCGAGCACAGGCCTTTTATCGGCAGCTCGTTGGACCCATGGATCGTTCGGTCAATTATAGCATTAGCAATAGCGCTCACTTTTTGCGGACGATCTACCCACTCGAACACAGTTCTAACGTTGCTTAGCAACGTGTGCCGAGTGGTAAGCAAAGAAAATTTGTATGGGGTTGTCTGGGTAACAACCATATAGTCTCGAAATATCAACACCCAGAAACCCACCAACAAGATAAAAATATAACCTGTTCAAACTCCGTTATAATTATAGATATGGATACAGTCCGAGTTCTAGAGAAAGAAGTGGTTAAATTCAGACTAGAAAACGCAGATTTACAAGCCAAACTCTTACAAATGAATCGGGAAATCCAAAAAATCAAGGTGACATGGATGGAACCGTCGCAGGTCAAACTATCCTATCAGCGACTGACCGCCGCCCAATGAGAGTAGGCGGAAGAAAATCAGATAACTCAAAACCAACGAACGCAAATACGGAGTTTAGTAGTAGCACTGTCGGCTTGTCAAAAAGGTATTTGCTCCAGCGCAAATAGCCTACCCGGAATCCAGAGTCTTCGTCCAGCAGGCAATACCCAAACCAAACGATCTCACCTTTAACTTGGAAAAGTGGAGCGAGCAAAGCGATGCTTACAAAAACCAACGGAAAATTTTCTCGAATGAATGAACTAGAGAAATGAAGATTTGTTTAACATAGTTACATTGAAAATTAATTGTTGTATTGGAAAACAAAATCATCTTCGATTATTTCATGAATCCCTTAAAGAATGTTTTATCCAAAATTGATGATTTTTTATATCACAAAACAGAGTAAGCAGCTGGACAATGAGTGAAGTGTAGTCAAACTAGTACAGAAAGGACCAGAATTGTAAACTTCACCCAGGCCTTCTATCGGAAGCGCTTTGAATCCATCATGAGGTCGAGCCTTAGCAGTTCTGAGAGCAAAGTACATCTTTGGTGGTCTCATAACCAGTGGTTGCAGTACCAACGTTGCCTAGCAATGTGTATCCATTGGAGTGGAAAAAAGGTTGTATACATGAGGTCAAGTTTGCAAGCCACTAACCCCACAATCAGATAAATGAGGCATTGAAATAGCAGAATGTGCTAGAACAAGTGGAGAACCAGGCGCTTTATTTAAGAGTTAAAAATCAGAAAGCAGAGATAAATCAGTGAGTAGTAGATGATGGTTTCGGCCCAAGAACTTTAGTCGGAATGTAATTTTGTGTACGGCTTACGGTGGAGCAAAAAATAACTAAATAAATTTCTTTCCCAAATCTAAGGTTGTGGAATTTTAACCATTTGGTGCACTTCGAACGTCGCAAGCAACGGATACCAAATGGTAATACTATCCATGCAATTTTTGCGATAGGCTACTGAAGAGACCCAGCCCCACCAAAAAATTTAATTTAAAAATTTAAGATTTTATATATTATCTTGAAATTATTAAACATAAATAAATATACAAATTTTATATTATTATTTGTGTATAATTATTTTTAAAATGTATGATTTTAGAAATGATTTATAATTTTTGTAATTTTTCCATTAAAATTTTATTTAACAATGTCCTAAAATTATTAATGAAAACCATTCAAATTTTTTTGTCTCATAACTTATACAATTTGGAAATTATAAGAAGTTAAAGATCAAATTCTTAATATTTCAATGATATATTTTATTAATACGCTAAATACATAAATTTCATTTATTTGAATGAGGCAATTTAATCTGAAATTAAATAAAAAAACTTTAACTACATAACATTTTATCAAACATTATTTTTTTTGTAATGAACAACGACAATGTGACCCGAGATATTTTCAATGCCCTTGATGTTGATAAAACAGGTTTTGTGATAAAACAGCATTTTATCAATCAAATGGCTGAATATCTTTCACAGACAGAAGTGTCTTGTACAGATTATGTTAGCATCACTCATTTCGGTATAACTAAATTTTTCTGAATATTCCAGACGCTAAACAAACTCAATCTAGTCAGCAGATATCCAGATATGATAGATTATGAAAATTTTAAAAGATTTTATGAAGATCTAATGGAATCAAAAAGTAATTTTTTTGTAAAAATTGCTCATTTAAATTCTTAAAAATAATTTAGAGAGTTCTAAAAGTTCTATTGCCTTTTCTGTGTCTGACGAAGAGTAAATAATGTTTTCAAATCTGATAGTATATATTTATATAATCTTTTTTAGAGCTGTTATTGATAATGATTCTGACTCTGATGTATATGAATCTGAATTAGGACCATGTGTGGATATCAATTCTTCTAGATCAACTTTACAAGGAAGCGTTATAAATCTTATCGACTTCCCAAACAAGTTAAATTTTATCTTAAATATTTCAATAAAAACTTTACTTTTACTGAATTCTTTTATTTGACATTTTATTCTTGTTATAATCCGTATTCAATATTTTATAGCATTTCCAACAATAAATTGAGTTTAATTTTGTGAAAAATTGTTGTAAACCCAATTATCATTAAATATTTAGTTTTCGGTAGACGAAATAGAATAAATAAAAAATACTAATTTGATCCAAAAAAAAATAATGATATTATAAATGTGAAATTTCCACTAGAAGCATCTTGGAACTATAATCATGTCTTTGATAATTCATCTTAAAGGTCCTTTGAAAGCAACTTCTAGTCTACAGAAAAACGAAAATACTCAAGGTCACTGTTGTAAGGTTTTTCATCTACTAGTGTGACCTTGAAATTTAATGTTCATTTTTAATTTATAATTCTTATCGTAATTTTATTATGTCAATTTTATCTTTAATTATTTATAATTTGTTTTGATATTAAAATACATTGTGTAGTTCAGTCCATAATTGTGAGCAGTTATCCCACGTTGTCAACTGTCCCACATTTTATAGCACCTTTCAATCATTGCTTTCTTTACACGGGATTTTAATAAATTTATTTTTATAAAATTTTTACGCATACTGGTTGTTTTACGAAATATATATTTAAACAAAATAATGATGTAATATATATATAAATATATATATATATATTTACCGTAGAACCCCTATCTTTTCTGTGCCACATTCGCCCTTAAGAAATCTGGTCACGAGTATATAAATAATATTTAATCAAAATTGTTTTTTAATAATAATCTTAATTTAAAAACATTACTGAAATATTAAAATCGATAATTTTTTAATATATTTTTTATTATAATTTTTAACATTCAAATTAGTAAAATGTTTATACAGTAGCAATAATTCATAATATAAAAAAGACTGTCAAAATGTTAAAAATCTAAGTGAAAAAGAGGTGTGAATAATCACAAATTCCATGTACTTGTTGATTCATATAATATTGATTCAGTATTAATAATTTCCAAAAATCTTTGTACGAACCTTTTTTCTTTCATTTGTTTTCCCACGCATTGCATTATAGCGCATGCGGCTCTCCTGTTCCTAAACATAGCTGAAAATTATTTAGTGGTGGTCGGACAGTTGAAAAAAGAATTAGGTTCCACTATGTGATCACTTGTTAATTGTCAGTCACAATAAAGTTCATGGACCTAAATTTGCTTTTGCAATCAGCATTAGTTGCCAGAAATTTGTCATATAATAATTGGATTACGCAAGTTATGAGGATTATACCCAAAAATAAAATTCAAATTCCAACAAGCACAATATTGCTTTCTCCCCTTTTGATTTCATCAGTTTAACAATTTCTAATTTTCTCAGATTTTAAGTTTTCTTCATTAATATTTTATTTCAAAATAAATATTCATGTTACCTCCATGCAAACTAAAAACGGGGGATAATATTGGACACTGAAGTGTTTGCAAAGGCTGTAGAATTACGAGTTTCTACAGTATAAATAATTGCCCCTTTTGTAGCGTCATGGAGTAGTGACTTATTTTGACATCTTCAACGGTTCATAACTCACAAAGTTTGATGAATTCATGTTCAAATTTTCTCTAAGTAAAAGAATATTCCAATTAAACTGACTCTCTTGAGTCTATCATGTATCATTATTTTCACAACTTGTTGAAACTGCATATACTTTTTACTTTTTTCTTTACTACACTTATGTTAAAATTGTGGTCCAGGATAGTTTAGCTTGAAAGTAGTTTGACCTTTTGATTCTTCTACTGCCGTTCGTAAAACCGTTTTTGTGGAAAGTAAAATACATTTTTAGTGTAAACAAACGAGATGCATTGCAATTTACCATGAATTTCCCTTGGTCAGTTTTCACAAACTTTTGAAAAGATTTAATGATGTATATTAGTTGTCAACTTATAGGGTTTATCATCTATTCATCAAGCGAAACATCATATAAACTAATAATTTCTCTCTCTTGTTTTTTTGTCACTGTATCAGAAGACAACATATTCTGAATACGTGAATCAAAATATTGAAAATTGATCTACATGTGTAAGAGTTGGGGTATCCAAAATTTTCACTTTTACACCTTTTCACTGCACTTTGTGTGCCATTATTTTTTCAAATAAAGTTGACTTCGACATAAAAAGGTATTCATCAACATTTTGGTTAAGATTATATTATAAAGCAGAATTTATATTTATTTTATTTATAATTTCTGCTACTCAAGTACATGGCAATTTTGGATTCCAGTAAGCTTGCAACATTATAACATATGAACTTAGTTGTGGAGAAATATTGGGACACATTCAACATTAGAAGGTTGGATTTAAATTTCACGATGGAACATACTCGTTATCCTCAATTGGGATGAAAGTTTTATGATGAGGATAATATTAAATAGACATTTAACACTTGAAATTTAATTCAATTAATATATATTTCAATAAAGGATATTTTTGGTTCTCGTATGGAGAGTTAAGACAACCTTTGGGTTTGTATTGAAATAATTTTTTTCAATATTGAATGATTATTTTTCACAAATTAATTTTTTTTATTTTCTTATAGAAATAAACCATTTTCAACCAATTCTGTCGACAGGAGAAGGTAATTATTTCATGATTCTTGTTATTTACAAAATATTTGGATATGATATTAATATTTTATTATACATGACATGACACTTTTTCGTTTTCCTTACCACTGACTATTAAGTAAGGTGACCATTTATACTCCTTTCGGTATTAATATAGTCCTTTCAAAGCGTTTATATTTCCCAAAATATCTTTACTTCATAAATACTTTTTTGGGATAATTAAATCTAAAATGGGAAATTTTTATTTGCAACATTTCGAAATTGAAACTACATTTTTCATTGTTAGTCTATAACATTTTTTGTAAATTCAATTGGATATTTTCCACTGTAACTGAGTTTTGGTTTCCAGAAAAGACAAGGATGAGTATTGAAGGACTCACTGTGAGAATTATATCTATTATAAATTTGCGATGCGACTGTAAGGACCATGATAAATTAGGCATATAGTTTAACTTAATTAATTAAAAATTTCTAAAATTGCATATTCATTAATTTAGCATTAATTTAGTAGTATATGTTAATTATAGTTGTAAATAACATATTAAAAATTTATATGTAAATCTAATTAAAATATAAATAAGTACTTTAAAATAATAGAATGTTTGTAGAATGAAGGGTTTGTTGATTAGTTATGTAAAATAATCATCCTGTTTTAATATTGTCAATTAAACAAAAACTTTGAATTTACAATTTATCTTAATGGATTCAATAAATACTAGAACCACGCAGTCTAACAACAATTGTGAAAATTTTATAAACATAAGAAAATAAACCGTGACAAAAAGAAATTGCCTCCACTGCCAAATATAGTGTGGAAATATAATATTTTTATTTTAGGCATATGTTGCATTATTTATCATATTATGCGATAAATAATAATTGATTCATATAGTTGTTTTGAATTAATTTTTTTCTAATAATGGACGGGTTATTCCCCCACCATTATATTCTCCTCAGACTCAAAAATTAAAATTACCTGTCAAAGAATATGTCAAAGTTGATTCGAAAAGTTTCATGATGGGGATTTTACTCTTACTGATAATAAAAGTTCTTAGACTTCGAGATTCATAGCAATCAAATGTGTAGTTTAGCTGAAGATACTTCATGTTTGACAACACGAAAACTTTCTAAAATATTAAAAATTATTAAAAATAATATAAAATGAATCATTTTATAGTTTATTGTTACGGGATACCCAAAATGGATTATTATTTATAATGCTATGTATAAAACTTTATTGGTAAAGACCAGAAACAGCCTTGTTACTATTTTCTAGAGCCTATAACCACTTCAAAAAGGTCATCTCCCGTAAATTGAGAGATTGTAAAATATTTTGGAATATAAAAATTAAAATGAGTACCTAGATATTTTTCTTAATAATTTGCGATATAAAGGCTGGCATTGTTTTATTGTAGTGTGTTGAAAATTAAAATTATAAAAATAAATTTTAATGAAAAAGTAATGCATCTGTAAATGTAACATATTTATTACAAATATTCACTTGTTATTAAATGCATATTTGAAAAGAAACTGAAGTGTTGCTGCTTGAAATCAGAAGCAAGTTGTGACTTCTTGAAAAATAGTAAAAAGCTTGGGTAAAAATAGGATGAATTAAAGTGATAGATGAATTACAGTAATAATATTACGAGGCTCTTGTTTTTGGTCTAAGCCGCACTTTTGGTGTCATTCACTAGATGTTATATATGTATGGTTAGTGGTTGTTTAGAAAACCAGTTCAAAATTTGTAGAATTTTAGAGTTTTTTATCCATAATTGATAACAAAAAATGTTTATTTCAATATGAAATAGTTGGGACTTAAAGGCTACTAATGTTTTTTGCGTCAATCAAATTTCACAATTTATGGTTACGATCTTTGGACTGGATACCGTCAATATCTCTTCTATGTTGAATTTATATTAATTAAATTTCCCATTAAATTGGAACCCATGCCTATTCATTATCAACTAACATGACACGTATGTCGAGAAAAGAAATGTGTTCGCCTCGAAAATTTTTTATTCAACACCCTCACTCTATTATTGAATAAAATATTTTATTACTATTATTATTGTTGTTGAAGAGTTTTCTTTTTCTTAAATGATTGTCACAATGTGCGGTGGTTATTGCACAATTAGTGCTCTATTTTTATTGGTCCAAAAATTCTTGTTTTCCCCACTGGTCGCAAATGTGCCATTCTGTTACGCATGTCTTAACCAAATTCATAGAAACCGCAATTATTTGTTCAAACAAAATGTTTTTGGCTTTATTTTATTTTTTAATTACTTATAGGAAATAAATTGAATTTGTCCTATATAATTTTTGTGTTAGAACAATTTCAATTTTTAACATTCTTATCCCGATAGCTCCACAGAATGCAGGTCACTGGTAGTAATGGCAAGTAGAATAATAAGCCATATTAAAATAAAGTCGCTGTAACGGTATTACGGGGATAGGATTTATATGCTGAAGCTTCTATTGTAGCTTTACGGGAATTTGTCAAAGACCACCATGTCACTATAGCGGCTATATTAAACAAGTTAAAGACGGTGAAGCCCTATAGCAGCCTTACGGGATCAGAGGGTTAAATAGTTTAATTGGTAAATTTGCGATATGTCTATTGAATTTGTTGGTGTGTTCATGTTTATTAATTAAAAATATTTTTTAAAAATATTTTTTAAAAATATTTTGAAAATAAAATTTATTTATTAATAAAATGTATTTTAAGTTAATTGAAAAATTTTAAAAATCAATTATTTTAAATTAAATAATTATTTTAAATTAATTATTTATTGTATAATTTTAAGAAATATTTTGATTATTTGTTGAATATGTAAATTAAAATCTATATAGTGGTTTGTTTGTTTTTCAGCTGTTGATGACAGTAAATTTGTCGAAATATAAAGTAAAACGTGTGTTTGAATGGGGTTTTATTGTAATTAAATCATTGCCATGTTTATTTAATATTGATTAAAAATTTTATTTTGACTTTTATGTTTATCTTAACTCCACTTTTAACGTGCCTCTGATTTTATTTTTTTTCGCTTTACAACTGTCTGCTGACCAATTTGACATTATAAATTTTACACTGATAACTCAAGTTCAGATTTCTTATTTTATTTTGTATTAATAAATATTTGATCAAGAAGAACTTACTACTTTTTGATTTGCTCAATTAATTGCGCCAGACGTATTTCCTTACTAGTCCTCCTAAGGGGTCACACACAATCTTTAAAATGTGTGTGTGTATGTGTGTATACATATATCATATGTTTACAAAATTTTATAAAAATAAATAAATAAAGTTAATTAGTTTATTGATTAATTAATTATAATAAAGTAACGTCAATTGAGGAATTCAGGGATATTAATCATATTCGATAATTCATAATGAATAATTATTCAAATAATGTTTTATTAATATTTATTTATTTTCGGCATTTTGTAAAGTATGAATTGATCTAAAAAGAATTTTTCGTTAAGTTTTATAAAACACAAGTAAACAAAATTCTGAGTAAAAAAAACTAACAAACAGTCAATTTTGTTTTAATAGATTCGAGAAAATTATTACTAATGTTGTAAATATTTATTTGGGAGTTTTTCAATTTCTTTATGTTCCATTGTTACGACCACAACCTCATATTTTATATTATAACCTTCCAAATGTCTATGAAAATATTTTCTGCAATTTGGTGGCATAAATGCAGATCTATAAAATTAAAGTCAATAATTTCCATGAAATGCAAATATTATTTCAATGTTTTAAAATTTAGTCGAATTCTGTTCCAGAACTTTTTTCTGAAGAAATTTATATTGAGATATACATAAAGTTCGCTATTTATGAGATATGTGTTCTTCTAAGCTTTTCTTCTCTGGGTATGAATTAATCTCTGTTACGCCGTTACTAATCATACGGGTGCCATTACATGGAATATTATCACGTTAATTGCTGAGAAATTTAGAGTTAAAACTTGCTCTTCTGTGAAAGTTGAATTATTAATAAGTTTTATTAATAAAGCAAAAACCTTTCTCATACCTGTTTAACTTTAGGTTCTGAACAAAAAGGTTTTTTATGCCAACTCTATATGGCTGACGTGATCCAGAAAGTCCAAGACAATGATATTATAAACCTTCAACATATATTAATAATTTATGCATATCAATAACTGGGTATAACTGAGGTGGCTTTCATCAAAACTAAGAATGCCAATCATATTGACATGGCCCCAACATAACTTGGTGTTGTCAGTCTAATACAATCGACATGGTAATAAACGTATTTTAGAGAAATATTCCTAACCATAATGTTGTAACATTTTACGAGCGAAATTTTAAATTATTAATACAGTAACTTCCCGATATAATAAAATTCATTATGCCAGAAAAATGTTTTATAACCAAATGTCATAATAGCGCCATTGTCACGCAATCATTTTACAATATCCAATGGTTTGTAATATCCGATTTCACTATATCCATGAGTATATTTGATAACTGCAAAATATTATTTCATTATTTTTTATTTAACATCAACTTCAATGGAAAATATTAAAAGTGAGGAACGACAAAACTGTCCATTGTCCTTCATCTATGATGAAGTCTGCACCTCTTTAAAAGGGGGAACCAGAATTGATATACTCAAAAATCCTGAAACTTTTCAATTTTTAATTGATTTCCTTGGCTAGTTTTACTACAACTAATTAACAAATTATTTTTCGACCATTTCCTTTGGACATTTTATGCAACTAGAAAATATTTTATTTGAAATTATATTGCTATTTTTGATACTCATTTGAACTTTATTGAGAAAATATTTCCTTGTGTACTTATAAGGCAAACCAATTTCAATCCATTGGGAAAACGTTAAATTGGTTAGATTTATTGTTAATTGTATTGAATATATTAAATTATTGATTTTATTCTCAACTGAAATTTCCGTAGGCATACTTTACTTTATGAGTCACTTAGGCGTTCTTGACGTAGATAGGAATGGAATACTCGATTTCTATTGGCTGTTATTCTGCATGTTTAGTTTGTAGAGTTCTAGAATATTGAGTAGTGTAATCCAGTGCTTCTGTTGCTATGCAACAATATGTGAAAGTTAGAATAACAAACAATTAATTCTCCAAAGATAAAAATATTTTGAATTTTCACCTTTGATTTAAATATAGTATCAATAATAATAATAATAATAATAATTTAATGATTAAATAAATAATTAAATAAGCATGCAATGATTTATTTATGGATTATCAATATGTGTCTTATAAACAATTGACATAAAAATATCTACTTTTGAAAATTCAATAAAAAAAGTTGATAAATTGGTATAGTTGTTAGAAAATGGGTATTCGAAATCATTTTTATTATTGATGATAACACAAACTGTTGACGATTTAATTAAGAATCCTAAGGATCCATGTTCGAGAATGTCTGATTGTAATTTGATTAATGGATGTAAATCGATTGTTGATGTAAATAATATAAATATCGTATGTAAGAAATAAGCCCCAATTTGTGTAGGATTTACCGTACTCGGAAGATTCTAGAAATTATAAGAGGAAGATAAGTAAGCATTTGGAAAATTTAGATTATAAGATCTGTTCTAATTTGTGTAAGGTACGCAATGCGTCATAAATAAGTATAAAACTCAGGTTGGATTGTGTTCGGATCTCCTATCAATATAAATGTAATAGGGTAATATCATATACACTGGAGAGAATATTAAAGTATTTAAGAAGTAATAATTTGTTCAAAATACATATATTAAATCCATACTATCTTGATTGGTTTTTTACTTGATTATGAGAGTGAATCTATCGGAATATCATGATTGAATCGCGCTTTCCTTTAATATTAATTATTATTATTTGTACCAGTTTCTACATTGTTTATTCCTACAATGGAATATGAAATATTTTGAGCTAAATAAGTCCTGTGAGTAAGATAAAATCAATCACAAAAGAAGTATACAGCGAAAGACTTGTTAAATTTTGTTTAGGAATGATCAGTGCCTATTTATTATTTAATTATTATTAAATGAATAATTTAATTATTATTAAATAAATAATTTAATAATGAAATTATTAAAATTTTATAATTCTGGTATTAATTAAGGAGTATCGCCTCATATGTTCCTCTGCATGATACATTAATGAAGAAAAGATTTGATTACAGTTCACCAGCAGGCAGCTTACGAAGGCGAGGGTTTGAGAATCTCATTTCTGCTAGATCTTCTATACCAGCAAGTGGATATTCCTTATCAAATCAAGATGAAGGAAAGCATATCAACAATGAAGACTTTGATGAAGTTTCTTGCATGACTGATTCTGGAGTATCGGTGGCTACTGAAGAAGTTGATAAACTTTTTAACAGCTATAAATCACTTGTGGGAGAACTCACAGATTTAAAACTAAAACTTGAAGATAGTAATAATCGTTACCAAAAACAAAGAGATATTACAAGGTTGCACAATGAAAGGTAAATTTAATGATTTCATTTTGAGATTTGAAAATATTTTGATTTTTAAAGGAATTTTTTTAAAAATAAAATAGATAAAAGTAAACAATGAAAAGTTTCAAAAGATTTTATTTTACACTTAAACATGGATTTTGTGTTTCATTAAAAATATATATGGACATTTCTTGATTGATAACTGTAAAATTTCGAATAAAATCTGGCCCCTTGCCTTTTAATAGGCTTCATTTAATCCCAAAATTTAAATAAAATTTTCTTGTGCTTATTCAATGTTGAAGGAAATGTATTATTGTGAATTTAATCCGTTTTTGTTTTATCAGGTTGAAATGAGGAAAATTTGTGCACTTCAGACAACCTGAAGATTTTAGAATAAATTTCTTAGTACTAAAAATTTTTGGAAACATAATGACGTTGTATCTTATTGTGTTTTGAGGCAATAAAATACTTTATCAGATTTTATTATAATTTGGTAAGTTAATAAATATAATCTCGATCTGTACAAAGAATATCTTCTGAAGAACAATTCGGCATTCCTTATTATCTCTTATCCTTTATTATTTCAAAAAATTCAAGGATTCCAGTCTATAAATCTTCTATGGTTGTCCTTCAAAGAACAAAAACGGGTGCTTTCTTTGAAATTTGAATTTTTTGTATAAATTCCAAAACCCAAGCCACCAGAGCTTAATTTTGTTAGAAGTGGACAGGTTTATTATAACATCGACATTTATATATTTTTACATTTATTTTCTCATCCAAAATGTTTCCTTTTAAATTATATTCAAAAAATTTTCATTGAGTCGAATTCATTTTTATTATTATTTTATTTTATCGATTAATTATAAATTTTTAAAATAGAATAAAAATATTATTTTTCAAATATTTCTCAAATATATTAAATAATATAATTAAAATTAAAATTTTTAAAATTTATTCTAAAATATCATTTAAAAAAGATCAATACACTTTAAATAACAATTTTTGTGAATATTTGTTTCGACTAAAATGAAAAACAATTCTATAAAAATTTCATAAGATGTGTAAATGAAGGGAGACCGAGTAAAAGTGCTTTATTTTTTTATTCTCTCGAAATATTCTGATGTTCGATAAGTAGAATTTCTGCAAATTTCTATGATATTATTGAGCAATATACTCCAGTACCTACAGTCATTTTTGCTGGCTCATTATTTACTCAGGCGTCCTTGATCTCTTAATGCCTATGCATGTTGACATTGTATATGTCTTCGTTGTTAATTTCTTCGTCAATATTAGTTTCATTATAAGGTTCGTCAAGTTCAGCTCTCAACTTATGCAATTGTTGAGTATTTAAAAAAATTTAATTAAGGTATAAAACTGAAAAATATTTAAATTTCACCTCCTATATTATAAAAAAACCATGATTTTTAGTTAAACATTGTTATCGTAAATAGTCTTTTAGCTTGTCTGTGGTCTCCAAAGTAGTGTACACAAGTTGATTGTAAAGACTCCGCCGAGTGGTAGAAAACTAGAAAACCTCTGTAAAGCATCATATTCTTCAATAAAAATTTAAAAACAAATATAAAAATAAATTAAATTTGGAATTGGACTTTCAAATAGCAATATCTGAAAGGATTAAACCAGATTTCTCTGATATTATTAAACATTTTCTGCCACATCATTTCTATTAAATTCCATTGAGAACAATGATATGTATGTGAACTGTTTAAATAAAATAATCTGCAATAAAATAAATGTATTTATTTAGTTAATTCATGTATGATTGTTCCTATATACAAATATATGACAGGGTTTCAGATAAAAGAAATTAAATATGAATAAAAATAGTTTCATTGTAACCGCACAAAAAAATTATAATCTAATTAGAAAACAAAACGACAATTTATTAAAATTATACTTACAGAATAGTTATGTTAGAAGAACAAATTAGACAACTGGAAACTTCTCAGTCTGAAGAACTCAAAATTAAAAAAAAAGAATTAAGGGTTACAATGGTTAGGTTTGATTTCTTTGAATCTTTTTCATTCTGGTTTTCTTCAGGAATCCCTACATCAGAAAAAAGAAATCGAACATGAAAAGCACAAATATAACGAAAAGTATTATTATTATTATTATTATTATTATTATTATTATTATTATTATTATTATTATTATTATTATTATTATTATTATTATTATTTTTATTATTATTATTATTATTATTATTATTATTATTATTATTATTATTATTATTATTATTATTATTATTATTATTATTATTATTATTATTATTTTTATTTTTTTTTTTTTTTTTTTATTATTATTATTATTATTATTATTATTATTATTATTATTATTATTATTATTATTATTATTATTATTATTATTATTATTATTATTATTATTATTATTATTATTATTATTATTTTATTTTTATTTCTGTTTCGAATTTAATTATGAATGAGAAATGCCAAATGGATCAATGATAATAAATAATATTGCAGGTTAGATAATATTATGCAATCTAAATAAACTTAAAATGACAATCTCTTGATCAAATATGAAATTAAACTCAATTATAAAAAATTCAAAATTATATCTTACACTTGCGTATCTGATCCACTTGATGCCTTTCAACAAAATTCTCTTGCGAGTCGAATGCGTTCAAATTCCCGCTAATAATTGACAATTTTTATTCATTGTTCAACTGTTTGTGAAATCCCTTTTGTACAAAAACTTCAATATTAAGTGGTAAATTAAATAAATTTGTCAACAATAGAGATTTTAAAATAAAATTTGTAATAATTTAATTAAAACTTTTAAAAAAGTCATTGAAGTCTCTCAGACATTCCAATAAAAATTAATATTAATTTAATTAAATTGCAAATGCATTATTAAATTAAATTAAATTACAATTTTGTTTGAATAATCATTGCTATTTTCACTTTTTAACAATTAACAAATTCGGAAACCGCAAACACAAAAATTCCTATGATTAGCAAAATTTCAATTTCCAATAATTTTGGTCATGTTTTTTAGTTGACTAAACAAATCCAGCCTCATTTGTATCAAATCAATTTCAACACATCCAAATTCTATTAATATGTTCTTTTGAATGTTTACCATAATCAAGCTATTCTTCTCAATGTTCTCGTCTTTAAAGTATTCACATTTCTCAAAGTACCTACATATATTATCAATTCAATCTTTTATCGAACATCAGTTACTAGAAGTTTAATTGCGTCGAAGATTGGTCAAATTTTATGCAATTACCAATATACTTCATATTCAAATAAAGTTTTGGGATTTTTGTTGTTCGTCAACTGTTTCAACTGCATCATTTTATTGTTGGACTTTACCATAATCGGAAATCCCTATAATCATTAGGTTCTCTTGTGAAATCAATTTTTTATGGTATATGGACAATTTGGAAAAGAAATACAAAATGTTTATTTTAATTATTAAAATTTATAAAATAATAATAAAAAATTTAATGAAATTTTTAATTTTAATTGAATGAAAATTGACATCAAATAATATTAAATATTTTTCCTACTAGATCATTAAATTTAAAAATAATTGAAACTAATTTTATTTAATTTAAAAGGGTTTCATATATTTTATTTTTCTATATTTTGTTCTAAAAAATAGAATTCTGAGGCCTTACATATAATAAATATTATAGAAAATATATTTTGTAAAAATCTTTATTTTTTAAATTTAGATATTTATACATACACTTCAGAAATCTTATTGCGTTTTTTGTAAGTTTAAAAAATTTTGAAAATCTATTGACATTTAAATTTAATGAAAAAAGTCTAAAAATCTTTTTAAAAGATCTGCATAAAAGAATTAACATAATCTACAAATAAACATTCGAAAAAGTAACTTTAGCAAATATATGGAAAACAATAATGGTATCAAAATGTTACTACTCGTACTTACACATACGAAGATTTATTCCCTTCTAACCTGATTTACTAAAAGTTTTAAATAATTTGGACTAATTTCAGATTGCTGAACAGTCTTTCATATGATACATTCGTTTTTTGGACACTAAAAAAGTCGAATGAAATGAAAAAGCACTTTTTCTTATGAATTTGGCTCATAACCATTGTATTCACTTTAATTCTACGTATTTACTACTTCATTCTGGAGGTTATTGGTAAACTAAATTATAATTCTTTTTCTATATTTATTCCTATCATAAATTTATGATGAAACTTAAATAATAATGATTATTTTTTATATAAATTAAAGAACATCATTTTTAAAAATACATTTTTACAATATAATTCAACAGCTCGCTGTCACACTAACAACGATTATACTTATAGATTTATTAGTAATTACATGATTATATGTGCTGAATCATATAAAAGTTATAATTGTTACTTGCTGAATAGAATGAATTTTATATGAATTATAATGAAATTATGCTTAAATAAGTTGTATAACAATAAATACCCAAAAATACTTCAATATATAATAGATATTTAATTAGAATACTGATTTGTTCTATAGCTTATTAAAATGAAATTAATTAATTTTTTAAAAATTAGTTAGCTAATTTAAACTGTGGTTCTTAGTTTGTTGTAAGCGGACCTTCTGGGGCCACGAAATATTCAAGAGGTACGTAAAATTTTATACTTTAAAATCGAGAGAAATTAAAATAATTAATTTTTTGTTAAACTGTTTACATTAGTGCCGATCACTAAGCAAATTATCCATTGTACTTGCATAAATCAGTTTTCTCTCAAAAAAAATTTAAACAAAATTTTATGACACATATTTACTCAATAAAATCTATAAAACATTAAAAAATATAAATTTTTAAATAATCTTTTGCCTTCTATGCGGAAATGTATTACAAATTTCACTCTTAAATCAATATTCGAATATATAATTTAAATAAATTAAATAAAAATTTTTATGTAATATTTAAAATATATTTTGTGGCATATTAATATTGATTTGCAAAATTTATTGTGCAAAGATTTTTTTTAAAAATATTTTTCTATTAAAAGTGGCCAATATATATATTTTTATGAATGATATGTATTTTTATTTCAGGTTGTTTCGACAAGATGTTATAAACAGGTTATTAATTAATTTTTTTAAAATCTTTTAAACTTTGTTTTTAGATTAAATGCCCTTGAATCTGAGTACAACGCCTCAAGGACAGAATATGATCGAATGAAACACGAATGTGATATTTTAATGAAGGTTTTTTTGCATTTGAAAAAAATGTTTAACTTATTTAACAAGTTTTCTTTGTGCACATACTTTTCACTGCTTTCATTACTTCACCAACTGTGTACCATATCTTCTAGAAAAAATAAAACACAGCCAAAAAATAAACATTAGCTTTAATTGGAAATGAAATCGCAAGAAATACAAAGCGGAATTTGGAGTTTGGGAAGTTATTTCAGTTTTTCAGAAGAGAATGAAATGACTATATTTGAATAAACATGGATTTTTGGACATGAAAATATAATAAAAAGGTGTAATGCGTATTAAAATATTTCATCTTATTTTCGTGAAAATTCAGGTATATTTATGACATTTGCATGATATTTGGAAATATCATGATCAGTATATGTACAGAGACATTTGTAAAAATTTGTTAGAACCTAATATATTTGTCTAAAGCAGTGGTTTCCAACATTTTAAAGCCAGTGCCGCTTTAAGCATTATTTTCTCAGTCACACATTACCATTTTCTAGTAAATCAAAGCGTATATATTTTAATAATCTACTATGTTTTTATCAAAGCCAGACGCCCCGTAATTTTTAAAATTGCCCCCCAAAAACCAATTTTAGATCAGCTGCCACTCTTCCAGTAGTTTTTGTCTCAAAGGGGGCGATATAGCTCAGGTTGGGAAGCACTGGTCTATGGCGTTTTAAGGTTAGTCAAGCTTTAAAATTATTAAAGTTAAAAGAATTTAAATATTCACGAAGTAAAACTAAATCAATATTTACTAAATATATAATTTTAAATATTCCGTAATTTGATAATATTCCATTTATTTAGGCCCTAAATAATTATAATTACATATATATACTTGTTGTTTGTCTTTTTAAAAAATTGAAAATTTTGAAGGAGACCATTTTAAACCTGTTTTGAAATAAAAATTATTAAAATATGATTTTGTTTTTATTATATTCATTGTTTGTAAAACCTATTAAGTGTCTTGAATATTTGATTCTGACATAATATTAAATATATATATATATATATATATATATATATATATATATATATATATGTATATATAATTATATGCCGCAAAAGGTTTTTGATCTTTTTTTCACAATAAAAATAATTAAAATATCAAAAAAAAGGAACAGATAAAAGGTGACCAAGAATAATGTTTGAATTAAAAGTGAAGCCCTTACTCGTATTACTTAAAAAGACCTTTGTGACATACAATTTGATAAATCAGAATCTTATCTTTGTTAAGATTACAAAAGTATATGAGTGCATACCTAAATGTGCGGATTCCTAACAGCTGCTATGTCTATGCCTCTTCAGAACCTTTTAATTTAGCTTACTATAATTAGAAGAAGCTTTTTTGTATTGGTGGTAGTGTTGGAGAATTCGTCAAATTAAATAAATTAAATTATTAAATTCATTATTATTAGTAATAATAATGACATTTTCTTCAGGAGAAAGATGATCTAAGGAAAGAACTCAAAATTTCTAACAGAAAATGTCAAGAACTCGAAAACACCTTGCAGAATTATAAAGAAGCAGTTGGCAGTCAAATTGCAGATTTGCAGAGAGAAAGAGATAATGCAGAGACAGTAAATAAAATTTCATATTTACATTTTTAAAAAGATTTAGATCAATAAAGAATTACGTGATAAAGTTCAAGAACTTCACAGTTCAAATAAATGTCAGAATCCCAATAATTGGACGTCATCGTCGAGTCTCAATTCTCCTGTCCAAAACAGACCTCAATCATGGGCTGGGCCTTTTAATTTCCTTGGGCATTCAAATTCCGTATCGAAAAATTCCTTGGACGGAGGTAGTGGGGTTTCCACGTCTCCTTCTTGCACGACAATTTCTCAACTAGAAAACATCGTCTATCGTTTGACAATGGAAAATCGGAACCTAGTAGAAAAAGTTACTCATTTAGAAGCTTTGGAGTTCTATCAGAGAAAGCGAATAAGTAATCCCAATCACCTCAGTGTTGCCGATGAAATGGACCATTTAAACGTATCAGATGTAATTTCTTTTAGGAAATTTTTTATTAGGTTTGAAAAAATATTTTAGTTAAAAAACGAGCTGGCTTCAGAGCAGGAAATCGCAAAGCGACTCCAGCTCTATGTTATGAGTTTGACAAATCGCTTAATGATGGCGGGGTATATAGAGGCCTTCCGGCATGGGTGATACGAGAAGAAAGTATAGAAGAAGATGATATGCTTGATTGTGTCAGCGATATTTCATTAAATTCCGTTAGAAATAAATCAGATGTTGTAGATAATCATAAAAATTTTGTAGCAAGATGGCTTGATAAATTGAATGGCTGGCGTAGCATACCTAGAATTATTTTATTGTCATTTTTGCAATATTTAAATCGGCACCGGCCGGTTTTTGATATTTATACAGATATTGTCTTATTAGGCTGTGCAATTTCTCTCATATCATATGATGATTTATTTACATTTTGTTAATTATCAACAAATTTGTTGTTTTATATTCACTATTATTTGTTGCATATTCAATGCCTGTTATTTTCTACTACTGCAAGATTTATTTATTTCATTAACCATTACAATTTTTACTAATGTTGTTGCAATTAAATTTTGTATTGAATTTTATTAGATAATAGTTAGATTTATATAACTGAATATATCTCCATTTTCAAGGAAATTATTTTATGTTGAATTTTAAACATTTGACGAATTTCATGTTGAATGTAATTGAATAGTTATAACAAAAATAATTATATCTTATTTTCATAAAATAAAATTATATGATTCATATTTACTAAATTATTGCACTTATCTTCAATTTGGAATCATCTTATTGCTTCGTATATTACATTCAATAAATAATTTAAACAAAATAATTAAGAATCAAAATTAATTAGATTTAAGGGATTATAAATGAGATGGAAGTGATAAATCGAAAATGTACGTGTTTTATAATGTTGGGCTAAAACAAAGGTCCTTGATGTTTGTTTGAACGTATTAATAACGTTACATAAAAACATAGGAGCAAGAAGACTCAATTTGAATATAGCACATCAAGTAAACACATTAGTGGGGGTTCACTTTATTCGAGTAGTCTTAGTAACTCAGTCATACAAACAATCTCGTTTTCTGCCCACTTGTTACCCGTTGCTACGGCACGTTGATGTTTAAAAAAGGAGTTGTGAGTCCACCAGAAGTGAGCTTACTCATGGTGGGTTACTGGGTGTAGATGTTTGTTTAAACGTTCTTATGATTACCCCGGTAAGCCATATAAATACTTTTCTAGCTACCACTCGGCACCCGTTGCTAGGCAACGTTGGAAATGTTTTCGAGTGGGTAGATTGTCCGCAAAAAGTGAGCGCTATTGCTAATGCTATAATTGCTCGGACAACCCCTGGGTCCAACGAGCTATCGTTAGAAGATTTGTGCTCGCTTTAAATCATTAGGTCCTTTTCTCTTTGTGGCGAGTTCTATAACCGGTATTTACCAATACTCCTGCTTTGAAGCAAAATTTAATAAATTATATGAATTAAACTAATTAACGATTGAACAACGACAAAGGTTTAATTCAGGTGCATATCACTTTTACACGGGGTAAGATTTAGATTTAGTTCGTAGTCTGGGTTGTATTCCGTAACCGCGCGACTCGTCTTTTAGCCCACTCCTTGCGTCCTGGGTGATAGCTGTTCGTAATGGTCGTCGGGGTCGAAGATACGGTTGTTGTTGGGGTGGCCATCGCCTCCCGGTAAGCCAGTTGGGCGGGACGAAGACAAGAGGGTAAGTTACCGCAGTTCCCTCTTGACAAGCGGATAAGGCCACTTCTAACCCCTTCACTTGGGTCTTCAGGTTTTGATTGAGTTGCCTTTCGTCTGCCCACCCCTTTTGGGCGGCAGTGAGTCTTTGGTAAAGCACCTTGGCCTTTTGGGGCGCCATCCAGATGGCCTTTGTTTGTTGTATCTGTTCGTGAAGGTCCTTGTTAGCCTTCCGGGCTTGGGCGAGTTTGGCTTGCAATATCCGCAGGGGTTCCATTCTATAATATCCAATATCTATATAAAATCTTTATTAGACTCAATCTTTCTACATATGTAGTTAACATTAAACATAGTTTGCAAATATTCCAGGATAACAAAAACAAGCAAAATGAAAATTCTGGCAATTATTTTTATTATAATAATATTTGTCAAAAATCTACAATCACTGGTCCGGATGATCACAGCTGTTCCAGGGATTTTTCAACCATTCTTCCGCCGAGCAACCCGAGACTACGAATACGGGTCGTCTTGTATTCCGCACCGGTTCGTAGTTGGGCGGCGGCGTCTCGCTATAGGTTTCCATGATTCTCCCCGCAGCGACGTCATCTTCCACGTTGGCCAGGTATTGCTTGACCCGGACCACGTGAAGATCTACCTGTCTTTGGTGTGCTTCTAGTCGGTCGAGGAGCTCACGGGCATGTCTTAGAATTTCGCGAGCCGGATATTGTTCGTCTTTTCGATCATCGGTCAATGGTAATTGCTGGTCTATCCCCAGCATCTGACCAATCGTTTGGCTAGGCCCTCTTGGAGATGGCTCCTGGTAGCCCTTTGCTCGTCTTAGTAGGCGCCGAGCCTGTCTCCATTCGTCCGCAATGCCGGTGGGGACCCACATGAGAGCTCCTGATGTATCTACAAGTTGAATATTTTAACGACATTTCTGAGTATGTGAATAAATGGGTTAAAAACACTCTTAAAAACAGTTCATTAGCTACCATGACAAGTTGAAAATCAGTTAGTAGGCGTGAAGTAACTCCGATCAAATCATTGGATGAATATCGCAGAATTTATGGAATTTAGTACGTTTGCATAATTTTGATCATTTAATTTAGTCAACGATAAATTTTTCTCGGCATGACAGTCGAAATTAACTGGGGTGAAATTATTGTTGTTAATTGTTTTTAAAATATATGGGTTTGAGACCAGTAGGATATGGTTGTGATTAGGTTTGAAAAATGAATTTGTAGGGATCTTTTCTCCAACCCGCTGAATACTGATATTTACGGAATTTCAACTTTAGCTTCTCAATTCAAGGATGATTGCCCTAACTTTGATATTCCAGGTAACATTAACGATAATATGAAAGCTCTTTCCGCTACACTTTAGTGATGTTTATATTTATGTTATCTATTAACGGATACTCCCAACTGACTAACTATTGGTGTTAGTAGTAATGATGATAATTAAAAGGGAAGAACTGACATTAATATAATAGGGTGGGTAAATTTTACCGTAAGTCATGATGTCGAAAAAATGAAGGGTAATAATATTAGCGAGTTAAATCAAATCGATTGATTATCGGGGTTAATAATAGTGAAGATGATTGATGAAATATTAGTACAAAGATAGTTTGGTTGATAATTTTCATAATTAATAATGAGGTTGAAAATAAGGGGTGATAATAATAATGTTAAAGGAGTCAACTAAATGGGTTCGTTATCGTAGTTACCGACATGAGAATAATGATATTAATGGGGTCGAATTCGGAAACTTACGGCTATCTAAATTGTGAGAATTTCCTAGAGTACAGTTTTTTCAAATATGTCGACACCTTCGAGAACCGTCGAAAGTCCAATTTTGTGGAAATGGGTGAAGGTCGTGTGGCGATTAATGGAGAATTCAATTCGGTAACACGCGTGAGATTGATTTGATAAAAGGAAAATATTATGAACTTAATTGTATTTAGAGAAAAACTTTCTAAGTATTTATTTAATCATTACTATTTATCATTTAATAGCCCAAGATATTATATAAAATTCTTACCCTTAATTCGTAAATCGAGATCCATTACTGCCCCTTCGTTGGGTAACTTAGTCGAGGTTTCCTCATCATTCCAGACTCGTTGGGAATTCATGTTACAATAATATTCCAAAAATTTCTGTTCGATTGTGATTATTGACGGAATTTTATTAAAGCGACTGAATGGGTATGTCTCATGCATGCTTACTAGTGCTGTCATTTGTACACTATGCCTGGTAGTGGTGTGTAAGTAATTGATTAATCTCTAGTTAACTTATTCATTTAATAGAAAAATCGAAATCACTATGGATTTGCAGTAGACTATTTGGGAATTCACCTAGTATGCCGAGAATCAATATTTATTTTAGGTGTTGTGGTAGATCTATCAGGTGACTAACAATCCGGTTGGTTTATTTTAATTACTTTTGGTTTTATTGATTTTATCTATAGATTCGTCTTGTTGGAATCAGGGATTTGGATGAACTTTCACGATAAAAATCATTAATTCGTATTTAGTAATATGTATACTTTTAGCTATTGATTTTTAACCCTTCCTAGCGGAATAGTTGTGAATATTACGAAAATCTTTATCACGACTCTAATTTCGAGTGGGTGAACAGGAATTTTATACGGGATGGTTATTTTCTGGGTCATGAAAACTGGAGGGCCTTTGTCTTCTTGGTTGTACAGGTGATAAATGGTATTCAATTTTAAAAATTTCTATTCAGGTTTTTTTTGGGATGTCTCTTTCGGTTGCTTCACTAGTGGCGAAGATTTGGAAATTACATTCCTTAGGTGTTCGGGACGTACCAGTGGCTTCTTCACGGTCTTCACGGGCACAGATCATCGGCAATATTCCACGCACTTACACGAATCTGAATAATATGTATGATTTTACTGACTTGTGATGTGTTTTGGCTGTGTGCCGGAAAAATTTCGACAATTAGAAAATAATTAATGAAAATAAAATGATTTTATGCATTATAAATATTTTATTAATATTAAAAACAATATAACAATTACTTGTCCATAATGAAAATCATACAAAATAATACTCTCCCCACGCCGACATCCAAGCAGAGCTCTACCGAGGTTGCGAGGACGCGACGTGGAGAGAGTTTCCAAATAAAACTCTCACTCACCTAAACAAATAGATTTTTAAAAAGCTGTTTTATTAGTAAAACGATGATGATTATTAAAATTGTGTAAAAATGAATCGGTATATATACCTATTTTTTGTTCCTAACCTTGCGTGTTCTTTTTGATTTAGTAAAACAAAATTCGACCTTGGATTTTTCTAGTGTATTCTAATCTTAATTTTTATTATTTTTTAATTTAATTTGATAATTTTTTATTTGAAATTTTTATTGAATTATTTCTAATTCAAATTCTTTGATTTTTAATTTCATTTTCATGAAATTTTTATTTTTTGTAAAATTATCAAATTTCGGTCGAATTTGTTGGGTTTTCGTGTTATGTTTATATTTATATCGTGCGGATCTTGTTGCATTTTGTTATTATTTGAATTTATTTTTATTTTTATTATTTTATATGTAATTATCTTCTTTCTCATATTTGATAGGGTTTAATTGATGTTTTAATAGGTTTTGAATTTAAATTTGCATGTTATATTTGCGTGTGTTACCGATTCATTTAAACATTCACAAGGCCGTTTGTGTTTTAACCCAACACTCGGTTTAAACTGCTGAGACCCGGACTCACTCTGGGTTCACTCGGCTTCTGCTCGATTTCCTACTTTGGTCCCCTTCCCTGAATCTTATCGATGGTATACATGGCTTGGTAAACGATTCTTATCTCATTTTCTCTTTTAAATAGTATCGACAATAAATATTTTAATTATACACAACATTTATTAAAATCACAAAGGAAATATAAATGTCAAAATTTCATTTCTTGATTGGACCGAAGAAGTAATGTGCTTAGTGAGATAACCAGCCGCCCACCCGATATCCTGTCATGCCGAAAAAATAAAAAATTAGCTCACTAAACAGACAACTCGAAGAAATCTATTGCGGGCTCTCTTGGCTTTACCCGGCTTAGGTCGTTTGCGTGCCAATTCTGCTCTTGAGGCCATCTTTCCGGTGTCCTTGTAGGCCAACTGAGCCAATGCAAACATTATCTCCGATTTCAGGAAATCATTGCGGTTTATGACTTAAAAGAAATACATGTGATTATAATCAAAGGACAAATGAAACTATGCAATATGGTAGATGGTGGTGTTTTAATAATAATCTATGCCAATGTTTGTTTAAGTAAAGGAAGATACACTTAAATTGTTGCTATATTAAGTTATAATGGGATAACAAATATTGAAAATATTTCCTTAGAGCGTCGGAGTATTGACGACATTGAAAAATACATTTATGTTACCTAATCCATGATTTCGTTTTATCTATTCGATCAAATATTATATTAATTCCATGAAATTATTCAACCACATACTTTATATGTGAATTATATCCAACCATTGTTATGTTCAGCTGTCATTTCAATACAATTGCAAATGAAGTAAAAAATGAATTTATTTATAGTACAAGTTAAATGTTACATTGTTATTTCTTCATCTCCTCAAAAACCTAGAGTTTCGATGGATATTTTTGAAATATCTGAAAAGTTGTAAAAATATTAAATTGATTGAATTTCATGAAAAATCTTACGAAATTATTTCTTAATTTTCTCTGCAACTCAAAGTAGAGTTATTGGTATTTTTTCAAAAATTTTCGGCTTTAATTTAAAAAAACTTGTCTAAAAAGTTACTAAAAATAGTTTTATATAGAGTTTTTATTGAACTGAACATTTCTACATTTTGAAAGTTTGCATGCATTATTTACTATGTATTATGTTTTTACGTTAAAAATATTTTTTCTTCAAATTCCTTCCTTCCTATAATATAAGTTTTTATTCAGTTGAACAAATTAAATGCAGACACGGGTAAGTATGTATGTCCCTATATTATAACATTATTGATTTTTTCATTTTATTATAGGAGTTTTTAATGAACTGATTCAGTTCATTATAAACTTCTATAATATATGTTTTAATGAACATTCAACTACGATTATGATTAATTTTATGAATTAACCATTTTTAAAATGGCTGACAGGCAAATTTTTTAATAAAGTATATTTTAAGGCTTGGATTGTGATCTCGTATATTTATGAGATCATTATTCAAGCTCTTAAATAATACTTTTCATCATCATTTATTATAAATTTAGTTTTTTAGGTTTTTTTTAGGAATTTATGCCAATTTATGTAAATTAATGGAATTTTTTTCGAATAAATGTAAGTCCAATTAATTGAAAACTAAAATTTATTTAAATAAAATTTATTATTAAAAAGTTTCTGTATTCGAATAAACTATTTCTCTGTTCCTTGGAAATTCGTTTTGGTTGCCATCTTTTTTACCTTTTGACAAATCCAAATTTTTGATATTTTATATAAAGTTTTGACATCGGCTTCTCGCGAGATGTGGGTCTCTCGTGGTTGAATCATTCTCAATCGGGCGTTTTGTGTGAAGTATAGCAGATTCATCATTTATCTTGATCATTTTTGTTCATTACAGTCTAGTGACAGTCTGTTTATATAGTCCAAGGTCTTCTTGGTGGATTGGTAGTGACTCATTCTTCATAACAATGCTGTAGGTTCATTTATGCATAGTTCTTAATTCATTAGAGATAATATTTTTCCTCTTCGGAAATTTTCAATTGTATTTTTGTGACTTGACTTATTTCTTTGTCTTAGTCCTCAACTGAGTGACATTTCCTTAACTGATTACCCATATAGTGTTGCAAATAGTGACATTTTCCTCCGAATGTTCTGTATCGAAGGATTAAACAAATACTTAGTCATTAAGGATTATAAAAAGTGTCAACATGTCTGATTTGTACGGTTCGGAGGGGCACCCGTGGTAATTAGATTGTCGTCTTAGAGCGGTTTAAGTCAGTGATTTTAATTCTCACTCACTTTTTCAGTAGATTAATAAGTATACCTACGGAACGGCACTCCTATTGCATAATGTAACTTTTACTAATCAAGTTCAAAGAAAAATTTTTGCTGCAATCCACCCTTATTTTTGGACAGGGTCTTCAATAGTTTGTCTTAAAATGAATTAATTTTGCCTAAATTTTAATTAATTAGAAAATTATTTCTGTCAGCATGTTACATAAATTATGGTTGCAGCGATATCCATTTTTCATATCCCATATATTTCCCCGATTAGTGGCTGATCGAGACTTGATTCCGGTTCCACTCCTCCATCACTGATGTGGGAATCCGTACTGGAGTCAAAGAACTGAGATTGAATTTCGAAATCGGATTCCATTAACTTTTCCGATTTTACTTCTCTCAGCAATAAAATCGAAGTCACACTTTTCATCCTCATAGTATATCCACATTGAGTTGCATTCATGTCTGTTATAACAGAATCAACAGACGATCCAATATCATTAATAGAATTGGGCAAACTGTCATCTGTTTTCTCAGATTTCAGTTCATTCATCAATTGAGATTTAGATGGTGTCGATAATACTAACAAATCGTTACGGTGAGATTCTTCAATCGGAGATAAATTTTTAAATATATAAATTCGAAGCACAAAAAAACTATTTTTAAGATTCCAAAATTTATTTATTCAAAAAAATTCAAAATAGCTCAAAAAAGATTAACAAAATTGATCTAGTAAAACAACTACACTTTTTTAAAAAAATTTTACAAAAAGAAAACTTTTCACAAATTATAAATCATTTCATTCTAATTGGCTGAAACACCTTACCTGTAGTTTGATCTTAGGAAATTAACTGTGTTTATCTTATAATTACTGAATGACCACTGGACTACTCGATGTTTGTCATTTTTGCCGATGTGTAGATAGAGTCCATTTTTGTAGTGTCGAGTGAAATAATAATCAGCTAAAAGACTCATACTCGATCTTCCCTCTGCTACTATAAAGGTGAAATTTACGTTCGGTCCCGCCGCTGCACACAGTCAGGGCTTCGCAGTTACAAGCCGTTGCAGTGACACTGCTCTTATACGGACTAGCTCGTATGGTTATTTTACTCTCTTAGGTGATGTTTGGCTGTGGGCTGGAAAGACTTCGACAACAAAAACGAGTATAACTATACTAAACATGTCATTGTCATAATATATAATACAGCGCGAATCATACACATTGCATACCTACGACACGTCTAAGTCAACACTTACTTAGAAGTTAGTCCAAAGTCTCGAAAATTTCGAATCCCAGTGATTTTCACAAAATTAATAATTGCTTGCGCCGGAGTGATTTTAACTCTTTGTGAGAAAAAAGTGATTCTTTATCAGTAAAATCAGATCGGTATTTATACTTGCTCTAGCCTCTGTAAAATGGTGTGCGTGTTTTGCCGCATTTAAATAAATTTGATTTCTCTAGAACTTTCTAGAATATTTTTAGTTTATTCTTGTTTTTAGTTCCTTTATTTTAAATAATTTCTCTTTTATTTTTTAAAGTAATTATTTATATTATTTTTCACTTTATTTTCTGTAATAAACTTTTATAGTTTACTTTTTAGTGAATTTGTTAAATTTTGATCAAATTTGTTTTTTATGTACCTGTGCGATTTTTAGCGTATTTGTGATTATTTATTTTTATTCTGCGTTTTTACTTTTATTATTTTTTTCTATTTGTTCCCTCTCTTTTGATGTTGGCTGTTTACTTGTGGTTTTGATGATTTATTTTTAACTGTGCTGTTATATGTTTGAGTGTTATGTCGATCTGACTAAACAAATTTCAGGGTCACCTTATTTTAGCCCAACATTAATCATTCCAACGCCTAATGAAAAAATTACTCATTAATCAAATAAAATTATTGAAGAGTTACTCAGCTCTTTAAAATAGACTCCAAAGTTGTCCAAATTTGTTTATGATCTGTATTTCAGTTGTATCTAAAGAAAATTAACACAATATTTTGTGCAACGCAATTATTAAGCCACTTTGACGAAAGAAGACCAAGACTGAGTATCAGAATTAATAGACCTCACCGTCGGTCCGAGGACCACTACACCAAGAGGCTCTAAATTTTTCAAACCGTGTCCTGCAACTGTTAAGCAACTTTTCACACCAGCTCATCAATTCACTTTCTTCTCGATTCTGACTCATAATTTTTAAACCTTTCCAACTATTTTTACTCCAGACCTCAAATCTCCGTTCACTGTCTTGGACAAAAACGGCACACTGATTCAATTTTTAGAAACCAGATTTTAACTTTCACTCACACCTTCACATAGCAGACATGATTCACACAATAATAAGATCCAACGTATTCTGCGTAGAATCCATCATGTTTGACTGCATGAATCGTCATTTGTTCACGATAAAACATTACATCACCTCTACATACACAAATTTTCCATCTAATGTAACATCAATTTCAACAAATGCTTCTCCGGCGATACAGCTAAGCTTTATTCAACTAAGTTCTACAACAGCATGCGATCAACATATGTCGGGGATTGACCAATCAGTTAGTACAATGCATGATTCACTTCATGGACTCAATTTTTGTGACATCCTTTTACCTTAATGATTTCATCATTGTGTTACCTGATTTAGACAACTATACGGAGGACTTACACAAATATCTCGACTTTATTGAACCGTCGTAATTTACAAATTAAAGTAAATAAATGCAGTTTATTTTAAAAGTGAGTCAAATTCTCAAGCCATATGCTTTCATTTACGAGTTTCAAGCCTTTCCTAAAACGACTTGACGAAATCCGCAGATTTTCCTTACCGATCACTATCACTGCTTTTTTGGTATGTTCGATTTCTACCACTGATTTATAAAAAACGCAACTAACATAATAGCCTCTCTTTCGGCTCTGAACACGGGTAAAAAGAGGTCAGTCATCAATTGGTCTGACACAAAGCTTGACTCATTCAACGAAGTCAAAGACTCTGTAGTCAAGATTAACATTCTTCACTACACGCAAAATGACATCCCATTCACCCTCATAACAGAAGCATACTATATCGCGGAAGAAAATAGAATTATTTTCAATCTAATTTCCTAATGACCACAAAATTTAATTTTGGGTTCCTATAAAATAAAAAATTAAATTAAAGGTTTAAAAAATTCTGAGTTAGTGTCATATAAATTACAAGAAATAAAAATATAAATTTCTAAACTATAAAAATCAATTAAACTAAAATTAACCACTAACTAGTACACAATTTCAACGCTATTTGTGACGGGTGTCGAACAATAACATTTTCCTTATGTCAGTACTTGATGTGGATCTATTGAAATTCTTCCAAATGTCGTATTGTATTTTTAACATCAATTTATAATTTTAATTTCATATTAAATAGAATTATTAAAAATCAATAATAAATATTCAATTAAATATTGAAAAACTTAATTCATTTTTGATAGATTAATAAATTAAATTTTAAAAAACTCTAAAAGATAAGTAATTTTTATTATAATTATTAAAATTACAACAAATTCTTTTTAACAAAGTCACACATTCATCAGGCTAGAGATTGCATTCCCAATTTGATGATTTCAACTGGAACTCTCGGCTTGTAGGGTATTCCTATCCAAGATTCTTCCATTTTCGCTTTTTGCACGTTTCTAAATGTAATAGAATAAAAACCTAAAAAATCCCGATAGAAAAATCGCAACCACCTGTACACCATGTATCGAAGGGCTTGATGTAACAGATTCTGCAATAGAAAATCTGAAAAATGTCCACTGGACGCCGCACTCGATTCGGCATCATAGAGCTCTTCGGCGGACATCACGGGAAACCGAATCAGAGAAATCAATTTATCGGCTTGAGATTTCATAGGGTCAGAAGGTTTATCAGCAGATTTTGTCAAATCATCAGAGCTGTGAGGGAAAAAAGATTTCGAATTATCCACAAGTTTATTCGACTGAATCCAGTGCTGAATTGCGCAAAATAAATGGAATTCCGAGCAATAGAAATTATCATCCTAAGACAGATCAATATTTAAGTTCAGATATCAATTTTTAAAGGCGCACTTCAAGTAGTTCGTGTAATAACTGAAAAGGCAATTGAATAAACTGCGAATAATCTTCGGATCGAAGCTCCTCAGTTAATCGGATCATGAGATTATACTTAGCCAATTTAGTCAATTCAGCGTTACAGGTCATTTGTGTCAAATGCACTACAGTGGGAAACGCCAAAATCCTACTAACTGTCACCGGGCCGGGATTACATTTATCACAAAATAAGTCCATCCTAAAGTTTGTAAAAATGAAAAGCAATCCTATCGAAACGATGTTGGAGATTTGAAAACAAAGATCAAATACTTTATAAAAATGAAAATGGCTGGCTAAAATATTTCAAAAGCTCAAATAGATACAAAACAGTTGTTGATAAAGTTAATTTTTTTTATTCATCTTTTTTTATTCTGATCTGATTTCTTTTGATATCTAATTTATTTTCATTATGTCTATAAATCAAAAATTATTTTTCTTATATAACAATAATTTTCGACACTGTCAAAGATATTGGAAAATTAATTTGATCTATAGTCATATTGAAAATAAATTAAATAGATTGAATATGCAATTAATATTATTGATATCATTAAATTAAGATATAATCTATGAATAATTCTAATATTGATATAATATTTTCTACAAAATTTGACTATGGATCAGATTTTTTTAAAGTATTGTACACCATAATCAATTTTTATTAAATAAAATGAAATAAATATTAAAAGCTGTATAATATATAATTAAAATAAACTAACAATATTTATCGATTTTTATTATTTACAATAATAAAAAATTAAATAAATTATATAATCAAAAATTTTAATTAAATAATTAATTGATGTTAAAATTATTATTTTAAAAAATTTTAAAAAATTAAAAAATAAATAAAATGTTAAATAATTAAATAAACGGTTCTCAGCCTGGTGCAGTAATCCAGAGTTTTCCAATCTTTAAACATTTGAGTATAATATTCGTAAAGCTGACATCTCCTTTATTAAATATCAATTTATATATTTAATAAAAATCAAAAGATATTTATGTTTTTCCTATTTTAGTACATAAACAAAAATAATAAACGAAAAATAAAATTCATTCATTAATAAGATTATGTTTAGACAACAATTCTTTTATAATGTGGATCCCTGGTTGTTAATTTTAATCTAAGTTGCGGTTCTACATCCAAAAGTATACCTTTTTTTACTTAATATCTAAAAATGCTGAAAAACCTATTTCACGCTCATATTAATAGCTGAGCTTCTTAATTGTCATCGCCGATTTCTTTTCATTTTCGAATGAGATTATATTTATATATTTTAAAAAATAATTGACTATCAGTAATATTATAAAAAATAATATTATAAATATAAAAAGTAAAATGATCTATACCATTATAAAATTTTATAAATTGTCTGTGTTTAATCTGGATTTAAATGTAGTTTGTCTGTGTGTTTTGGGCGATTGTATAAGCCTTTATTTTATTAATTTTTCGGTAATATTCGTGTCTGTGTGCACATTAGTTTTCTGTGTATGTGCTCGTGTCCGTGTGCACAGTGCAATTGTATTGGTTTTTTGAACTTACTTTTTTTATTTCTAATTACCAACAAGATTTAATTAGCTGTATTACTTTGGTAAATGGGATTTTCAAAATGGCAGAATTTTTAAATGGTTGTATTTTTTATGGAAATTTAATGTTGAATTTAAGCGGGTAAAAAGGATGTTTGAACAAATTATAATTTGAAATGATTCAAATTATGTTTGCCACATTCACAAACTATGCACGATGCAATTCAAGTAGTTTCTTTTTATGTGCCTAGGCGTATGGGTATCGTTTCGGATAATAGAAACAGTGTGGCATATTATGTTCCGATTTATGATCGTTATGCGCTGCCTCATGATATTTGCAGAATAGATCTATCTTGAAAAGTTTGGTCAGATTTTTTGGAAAAAATACTGATCGAACGAGGATACAGTTTCACAACTGCACATCACAATGGATTAAAACGAAATAAAAATCAACAGTCTATATAAATTATTGCATCTATAGTTTTTCATTTCTAATTGATGATAAGTGATATAAAAATTAATAATAACAATAATAATAATAAAAATAATAATAAATATTAATAATAAAAATAATAATAATAATAAATAAAAATAATTATAATAAAACTAATAATAAATATAATAATAAATATTAATAAAAAAAAATAATAATAAATAAAAATAATTATAATAAATATAATAATAATAAATAATAATAAATAAATAATAAAAATAATTATAATAAAACTAATAATAAATTTAATAATAATAAATAATAATAAATAAATAATAATTAATAAATAATAAGAAATATAATAATAATAATTATAATTATTGTATCTATAGTTTTTCATTTCTAATTGATGATAAGTGATATAAAAATTAATAACAATAATAATAATAATAATAAAAATAATAATAATAAATATTAATAATAAAAATAATAATAAATAAAAATAATTATAATAAATATAATAATAAATATAATAATAAATATTAATAAAAAAAATAATAATAAATAAAAATAATTATAATAAATATAATAATAATAAATAATAATAAATAAATAATAATTAATAAATAATAAGAAATATAATAATAATTATTATAATAATAATCAATAATATTAATAATAAATAATGACAATAAACTATTAATAAAATATTAATAAAATATTAACATTATTTATTAATTTTTACCTATTTTTTAAACTTAATAGATCCAAATAAATAAATCCAAATAACATGAAAAAGGCTGTGCCCTAAATTCGTGAATATCCATAAACATCGAAATCTTTACTGATATAATGTCATTTGAAAATAAAAAAAATATGGTGAAAATTAAAAAGTGTGTGTATGTGGTAAATATGCAATTGAAGAGGCAAGATGAATTTCTGGACTTTCAATAACAACTCTTACAATACAAGTTGGCGGGTAAATTCATTTTGATAACAAAAGAAAAACTGAAAATAATAAAAATTAAGTTAAATTTATGCATCAGCCATTTCAACAATGATAATCTCTATTTCAGAAATATAAATATGTGAATTTTCGAATTTATTTCTTAGAATATAAATAATATGGCAATATGGAGAAGTGTTATTCATATGGACATTTCCGCATTTTGAAAGTTTGAATGCATTTTTACTGTGAGTTGTGTTTGTGTGTTTAATTTATAATTTTTTTTACATTCTGACTTTCTATATTAAAATTTGTTATTCATTCGAACTAATCACATCAACACACGGATAAGCATGCATGTCCTATAATATAAGGTTATTGTTTTTGATCATTTATAATAGGGATTTGCACTGAGTATCCTAAAGGTTGTATTGATTTTATTTTAATGTCACTCGAAATGCATTAAAGGGTAATTTAACTTTAGCCCTGAATAATTCGATTGCACTTTATTATATCAGGATAATTTATCTTTAGTATTAGAACAATTAATGGAAAATATTTCGAAAAATTAGAAATTAAACAATTTAATCATAATTAATAAATTATTTTTTCTTTTACTTTCTTGACTTTGGATGTTAAAAGTATTTTATAATTTTTTCATTTATTTTTATCAATAAAATAATTATAAATAATTAAAATAAATGATCAAATAATATAAATTAATAAATAATTAATAAATAAAAAAATTAATTTAAATTAGTATATTAAAAACTAATAAATTTTTATCAATTTATATAAAATTAAATTAAGATATAAAATTATATAATTTTAATCAATATGCAAAATAAAAATAAATTAAATGGTCAAAAAAATAATAAAAATTATATTAGCAAAAATTGAAATTAAATAATTAATAAATAAAAAATAAATTTAAATTAGTAAATTAAAAAAACTAATATAAAATTAAATAATTTTAATCAATATGCAAAATAAAAATAAATTAAATGGCCAAAAAATAATGAAAATTAAAAAGTTATATTAGCAAAAATTGAAAATAAATAATTAATTTAAATTAATAAATTTAAATTAGTATATTAAAAACTAATTATTTTTATCAATTTATAAAAAATTAAATAATTTTTTTCAATATGCAAAATAGAAATAAATTAAATGGTCAAAAAATAATAAAAATTGAAAAATTCTATTAGCAAAAATTGAAATTAAATAATTAATTTAAATTAATAAATAAAAAATAAATTTACAATTGTAAATTAAAAACTAATTATTTTTTATCAATTTATACAAAATTAAATTAAGATATAAAATTAAATAATTTTAATCAATATGCAAAAAAAATTGAAAAATTCTATTAGCAAAAATTGAAATTAAATAATTAATTTAAATTAATAAATAAAAAATAAATTTAAATTAGTAAATTAAATACTAATATAAAATTAAATAATTTTAATCAATATGCAAAATAAAAATAAATTAAATGGTCAAAAAATAATAAAAATTGAAAAATTCTATTAGCAAAAATTGAAATTAAATAATAAATTTAAATTAATAAATTAAAATTTTTATTAGTAAATTTAAAACTAATTATTTTTTATCGATTTATACAAAATTAAATTAAGATATAAAATTATATAATTTTAATCAATATTCAAAATAAAAATAAATTAAATGGTCAAAAAAATAATAAAATTATATTAGCAAAAATTGAAAATAAATAATTAATTTAAATTAATAAAAAATAAATTTAAATTAGTAAATTTAAAACTAATTATTTTTTATCGATTTATACAAAATTAAATTAAGATATGAAATTAAATAATTTTAATCAATATAAGCAAAATAAAAATAAATTAAATGGTCGAAAAAATAATAAAAACTATATTACCAAAAATTGAAATTAAATAATTATTAATATAAATAATTAATAAATAAAAATAATTTAAATTAGTAAATTAAAAACTAATTATTTTTTATCAATTTATACAAAATTAAATTAAGATATAAAATTAAATAATTATTTTCAATATGCAAAATAAAAATAAATTAAATGGTTAAAAAAAATTAAAAATTATATAATTATCAAAAATTGAAATAAAATAATTGATTTAAATTAGTCAATTACAAACTAATTATTTTTATCAATTTATACAAAAATAAAAAACGATTAAATTAAATATTTTTAATCAATATGTAAAATAAAAATAGAGAATAAAAAATACAAAATAATAAAAATTAGTTAAAATCAATCATAATTAATAAATGATTCAAATTAACTAATTATTTTAATTAATTTCCAAAAAAAATTATAATAAACTAAATAGTCAAAAATCTAATAAAATAATTAATATAAGCTAAAGCGTAATTAATTAGAATTAATAAAAATAATTCAAAATAATAAAACTTGAAATAAATTGAATGATAAAAAAGTTTTAAAAAATTAATCAATAAATTAGGAATTAAATAATTAGAATTAATTAATATCTAAAAATAGTATATAATTAATTAAAATTAAAATGATATTACTTTGAATTAGAAATATCAAAATCGGAATTTTTCTTCTCAAAAACATCATAAAAAGATCGAGAGAAAATATTTTTTGAATTTGTGTTGGAGTTGAAAATGCTAATTGAATTTCCATGCTGGATTGGCATGTTGCGAGAATTAATATTTTTAGACAATTGATTAAAATTGGAAAAGATGTTAGCTCCAGATTGATTTGAGTATCCTGAACGAGTTCGAAGCAAAGATTGATATGGATCGAAAAATGGAAGAGAATCTGAATTTCCAGTTGAGCAAGAATCTTGATCAGGACATTTAGATAGGATTGATTTAAGGTGTGGACACGTAATTTTTTCAATTTTAATCTAATAATTTTGTTATTTTACGTTAAGTTTGAATTATCACTATTTATTAAGTACTTTTAAGCTTTCTTTTATATAATCCTCACATTGTATTTTAAGAGACTCAACTAAATATTTATCTGCAATTGTATAGATGTCAACTAAATTTTCACTAGTCATCATTATATGGCCAGTATAAAAAAATCTGAAAAAATCTGGCATCCATGAAAAATTCTCTGGTATTCTTAAAATGGTACCATTGACATTCTAAAAATTAATTATTTGATATAGTATAATCGTTTAATTTACATGTGAATATTTGTTAACCCATGTAGCAAACATAAGACTTGCACTTGAAAGCACAATTTTATGCAAATGTAAAATTTGACGATTGTTTGAAGTTGAATCACCATCACCTTCTTCACCTAGAATAACCTTAACATCAGACGTGTTTTCATTGTTAAATTGTTTAACAATACTGGGAGTAGCTTTGATAATAAATGCTTTATTTAATTGAACATAAGGATTCATGAATTTTATTCTTTTTACTGATAACTCTTCATCAGAATCCATATTCACAATGCACTTGAATTACGCTAAGCAATTGATGATAAAATTTTAAAATATATTGTCTAAATAATTTAAGAATTATAAAAGATTTGAATAATTATCTAATAAAAAATAATTAATATTATAAGAACAAAGTTATTAAAACAATTTACTAATAATTTAAAGTAATAATTTGAAATTTTTGCTATTAAATGTTTAAAAATCTTTAAAATTATGTGTTAATATTTTTCATTTATATAGCTGTTTAATAAAGAATTTAAAAATAATAGGTTTTGATAACAATCTGGATTAAAGAAATTATATATACTTGTGAGTCGTGACTCAAACAAGTGCTGGGCACCTTATGCGCAAAAGATATAAGATTTTCTCGGTAACTTGCAAGGGATTCAGACCAGATGCGCGAACTAGAGATATAACCATTGTTTACCCGTCAAAATGACGTTGGAAATGTATCCCAATGAGCGGTTTCTAGTAAAAGGTGAGCCATACTAACATGACTGCTAATACTCTAGAAAACCTTTGGGTTCAAGAGCTACCATAGAAGATATTCATGCCAATTTTAATTAAAGGTCCCTCTGTAATTAATTTAATTGAAATAATATCGACTTCTTGATCGCTATATTTTGTTTTAAAAGGGTTGTTTATAGAAATGCTGGGCACCTGATTGGTAAAAGATTTAAGATTTTAGCGGTCATTTGCAAGGGGTTCCCCCCAGATGGACGCATAAGAGATATAACCATTGGATACCCGTCAAAATGACGTTGGAAATACATTCCAATGGGTGGTTTCTAGTAAAATGTGAGCCACACTACTATGGCTGCTATTACTCTAGAAATCCTTTGGGTTCAAGAGCTACCATAGAATGTATTGACGCTCCTTTTAATTATAGGTCCATCTGTTATTAATTTAATTTAAATAATATCGATTCTTTAATCACTTTATTTTGTTTTAAAAATGCTATTTATAGAAAGTTTTCAATGATTTTATCTACTCAAATCCCAATACATTTTATTGATCACTACAAGAAAAAATTATGAAAGGATGTCAGCAGATGAGGATCCAAATTTTTTTATATGCCCTAGTAGACAAGCGGTCTTCAATCAGCGTCTTCTTTCTCTTTCCGCTTTGCTGGGGTGACATTTTTTGTGATTTGGTTTTGATGGTGGATCACGACTCATTTGGGTATTGGTTGAGATAAAACTTGAAATGGGCCAGGCGACACTCGGATCAACATTTAAAACTGTGCTGGGTTGATGTACGATCTCTGCCTTGATTTTTTCTTTCAACTTTAGTTTCAACTTTAGTCTTCCTGGTAACATGTTCATGTTGATTGCTGATATATTTGCTCCCGTATCCACCATTACTTTCATTTCGATTCCGTTTATTTCAATTGGAATTGTTAAGGTAGGTCCTATTGGCGTTATTAATACTGCGATTGTCCTTGTTTCAATTGTTTGGTCTACACTTCGCGCTTTTCGTACCATTGTTGGCTCTATTTCTCTCCAATTTGGTTAAAATACTGTTGGGTATATGTTTGGAATTGGTAGCATTCTTGTACCCATTCGAGTTGATCGTTGTAAGTTGCCGTAAGTTAATGTTGGTAAGTTTTTATTTTTCCATTGACTTCGATGCTCATTTGTCCAATTTGGTGCATTACTTTTAGTTATAATTTCGGTTCCTCCTTGATTATCATCCTCGTCATTGCTATCTTCATAGTCATTATTCCTTCTGTTATTGATCCATCTTTTCCATCCGCCTTATCGTTGTTCTTTGGCTTGAGCTCTTTCTGCTTCTAACTTCATTACAAATTTGAATTTACGTCCAATCTCCTCATCAGTTCCTTTTATCTTTGCTAGAATTTCAATTAATCTTTTTATTTTATAAATATCATTTGAATGTCCGTGGAGTACCAAGCATATTTTGGCATACGCCGTTTGTACTAACCTAACATATTGTAAATTAAATAACCTAATCCTACCATATATCTGATTGGGTCTTCAGATTGATTTATTAATTGTTCAACAATCGTTATCATTTCTGGAACATTTTTTAAAGTCATTCTTATTCTGCTGTTCATGATTTTTGTCAGTATTCATCGTATGATTGCCCATAGTTGCTTAGTTTCTGGTGTGATATTATCTCTTTTTAGTACTCTCTTTATATCTGGATTAGCCAATTCTAATACATTGGAGACAAGTTCATTTATCCATCGCGTGACTTGTTCTCTCACAATCATTTTTTGTTGTACTTCCTTTATATTTTCCGTTGATCAGTTTGTATTTGATCCTTCGATTTTTGTTTTGGTTCCATGTTATCTCTTTTTGGTCTTCCTCTTGATCTACTATCTGTTGTCGTTCCCACTACTTTTCGACTGGATGGTTTGATTATCGGTACTTCCAACTTTGTTGCTTCTTCATCTACTATCCAATTGCTCCATTCGTTCGTCGTGGATGCTTTTGTATTGAGTAATTGTTGTACATTATCCATGTCCGTTTCCGCTTCTGTGGTTTCGATTGGTTGTTTTTGTGCCCAATCGGGTTCCTCTCGTTCATCAGCTGTTTGTTCATTTCCCCTATTTGTGGTGAATAGGTCACCCGAATAAGGGATCGCTACTCCTTCTTTTCAATTTGCAATTTCTTTCAATTCCGAAATGATGTTGTCTTCTTCGATGGATTCGATGATTACTTCTTCCGCTATGTCTGGAATTTCTGGAATTTCTCTACTTTCTTGTCGTAGTTCGGGCATTTTTCCTCTTTCTCTCTTTTTGATTAGTACTCGACTTCCTATTGGTGCTACTTTTATTATATTAGTGTTGGCGAATAGGGTTGGTTTTTTTTTTATTTATTTTTTCTAGGGTTTTGTGTGACTACCCCCTAAACGCCAGCAAGATTATTATTCTATCCCTTCTATGTACCCATGGTGATTGCCATGTTGGTACTGTACATAGAGGTTGAAAATTCATGAGCAGGTGAGCTCCATTACTAGAACTACTCCTCACGATATTTTCATATTCGGGTTCTGGACTGCCGATGGAAGGTCTTACGTCTTTCTTTTCTATATCCTGGTCCTTACTCGTCTATTCCTACAATTTCCATACTTATTTATCATATTTACCCATTATTTATAAAAATATCCTTCAAAAATTTGGGCAGCGTTCCTTCCTTATTTTTCGGTAAATTTCCTATTTCATTTGTTTAATCCCGGTATCGATTACATTTACCCTTTAGCTTTACCTATATTAAGATTTGATTAACAATTCCTTAATTCCCGGTACGTTTCCCATGAATTTAAGTAATTACAACCCTCTGCGATCACTTCAATAAACGCTACTCTCTTCTGTCAGATTATATCATTCAACTATTGGAAAAAATACTTTCAAATTTAAATTCCTACACTATCCTATCCTTTCCTACTCGATTTTCCAATTAATTTCCTGACGATGTTTTAAATTTTCCCTACAAAACTTCATTCCTCTTAACTAAAGTCGCACTTCCCGAATTTTATTCCAACTCGCTCCGGCCACTTTTCAGCAGCCGCCTCGAGTATACAACGGCGCCCTGCGTAGCGGTCCTGTGCACAAGGCCAGAACCGACTGCGAACTGCCGAGGGGTTCACGAGGCATGACCACGAGCTCAACTAAGGGTTTTCACCCACTAGCCGGCACACGGTCCGTCCCATGAACCATCTATTGAAATACGTATTATAAATAAGATTTTAGGTGGATTTGTCAGTGGCACCAAAAGATTCAACGACCATCCAGGATAAAATCAAAGTAACAAGACTTCGAAATATATATTTATACAAAAAAATAATAGTACTTACAATCCACAGTCATGCAACCAGATTTGAAAAATTGGCATAAATTGGCATACAAAATTTGGTCTAAGAATGATTCACTGCTAGTCTAAAAATGTCTAAAAATTTTTCTAGTAGTCACCTGACTGAAAAAATGTCTGTAAGTCTGTCTACAAATTGTGAAAATGACTGCCGTATATATAGTATTTTTGTGCCTGTGTGCGACCAATGGGCGATTTTTCGCCATTTTTAGGGCTTTTTAATTATTTTATTAATTTCAAAATATTTTTGTAATTTTTTATATATTTTTCTTTATTTTTTGATATATTAATATTTTATTGTTGGATTTTATTTTTATTATTATTTTATTACAATATTATTTTTTAACCCCAATATTTTGTTTTCTGGTCGCCTCTTCTGCCTGTGTTTTTTCTAAACCTTATTTTGCAAGGTTTTGGCAGTTTATTTTATTTTTCGTATGTTTCTTTTTGCATCTGTAGGCATTTTTCCGAATTTTTATTAATTATTTGTTTTATTTAAATTTTGTTATAGTTTTAATTTGTTTTAATTAATATGTTTTATTTTATTTTTGATCTCTTCTTGCGGCGAGTGCTTATGTTACGGCAGCCATATTGACAATTTCCAAACTACATTAATCATTTTGTTCTAACTTATACAATTTTCACCTTTTTGTTTAAATTTGTTTTGTAATTTTGGTTTTAATTTTGGCTCTAAGCCCAACATTAGTTACTCTTCGTTTGACTGGTGTAACTCCAATTTCTATTTCGTCATCTAACGATCTCCCTTCATATTGTAGATGAAATGGTATTTTATACGGCATGTTGGTTTTTATATCTTTAATTTTTGTCGTAATGTGGACTTCTTTTTCCTCATTTTCGAAATCTAGGTATTGAATTTGCAATATATATTTTTCAGGTCTCTCTTCGGCCCATTCCATTAGCCTCCATTTTCGAATTAATCCTTCTAACTGTTTGGGATACCAAGTGTATACTCGTCGATATTCCTCAATTTCTTTAACTAACGTTCTCAGGTTCGCGACTCGCTGACATGAAGTTACTATCCACTTTACCAATTCAGTTGCTCGTCGATGTTGGTTTTTAGCGCCCATATTTAGAATTGATTTTAACGCTCAGGTCTGAATGTATCACCATGGTTTAATCGTTGTTGACCAGGTGCATTGAGTGATATCGTTACCTTTTGTGTAAATGGCCATAATAGTTTTCCATCACCTATCCCTTTACAAATAATAAAAAATACTGATACATGAGTATCCTTTCCCACTCCATCATCATTTGGATATATTTTCATTTTTAATTGATAGCCTCCTGGTTTTGTATAAAACTTTGGCCATGATATTATAACTGATTTCCCTTCTATTGCTGCATCTACCTTTTCAAGCCAATTTGGAATTTTCCATTAAAATGGTGTTATCCATTTTTCTTCTCGTAATTCTTCATCGTATTCAGGTAACCATTCTAATTCATTTAACATATAATCTGAAGCTCCTTCTTCTTTGAGTTCATCTAGTATTTCTTTTAATAATTCTGGTGAAATTTCATTTGTTAAATATTCAATCCATTTTTGTTCTATTATAAATTGTTCTAATTTCCATCGAGCCTCTTTTTCATTCCATACTTTTATCCATGGTGTTATTTTGCAATCAGTATCGTCTAAAAATGATATTTTCCGGTATAATTCGATATCTAATGGATATCTCTAATATTTTATCCATTTTTCTTACATTCTATTTTGGAATTTTAATATTTGTGGCTCATCTTTTGCCGGATTTTTTATCCTTCCGACGGTTCGTCCATTGCGATTACATTGATTATTTGACCATCTTCGCATATTCCTAATTCGTATATCGGAGTTTGATAATCTTGTTCTAAAGAGTATCTATTGTACATTAATACGACATCTTCCATCATCCCATCGTCGTGTTTTCTCTTACTTTTCGCAAAATTTCTTGATCGACTATAGCTATGAGTTCGACTACTCTACAATCCGGATCAACGGTAATGATTTGTTTTTCGCCATTGGGTAACTTTATTTTAATTTTTATTAATTCTGTTTCTCCCATTTGTCTCTGGTATTTACAATATTTACTAATTAATTCTGTGGTCTGTTGGTATTCAAATCGCATTATTTCTGTATCTCGCAGATTTTCGAAAATTTTTTTCATTGATTCAGGTCTTCTGGTATTTATTCGGCCGATAAATTTTGTTACCTGATTGATTGCTTGTGGTAGGTCTGGGTGTTGACATTTTAAAGCTATATAGTTGTTACCCAGACAACCCCATACAAATATCTTTCGCTTACCACTCGGCACCCGTTGCTAAGCAACGCTGGAACTGTGTTTGAATGGGTGGATCGTCCGCAAAAAGTGAGCGCTATTACTAATGCTATAGTTGAGCGAACAATCCATGGGTCCAACGAGCTGCCGATAGAAGACATGTGCTCGATTTCGATTTTCAGGTCTCATTATTCCCTTATTTATTTCAAATATTAATATATACAGCTATATCATTCATTGTTATGTCCATTCACATAGTCCTTCTTATCGTTGTTCGTATTATCGATTTTTACCATGGCTGTACACCCTTTGCTATGTCAAATGTCCTCACAGTATCTCTCTTACCCTTATCAATATTATAACTACTATGTTCCCTATTATTGTTACTAGTATTATCATTGTTACTATTATATGTATTATTCTAATCCATTGTCACTGCTATTACTATTATTATTATTATTATTATTATTATTATTATTATTATTATTATTATTATTATTATTATTATTATTATTATTATTATTATTACTATTATTATTATTATTATTATTATTATTATTATTATTATTATTATTATTATTATTATTATTATTATTATTATTATTATTATTATTATTATTATTATTATTATTATTATTATTATTATTAAAAGATAACGCCAATAAAAAACCTTTCGTACGATATATTTCGATAGCACAGCTATCATCTTCAGGTACTCAAAACCAACTAAATATATTTTATTGGCGTTATCTTTTAATTAAATCGTTGCCAAATTTATTTAATTATTTATTATTATTATTATTATTATTATTAAGTTTTTTGTAGGGATCCGTCCTTATTCCTCAGCTTTTTTTTTACTTATATAAAAATTTAGCCGTACTCCATCTTTATTTTACAGTTTTCAACAAAGTATTTTAATTAATTCGGAAAATTTGAGCAGCGTTCCGCCCTTATTTTATGGTTTTATCAGAATATCATACAAACAATTGAGCCGCATTCCACTTTTACTTTACTATTTTTGATAAATATTTTAATTAATTCGGAAAATTTGCGCAGCGTTCCGCCCATATTTTCCGTCTCAACTCAAAGTAATTGATTTAGTTCTTTTGTCCGATGGCTATTCATTTTAACTGTTGCAACGATCTCGCAATTTTCCCCGCTACCCTTTCCCTTTCTTTGTCCTTATGATCTATTTATGTTCATATTATATTTAATGAGTGCCCACTGGACTACTCGGTGTTAGTGATTTTGAGCCGATTATTGTTTAAATTTCATGTCGATTTTATCGATGTTGAGTGCAAGAAAGTTGAGCCAAAGACCCACTCTCGAGCTACTCTCTTTTGCTATTTAATTCAGTGATTTGACGTTCGAGCCCGTCGTTACTCACGGCGAGGTCTCTCACGGGCACGAGCTATTGGAGGGTGAACCGCACTTACACCGCTCGATAGGGATGCTTGATTTTAATTACATGCTGGTGAGTGGCTGTGGGCCGGAAAATAAATAAATAGATATTACCATATAAATTGGGTAAAAGCTTCGATGCATAAAATTGTTTATTTGGCATGTCACATAGTAATCTAAAGTTCATTTGCATAAACATTGTTCACTCGCTTCATCCCAAGTCATTTAATCAATCAATAAATTCATTCATATAGTAGGTACGCCTTCATTTTCAAATCATACGTCAATGCATACCAACTGAAAATACGACTGCAAATCAATGCTGCAAAAATAATACTGAAAAGTAAGAGTGAGAATTACATTTGAAAATAATACTGCAAAGTAGTTAATAATTTGTCAAAACACATCAGTATATTTACCTATAATTTGACCTTAACCTTGCGTGTTATTTTTATTGCGAATAAACAAAATTTGACCTTGAAATTATTTTTGTTATCTAAATTAAATTTTTATTATTTATTGGCAATTTATTTTTTAAATTTTTAAATAGATTTATTCAACCAAAAATATTTTATTTTAACTCATTTAATCCATTAATTTTTTTACTTTTATATAACTTGTCGTTTTTCGGTCCAATTTTCTTGTTATTATGTTATTTTTTATGTAAATTTCGTGCGGTTCTTGATGCATTTTGTATTTATTTTAATTTTATGTTTTTTGATTTTATTTTTTATTTATATTCTCTCAAATTTTAGAGTGTTTAGTTGATGTTGTATGCTGTATTTTAAGTTATCTTGGTGCTGGGTTTTTGTGCTGTATTACTGATTTTTTAAAACAATTTTCAAGGCCGTTTGTGTTCTGGCCCAACACTTGTTTTATCAGTTTTATCTGGTTTTCTCTCATGCGTTGTTTTGACAATTTCTCCATTCTTGATTTTATTTCGTTCTCATAAACCTGTTTTATGTTATTTAAAATTTCTATTACTTGTTTCTCTTCTCGATTCTTTTCAAGCGATAAGATATTGATTTCTTCTGGCCATATCATTGCGTCTATTAATGTACATCTGCTTTGATTTTTCAAGCATTGTTGTATAGTTGTTCATTTTTTCGGCTATTTCCCATCTTTTCTCGTACCCATTGATATAATTCATTCGTGTTTGTTCCCGTTAGTTAGAAAATTTGCGTTGGGATTTCTGGGTGTTGCATTAAAACTTTTTTCGATTCTGTTTTATAATCTGTTACGAAATATTTCTATGTCGCCATTAAATTCCCCTTTCTTGTTGATACACTTGTGAAACTAGTTTCATAAATTTTTCGTAAATTATTTTATCAATAAATTGTGAATTACAGTTTACTTCGTCTACTATATCATATATTTCGGTTAATATTCCCCATTCGTCTTCATTCGTTTTCTTGGGCTCGTTTTTATAAATTTCGCTTTCATCATTATTTAGTGAACTTTTGTTTTGAATCATTTCGTCGCATGATTTAAATATTTCGCTTTCCAAGCTACTAATTTTGCTTAATTCTTCTTCTACATCGGTTTGTTCCTCTTTCAGTTGTCTTAACATGTTTATTTTTAATGCATTTGTTGGTTCTTCTTTATTTGCTGCTTCGCAGCATCTTCTTGCTATGAACCATTTATCATTTATTTTTTCTTTAATTTGTTCATCTGTTAAATTTTCATTTTTTCGTACTTCATCTTCTATCTTTTGTAGTAGTATCCTCTGGATTCGACTTTTGCCACTGGTTCGTTTGGTTGTGGTTTAGCTATTTTTTCTGTCTCTTCATTTTGAATTTCTTCGATTTTCTTTTGTATTTCTCTTATTTCTTTTCTTTTCTCTTTTTTCTCTTTAATAAATTCTTGAATTCTTTTTATTTTCTCTTCACTACTCAACTCAATTGTTTTAATTCTTTTTGTAGGAATCACATCTTCTTTTTCCTTTAGTTCCTGTTCTTCTATTTTTATCTCGTTTTGCCTCTAAATATACATCTTGAGCACTTCCTGTTAGATATAGTGGTAATCGTTCTCTAATTGCGGGGTTAGGCCAATGGCAGATTGTTGTATATACCTTGAATTCTTTAATGAATGTTTGCGATTTGTTGGTACTTCCATCAAAAGGTTCACCTCAAAATTTCTCTCTAAATTCCCCAATGTTGACTGTTTCTGGTTGTTCAACAGGTAACGTTATCCTAGTTGAGTTGTCCCCTGTTGTCATTCCCGTTTCTGTTTGAATTTAGATTTTGTTTAAATTATTGTTTTCGTCTGAATTGATTGAATCCGTATCGCTGCTGTCGTTATCTGATAATTTGTTTTCGATTTCTTCAGGGATTTCAAACTCTATTCTTTGACTTTCTGATTCAGTTGTTATTTGAGTTTCGATTGACGCTCATCTTTTTGAACAGCTTCTTGATCTTTTTGCGTTTTGTTTTTCTTTGTCTTCTAACAGACTAAGGTTTTCGTTTGATTTCTTTTGGTGTTGGCTTCTGGTATTCCTTGATACGTGCGAATTTTTTACGATTTTTTAATTTTTATTTTTTAACTTTTCTTTGTTTATATGGTTTGTTGATTACTTTTAATTGCCTGTAGTTTAATACTTGTACTTGTTTTGATACTTTTACTTGTTTCAATATTTTTATTTGCACTGATACTTGTAATTGTTTGGTTGTTTATATTGTAATTGTTTGGTTGTTTATACTTTTATTGATGGCTGATTGTTTTTTTTATTGTTATTGTTTGTTTAATTTATTAGATCTAAAATAATAACACATTCTTGTACATTATATACTATACAAATTTTCTCATCCGTTTTATTATAATATCCCACATTCTTGCATTGGGTTTTAAAATTCTTTAAAGCATCATCTTTTTCTAATCAGAGGGCTTTCATATCGTGGTTTGACCCCCCATTATTTTCAGTTGACTTTAAACTCTCTATTTCCTCGTATCAATTCTCTATTTGGTCGTAATAATTATCTATTTTCCCTCTATCAATACATGTAAATCATAATATAATGTAATCATATATATAATCAATGATAATAATAAAAATAATAACGTAATCATAACTATACATTAAATTTATTTTCCCAATAAAATTCCTATAGTATTCGCAAAGCTCTATCTTCACTTATTTCTCCACGACCTCCATATCCGCGCTTAATCTTATAATATTTCAATTTTATTTATTTATTTATTTATTTATTTTATAATAACTTGCCATATTTTTCCATTGTCTTTTGGTCTATTCGACCTCAATGTTAACATAATTCGCCTTGATTCTGCGATCATTTTTAATCTTTTATCAGCCGTCTGTTAGTTCTCCGGACCTCTACGCTATCATGATTTATTTTTTACTTTTCTTCAGTCATTTATTGGTTTTATTTATCTCAATGATGGCATTCTCATCATCATCCTTTTATTCAAAATATCGGTCTTCTACCAGTACTCTATCTTTTTTAATTCATTATTTATTTACTTTAAAACAACGGCCGTCTGCCGAATCTTTACGTTTTTATTTTTCATTTACTTTCATTAATTTCAATTCAAATTATGCTCTACCCCTTGTTGGATCTTAATTTTCAATTATGAGACAACGGTTTCTTGGCGAACTTTTACGTCTTTAATTATCATTTAATTTAACTAATCTAACTTTAATTTTATCTCGTCGACCCTTGGTCGGAACTTAATAATAATTTTATACGCAAAATTTATTTTCAGTGAAAAAACTCTACTAATTTATTCATCATTTTGGTTATCTTACATAATATTCATTCCCCTAGTTCTTTCATACATTTGGCAACAATTTTCTTCAACGATGAAAAACACTAGGTCCTCTAATGACTTTTGAAAAAAAATCTAACATCAGGTTTATTAACAGGAAGAAAATGAAGTCTTTTACGACTCCTCGACGCCTGGACTTTTTACACCATTTCGCCATATCCATCGCGATCTTCGGTCTCATGACCGGTTAAAGTAGAATGTCCTATCTTCACCATACATTTTGCTACAATTTTCTTCAACGATAGTAAGTATAGGCCATCCAACGACTTTTGAAAGGATCTCACGTTAGGTTTATTAACAGAAAAGAATGACGTCTTTAACGGCTCCTCGACGCCTGGGCTTTTTATTTTAAGCCATTCCGCCATATGTATCGCAATTTAAAAGAAATCCATAACCGATAATGCCATTATCCCTCGACGTCAGCTCCAATAAATGGTCTACTAAAGGTATTTACTCCGGGTATGGTTCTTAGCATGTCTTTTGATTCGAATCATTTTTCCGGTTAATTTGAATCTCACTGCCGATTCAATGTGAATTCAATACTCGGGTTGGGTATTCGGGTTGTGTATCGAATCACTGCTAGCAAAATTTATATCTCTCAAATTTACTGGTACCTTATTTATCTCTCATTTATCATTTACATTTATTTAATTTCTCATAATTTTATTCTCATAATTCATCTCTTAACTCAATTATTTAATAAATCCTTAATCATCTTTATCTTAATTCATTTATCATTTTTATTATTTCCATCGTATCAATTAATTTATTTCACATTTATCAAAAATAATTTTTACTTTCTCATTATTTTATCTTAAATTTTTATCCGGGTCATTTATTCTTTCATTCACACATCACAAATTTCACGGGGTTCCCCTTTTCTCCTTTTGTTCAAAAAATAAAACGATCGAGTTAGTTTATCCTTTACACGTGGTGATCAATCACATACCAGAACTTGCCAACATTTGCGACGGGCCCATTCTACCTTTCTTATTCAGGGTGATCAGGTTTTCCCACTCTTGGTGGTACGGACTATCACATTGATAGCTTAGTTTATGCTTGCTATTCATTATTAGAATTAAGTAAGTAGTAAGAAAACAAAAAAAATGTATAAAAAAGTCTATCATGATCAAATCTCCATCCCTCTCACTGTTTGATCAGTTATTCACATTACATTTATATTACATTCATTAATGATATTTTATTATTATTTATTAAATTGGTTTCTTTTTGATGCAGTAAAACAAAACGCCTACACGTTTTTACCATATTTCATCACTTTTCCCTTAGTTGTCAGATTTTCATGATTCTTTTTTGTTAAAGTTTCTAATTACATTTTTAGCTTAATTCTCATATTTATTTTCTAGAATATAAGCGTTTTCTATGAATTTGGAGCCAATTTGATGAAATAGGTTAATTTTACTAAAATTTAATGTTTTATGATTCTTTTTAAATGTTTTTATTTATTTTTTATATATTTTTTGTATTTTTCTACTCTTTTTTTCTACTTTTGTATTATTTAATGCTAAGTAGGCTATTTTTGATGATTTTTCGTTCATTTGCATTTTATGCGCCCTGATTTTATCGGATGTCGTGCAAGAAAAACAACAATTCAAGAATATTTGTTTTTGCCCAACACAAGTGTTGGGATAAGACTGAGTTTTGTTTAAGTGAATCGGAAATAATATGCAAGACAGCAACGCAGATTCAAAATCACATCAATTAAGCACCTTAAAATATGAGAGAAAATGTAATGAAATACAAAATCAAAAAAACACAAAAGTAAATTAAAATATATACAAATATGCATCAAGAACCGCACGAAATTTACATAACAATAACATAATAACATGTAAATTTCACCGAAAAATGGACAAATCATAAAACTAAGGAATTATTGATTAATGAAGAAAATAGAATATTTTTAGTTGGAAATATTCAATTAAAAATTTATAAAAATATATTGTCCCAAATAAAGTCAGGGTCAGATTATATTTTAATGCATCATAAAGAACACGCAAAGTTAGAGTCACGAAATAGGTATAAATACCGATTCATTTTTACAGAATTTAATCACTTTTCCTTGTGAAAATCGTTTTTTTAGCGAAAAGTTACTACTCACTTTTATCTAGAAAAATACTATTTGCAGTGAGAAATCAATTTGGAGAGAAACGTTTGAAGGGTTTCTGAAGATTAGCTTACAAAACACTTCCTCAAGTAAACTTCAAGTAAGTCCCTACTTGAGTATGCCCTCTGAAAGTTTGATGAGTTTGAATGATGCTAATTGTACTAACAATATTAAGGAAGTCAATGTCTTGAAATTATATATTATAAATGAAACAGCCGTTTTATTGTCAAAATTTTTCCGCCCCACGGCCGAACATACCGCAAGATAATAAAATCCTACATACCATCAGATTGTGTAAGTGCGGTTTCTCCGCCTATAATCTGTGCCCGTGAAAGTTTGGTCATGAGCAACAATGGATCCAAACGTAAAATATGAAAACCTATAGGGCGTCAGATTGATCGTAGAGTAGTCTTTTGGCTGCTCCCTCTCTCCCTTTGTAAGAAAAATCGACTAAAATCAGTAAAACACATCGGCTTAAACTTCATTACACCGAGTAGCTCAGTGGGCACTCTTAATTTATAATATAGACTTAAACTAACCCTAAGACCAAACTCAAGGGAATAGCTGGGGAATCTTGCGAAATCGATGCGACGCAAATGTGTAAACAAAATTAACAATTAATTAAATATCAGAATTCCGTTTAGAATTATTAGACTTATCCTAAGATAATAGTGAACAAATTTTATCAACTTATATCATCAATAAGCTGACTATTCTAGATCAATCTTTAATACATCTATTAGCAATCCTAAATTCAACGAAACCTAACGTATCGAACTTCTGAGATATAACGTCAGATTATGCAAATGATAATCACAGACAACGAATAGACATATGAGTGAAATTTATTAATGACCCTGACTTAACAAAGATTTAGTAATGAGACCGATACATAACACAAGATTCTTTGGAAAATACGATATAGAGCTGAAGTAATAGTCGATAAATCATCTAGGTGACGCTATGGTAACCGATAAAGGGGAGGACGATATTGACGTATAGTGAGGTATCACGCCTAATTAAAATGACCAGGAATCCATAGACCAAATACTTTTTGATGAGATCAATAATAACCTAAACCGATCATTAAGAGATTCGTAGATTAAATTAATAATTCAACTCATGTCTATCATCACTAACCTTGGACATAGGAACCAAAAAGAGAAAAAATAATAACAAGTGGTGGGTTAGTGATCTATGATCTTGTAATTCATGCATACAATACTTCTTGCCCTCCACTGGTTACCCGTTGCTAGGCAATGTTGGAGATGTAACCAATGGTTATGAGACTGCCAACGGTGAGCTTCATTTCTAAAACTGCTAAAGCCTGGTCTCATGTCAGGTTCAGCGAGCTGCTGTTGGAAAGCCTGAGCTCGTCTTACTATCATCGGTCCCTATAGCCTTACTTTGTTAGATTGCGTTATCATTCGTTGTGCTGATTTCCGACGGTTCTGGTTATCAACGATTTTTGAAACACAAATTAAGTAAAACAAACGAGAAATATACATAATATTTTAATTCATTTGCTACAACAATTTCAACATTTATTATCTACACTTTGATCAATTTTTCGCGTGCTTTCTGTTGCAAACAAGCGTCGCCGCATCCTTTCCGATTATCCGGGCCTTGAGTGTGGACGACTAGCTCTAGTTACTCCCGCCGTTTCTCCTCTCTCTCGGTATGCTACCTGTTCCGGAGCGAATACTAATGTGTAGGTAACAGCGTTACCCTCCTGACTTGCAGATAGAGCGGTCTCTAGGCTCAGAATCTGGATACTCTGCACTAGTACCAACTGATTCTCTTCTTACCAGCCTCGCTGGGCAGCGTTCGCTTTGATGGCTTGGATCATTTGTAACAGCTGGCCGAGGAGATCTACATTTTTGTCGTAATTTGTTCAATTCTCCTCCAATTGAACTAACTAGGTCTATATTTGCAAATAAAACATCTTTAATTGTATTCTATCACATTTTTCATGGAATTTATCCAATATTTGTTGTAGGCGATTGTGGAATGCATCACATTATGCATCTTATCGTTATATATTGTATCATTTTTCGAGAACGCCTGAACATGGTGGCAGTAATTGGTATGCTGTCTCAAATATTAAAGATTATTTAGAGTTATGCATTTGTTCAGATTTTCAGGAAAATGTATTGTCGAATTTATATAGTCACTATAAAGTTCTTAAAACATACTATTAATGTTCGTTTGCGTCATGTATCTTTTAATTTAAATAATTTTAACCAATTTGAATATTGAAGACAAGAAATAGAACACGCATTAGACTTAGATTTATTTGTTTTGTACTAAAATGTTTTGACCATTGTTCCATTCATAAAAACCGATTTCGTCTGGCATCTTTCTGTCGTTCCGCTCGATGGTAAGTGTCGTCCTCCCGTGATGGTGGTCGAGCGTATGAATGCTCACCCTCTCGATGTCGCACGCCAATTCGATCGAGTTCTGATGAATAATCAATCTTTTTGGTAGGATCACGCTTGTCGGGGCCTCCATGTTCAGTAGCATCGGGTCATCAAGTTCAAACGATACCCCCATAATCTCGAGCATATCCATCTGTGCTTGCTATTCGTCCCGCCGCGATATCAGTATTAATTCGAGCTAAATGCCTTCTGACCATCTGTACTCTTCGTCGGATCTTCCGTTCCAACGCCTCTAAACGTGCCAATGAGAATTCGGCTAGCTGACGAACCTCTCTAGCCGGGTGGTTGAATTACATCTGTAATTTAATTTACATGGCTTTGTTCATTATTCAGTTAGAATAGTGTTTCTCAAGCTTTTTTTAACCATCGCCTCCTTAAGACACAATTTGATTTGCCACCGCCCCCTAAAGATTATTTAATTGTATAATATCGTATAATACGCAATCTATGTTAAGTATTTTAAGTTTTTATACCATCATACAGGGTAGAAATATAAACTAATTATTCGTTATTGTGTAGTAGGTAGGTTTTAATTTTAGTGAAATTTAAAATATAAAGTAAATGAAATTACAAATCTACCATTGCCCTCTTAACCCACGTCAAGCCCCCCATTTTTTTCTGGGCCCTTTAACGCCCCCTTCTAGGTCTCAAAAGCCCACAAGGGGGGCGTTATCGCCCACTTTGAGAAAGACTGATTTAGATCATTTTATGTTCATCTAATTAAATTTCTCACATAATTTTTCTTTCTATTTGAATTATTTATGTAGGGTTCTACGGTATTCATCGGTACTTATTTAGATTATTGCCACCTTAATTCATATACAATCTCGTGTTGCCTAATTTAAGTTCCTTTATACGTTCTGATATTATCGTTATATCCCTGATCTTATGTTATTTTCTTCCAGACCATCCTCATGCTAGTCCACGTTGTCTAAATTCAGTCATTTTCTACGCTTATACATAAACTTATTTTCCATTATTTTATGCCTGAGTTTATATTACTCTCTCCAAGATCATCTTATACATTATCCATTGTTATCTAATGTAAGTTATTGTATTCACTTTTACCTAATTGGTGCATCTTTGTATATATTTTAATTTACTTTTATGTTTTTGATTTTGTATTTAATTATATTTTTCTTTCATATGTTAGGGTGTTTAGTTGATGTTTATAGGTTTTATTTGAATATGCATTGCTGTGTTTGCATGTTATTTTCGATTCATTTAAACAAAACTTAATCTTGGCCCAACGTCATTATGAAAAATAAATCACTAAAATTATATTATAAATTATTAAAAGTAATATCATTATATAACGGCTGCAGTTTTGTAAAAATGTATTTCAATAGGGGTTGTGGCTGGTATAATTGAAACTCGACAAGGAAACGCGATAGTATCCATAGTGGCAAAGTATGATCATTTGTTTTAATTATTCTATAATAAAATTGAAAAAACGACCACTTTAATCGAAAATACTTATAATTGGATTTTTATGAATTATAATCGTTTAACGTAAAAAGCAAAGAAAAGGTTTAAAATGTTTTTTCTATCAATTGGAGGAATAGTTTCGATGTTTTTTGTTATTATATTATGCAACAAAGTGAAATTCATATATTTTATAATTGGGTATATAAGAAACAGCAATGATTATTTATTAATAAAATTATTAGAAGCCTTTTTTGTTCAGCTGGAATTTGCTTATTTGGAGTTCTTGCTACTAGTATTTTATTCATAGAACAAGAAAATTTTGCCATTCAACTTGGAATATTTGCATTGATCGTTGAACTTAGCAGATTTGCTTGCATTTCATTTATTAGGTTATACATTATGTTTGGTTTATATTTATTTTATTTTATTCAGGTTCATAGTGAAATATCTTTTGGATGATTATGTTATATCTAATAAGCGAGGCGACATTCGGACAGATGTTCATTACTTTGATAAAGGAATGATGAAAAAAGCTCCGATTATAAATATAAAAGAAGTGGCTTTCAGCACTGGAATGGGTTTTGCCATAAGTGTTTCATTCTTTCTTATTTTAGATTTTATGTTCATTTTGGATTCGATTTCTCAAAATAATTTTGTTCTTTTCAAAGGTAAGAAATGTTATTATTGTTCACAAAAATTGTGGATTATAATCAAGCAATTGCTTATTAGTTTTAATTAATTTTAACTGAATAACAACTAATATAATACACGTTAATTCAATTTGGTAACAACTAGAATAGAAAGGGAATAGATAGCGCAGTAAAGACAACAAAAATTCTTTTGAAAGTATCTCGACTTCTGATTGGTTTAAAAATCAGCAGTGCAATTTTACAAATCTTTATGGAAAAAAGCACTTTTAAATGGCTCAAAAATGTTTTTTGTTATCAGGACGATGTTGTAGGTCACGGAAAGCCCGAGTTCCCTTGGATAAAACTATCGATTCCTCCTCAATGAAAAGGAAATGCATAAAGGCAAATAAAATATCTTTCTTGGAAAAAACAATTAGCGCAGGAGGAATAATTCGAGAGAAACCCCTAGTAGAAAGAAGAATAATGGCTTTTTAGCTCTTTTGGAATTATTTCTAAAAATATAAGTCAGATTAATTTTTAACTAAAAATGTACAATATATTAAATTAATAAACTTCTAGTTAACAGCTCATATAACATAAGAAAGAATCAATAAAACTTTTGTTGTGAAGTCAAAACTAAGAATTTTGAATATTTATTTAAAACAAATTCACTATCATTTCGTTTAAAATCGTTTTGTCTAAAGATTTTTCATATAAAAATTCATTTCAACCTTCACGATCAACCTAGAAATAGTAGCTTCTATAATTGCAGAGGTATAGTTGAACAGACACTCCTCTCTCACTCGTACGATAACCATCAACCATAAACACCTTTGGATGAAATGACTTTTGGACGAAATTACACCTTATTCAGTTCATTAAAAACTTCTATTATAAAAGTTTTAATGAATAACCAATTACAATTATTATTAAGTCTATGAATTAACCATTTTTAAAATGGCTGACAGGCAAATTTTTTAATAAAGTATATTTTAAGGCTTGGATTGTGATCTCGTATATTTATGAGATCATTATTCAAGCTCTTAAATAATACTTTTCATCATCATTTAGTATAAATTTAGTTTTTTTAGGTTTTTTTTAGGAATTTATGCCAATTTATGTAAATTAATGGAATTATTGTCGAATAAATGTAAGTCCGATTAATTGAAAACTAAAATTTATGAAAATAAAATTTATTATTAAAAAGTTTCTATATTCGAATAAACTATTCCTCTGTTCCTTAGAAATTTGTTATGGCTGCCATCTTTTTTACCTTTTGACAAATCCAAATTTTTGATAATTATTGATTTTATGAGGCTTTGGAAATTTCTGATAATTTCCCAAATTTATAAAAATCTTTCCCATTTTGAATGGTATTAATGATTTGGATTTTTTATACTTTATAAAAAAAAATTTTTAAGCTTAAGTTATCGGAAAACTTATGTTTTCCGTATTTTTTAAACTCCTCATTTGAAGGTTCTGGTTCCACTGCTCCTGGTAAATTGCAAATGAGGTAAAAAATGAATTTATTTTAATTACAAGTTAAATGTTACATTGTTATTTCTTCATCTCCTCAAAAACCTAGAGTTTCGATGGATATTTTTGAAATATCTGAAAAGTTGTAAAAATATTAAATTGATTGAATTTCATGAAAAATCTTACGAAATTATTTCTTAATTTTCTCTACAACTCAAAGTAGAGTTATTGGTATTTTTTTTCAAAAATTTTCGGCTTTAATTTAAAAAAAACTTGTCTATAAAGTTACTAAAAAAAGTTTTATATAGAGTTTTTATTGAACTGAACATTTCTACATTTTGAAAGTTTGCATGCATTATTTAATATGTATTGTTTTTACGTTAAAAAAATTTTCTTCAAATTCCTTCCTTCCTATAATATAAGTTTTTATTCAGTTGAACAAATTACATGCAGACACGGGTAAGTATGTATGTCCCTATATTATAACTTTATTGATTTTTTAATTTTATTATAGGATTTTTTAATGAACTGAAACATGCTTATTACTTGTAATACATATGAGTATGTGTATGTTATTGTCAGCAAGTAAGATGAATTTTGCTTTGATCGCTGCTTTTGTAGTATTGTTCTTATAGTGAATGCTTTCACCTGTTTTCAAGGGTGGATTAACGAAAGATTTTATTTTTCTTCCAATTATCCTTTTAGTAGGTGATTTATTGATTGTGACAGAGAATGCCCTGTGATTAAATAATATTTTGAGAAGATATGAATTAAAATATATATTATGATTTATTATATTCCGTATTTTTACCACTGACTTTATGGTTTATATGGCACTTTTCGCCTTTCCGTTAGACACCAAATGATATATTGATGAGTATATAATATAGCTTTATTTATTTGAATACTGTGACATTATCCATTTTGATTGACTTAAATGGTCTGAAATTGAAAATTATATTAGAAAGACAACTTACTTTCTTATCTTTACATAATATTGCTTAAATCCGATTCGTGCCGGCATCGACCAAGATGAATATGTCACCCTGTACTGGAACATTGGCTCAATCTAAATGAATTGTATTCCATTTATCTGGCTGTTATTTTTCAGGACTTAGGATTGGTGTAAGATTGGTGTTTCTTACATATTTTATAAACATCAAAATATCGGTTCGCATTGAAGGCTATCAATAAATTCCTAAATAGCTTGTTCGTTGCTTGGTTAAGTAACGTATTTGAATCGTGTGCTTGTTCCATAATTGATTCTCTCAGTGATTCAGTAACATAAACACACAATTTTCTAAAAATAAAATTGTTTTTGGTTGTTAGAAGTTCTTCGTGACTTGATGACTTGATTTTGTATTCTTATTATTATTTGTTATACTTCTTATATTGAAAGTGAATTTTCCTTGAGGAAATTCCAGATTCTGTTCTGTAATTTGTAGTGTAATATGATTTCATCTTGGGTAATGCACCCACGTGTGGTATTGATAAACCGCTAGTGTGCATGATTGTATAATTTAAAGCCATGATTTTAATTCCGAGGTTGACGATTTTTGATGATATGGTTTTTGGGAAAGACCTATTGTTGTTAAAAATAAACTCTGGGGGCTTGCGGTTGTATGTTATTGAAAAATCTTTTCCTTGAAGAAATAATCGTAATCTCATAATTGTCTAGTATTTTTCGTATGCTTCTCTTTCAATGTTGAACCATTTCTGCTTTGGATGGTCTTCTTGACATAGTACTTCAGCTATTTATATTGCGAATCATCGATTGAAATGAGTTTTAGAACTGCGTGCATATTTAGTATATTAGATAGCAGGAATAATATCGAAGAAATCGTTCGTCTGCATTACGAATCTAGTCTAAAATATCCGAATAATTACACTGTTTACATTTATCCATCTATGGTTTCTATCCTTGTCCATTTCAATGTTAGTACAGTCAATTAGATATGTAAAAAGTAGTTCATATTTTACTAGCTGAACTAAGAAGAGCTTATTTTAAGCAAATTTTAAATGAATAAAATTTGTTATTGAATTTGTTATTTTTTCATCTTTTTATGCGTTTGATAGTCCGTTACTTGGTGCTAGTAACTATTTGATGATATAAACAAATTTCTAAAATGTTTTTCAAATTAGATTTACCAACATTATAAATTTAAATAATCAAAATAAAAACTTTTAATTTTTTTTAAAAAATAAAAACTATTCACTCAATTCCAACAAATGTTATAAATTTATCAAATTAGAAAAAAATTAAGATTTTTTGCGTAATTAAGATTTTTTTAATTTGAAAAACATTTTAGAAATTTGTTTAAATAAATATATTTGTGGACTACAGTGGAGTGAAAGAAAATATTAATTAGAGAAGAAGAGAAAGTGAAAGTCTAGTTAAATTTTCGTCATGACTGCTCAGAGCTGTTTATCAGTCAAAATATTTCATATTTTATGATTAAGCATTGCGGAAATTGGCTAACATTGTTATTTATTTAAATTTTATTTATTTGATGATATCTACTGTATTAACGTTTTATGTTTATTTGATTGTAGATGAATTTATTATTTTTGTTCTTATTGTTCTCTAAACGGCGATTTTTTGGTAGCAGCATAAATTAATATTTTAAACAAATTATAAAATAACCCATTGCTACAAAATAAAGAATTATTTAAATATATATTTTGCAGCAAGGACTTATCTTATTAGTTACTTGTTTAAATTATTAATTAATTTTAAATTGTTACTTTAAAAAATTATATATTATATCATTTTGTTGACTCGGACTTTACTAGAGTTTACTTTAAAATATTTCAAGTTATGTAATCTTGTCGACTCAGACTTTATCTATTCTTACGTAGATTTTTTAAATTTCACCAGTTTTAATTGAATTTATCATTTCTTAGTTACTTATTTAGTTTAATTTACTTAAGGTACTTTAAACATTTTTTATTTAATAATTTTACTTCAAATTTTTATTACTTTACTTTGCTTGGATTTACTTAATTTAATAATTATATTTTTTTATATCGAGACCTTAAAATCCTATTTGATTTTAAATATCCAGAGACTAAATTTATCTATAGAAAATACCTAGGATTTCTGTATTTTAGCGAGACTGCAAATTTTTGTGTTTTATCGACACCATAAATTTTTGGATTTATAATGAGCCTTAAATATCTTCTGACTACAGTATGAGATTGACTAAAACCCCATCATCCATCTTGAGCATATAGCATTTTTTGTAGTAGAAACGATTTAATTTATTTTGATCACAGCAAAAATTTTCCCTCGTAATAATGCGACTGAAAACCCTGTAACTCTTTATAGCACATGGCTTTTAGCGAAAGCCTAAAATGATCTCTGACTATAGTGTGAGATTGATTTAAAAGCCTATTAGCGTATATATTTTTATAATAAATCTGATTCATAGTCAAATTTTGTAGAAAATATTATGTCACTTATAAAGAAATCCGAGGTGAAAAACAACAAAAGTCCTTATAATAATATATATTTTAGTTATTCATGTATCTTTACTACGAGAAGCATGCGTTTCATTTGTTTAAATTATTCTTACTGTAATTTTAAAAACTGTCATAGACGAAAAGGTTAAGTTACTCTTTCAATCATAACTTTATTTCAAACTTTTTTCATATATATTATTTTTGTGTCACTTTGAATCAATGCTAGCCGTTATATTTTAGTGTCTTCATTCCAATTCATTCTTTGCGTTTTATCGTTCTATTCTGTATATATATATATATATATATATATATATATATATATATATATACATATATATATATATATACTTTTATGTTTATAATTTTTAATTCACTTTTATCAAGGCTTGCACTATACGATGATGTCATGGCTCCATATCCTGTGGATGATCATTTCATTTATTGGTTATGATGAACAAAAATATTATTATCATATGATAATAGCAGTAATTCATGCTATACAGTTACAAATAGTATCCATTTTATTACTGTGAAAATATATTTTTATTTAAATTATTTAGGCCCAATCTAATGTTGTAGAGGGCTTTTTACATCAAATAACTCTGGTTATTGGAGATTTAATTGTTTTACTAATTAGTATTATTTGGACCCTGTACTTACTGGACATGGTTTTATTTAATTACTTCGCTTCGTGGCGATTAAAAAAGCACATTTCGAGTAACATTATTTACAGTGATAAATCTTTTACCAGCCTCTAAAAACCATATTTTTGTTTGAAATAACAGCACTGATATTATTCATATTTTATTTTAAACAAAAGTTTTATGCAAAATTCTTACTTGTTAACTCACAAACTTAACTGAATTAAAAGTACTAAATACTTTAATTTTTTCACTAAGTTTGATTATAAATTATTATGTCTACTCTAGAGAGTATAAAGCTTCAAATCTCTGATGTCTATTATATATGGATAATATAAATAATCAAATTGGATCGTATAGAAAAGAACGGGAGGTTAGACTGAAAATTCCAAAGCAGTTGAAATCGGTTGGTGTCAAAGGGGGAGAGGAACATGGTATGAGTTCGATTGCTAATAGAGCGTGAGAACCTATGAGGTTATTTTATAACCACAATTTTTATACCACAATTTCATATTTTTTCATTGTTAGTTGGCAATTATTATTCATTATTTATCTGTACAATGATACACAATAATGATAGTTCACGAGATAAAGAATTCAATCGGAAATAGACAAGATATCATTCTACAATATATGCGAGCACGTCTAATATTGACAGACAGAGGAGCATTAATGCTATCTTTCAGAAAGCACAGATCTCTATGCTACAAGTGGATGCATTTTCTGGACCTCAATAAGATTAAATAATATATTTTACACTGATGAAAAAGTTACATCTCTTAGTGTCCAGCGGACAACTATCTACCAAATAATTAATAAGTTTAGTGATACATTTCGATAGAAGAGGTCTTACAAATTTTTTCCAAAAATGCATTGAGATCTAATTTTGTATTTGATTTTGGAAGTTTATAGATGCTCACCTAACTACCAAGTGTGATAATTTTAAATCAGTTTAGGTTTCCAATTTTTAGGTAAGGTTTAAAGTTTATCAAAGCTGCTTCAATTCTTAGCTTAGTATCTTTTTTAGTCTTTGTATTCATCCTACCATTAACTTGCCTCCTACCCATTTATATCGTCAAGTATCTTGTTTTTTAATGTTATTAATGTTCCTTTTTTATTTGTTTTGTCTGTAGACCCTCTTCTAAAATGTCGTCGTTATTTCCATCACACAGCTTAGATGATAAATACGTAATTACACCATTCTGAATCTCGTACCCGGCTATAATTCGCCCTGTACCAACTGTTTTATCACGCATATTATTTCCTGAAGCTCTGGAGAAATTTCTTTTCGTAAATGTTTTCTATCTCGTCAATAAATGGCAGAATTATGCCTTATTATGGAACTTTAAATGAAAATGTCATCAGTTTCTGAAGAATGTTGATTAATTTGAGTGTCGCAGATTTTATTGCGCTCTGTTGTCATTCGGACGTCTAGAAAGGATGCTATTATCGAGATCACTAATACGTTTAATGGATCGTTAATAATGCACAATAAAGCTTCCTCAGTTGTATGAGCATATTGTTATGTCCCATTCCAGTCAATCCTCCCATTGCTGAGTCTAAAATTATTTGAGCTGAGTAGTAGGATGTGAGCCCGTCAGATACAACCCTTTAGGCTTACGTAACATTACATAATATCTAACCTCTGTCCACGCTGTTACTACCTGGAGGTTGACGTCTGTCCACTCAGTTGCTACCTAGTAATTGACCTTTGTCCACTGTTGCCAGATGACCTCAAGATTATGTCACGCGCCCACTGGTCAGTCACTACCCGGAGACACACTTATTACCTAACCCTTATTATGTCACGTGGACCAACACACTCACCTACCTTCTAGAACCTTCCACACACCTACTTCTAGGACCTATCGTTCTTAAACCGTTCACACACACACACACACCAACCAACGATCACCGATCCGCACCCTAACTAAGTTGTAGACTTAACAAAATCACTCACTAGTACTATTTAAAATTTTATTAAATATAACAAGTTTGTTTCACAGTGAAAAGAATATGCTCAACATGAAGCATGCAATTCATACTGCAATCGTAGTAGAGAAGTGTTGGGCCAGAACACAAACGGCCTTGTAAATGTTTAAATGAATCGGTAACACACATGCAAATATAACATGCAGATTTAAATTCAAACCTATTAAAACACCAATTAACCCTATCAACATGTGAGGAAGAAAACAATTAAATATAAAATTATAAACACAAAAGTAAATTAAAATAATAACAAAATGCAACAAGATCCGCACGAAATAAATATAAACATAACACGAAAACCCAACGATTTTGACCTAAATTTGACAATTTATAAAAAATGCGAGATTTCATGAAAATGAAATAAAATTCAAATAATTTGAATTAGAAATAATTCAATTAAAAATCTAAAGAAAAAATTGTCAAATAAAATCTCAAAATAATAAAATTAAAGATTAGAATATACCAGAAAAATTCCAAGGTCAAAATTTGTTTTACTAAATCAAAAAGAACACGCAAGGTTAGGGTCGTACAATAGGTATATATACCGATTCATTTTTACAGAATTTTAATCAAATTTTTTCAAAACTTGAAATTGTTTTACTCGGTTTAAGTGTGAGTTTTTTATTTGAAACTCTCCCCACGTCGCATCCTCGCAACCTCAATGGAGCTCTGCTTGGATGTCGGCGTGGGGAAAGTGATGTTTTTATGATATTTTGTTTATGTTTGGATCGGGTAACTTTTATGTTATTTTAATAAATTATTTATACTGCATAAATTTGTTTTATATTGTCGAAATTTTTCCGGCCCACAGCCAAAGACACATTGCAAGTTATTAAAATCAAACATACTATTCGAATTCGTGTAAGTGCGTAGAATATCACCAATGATTCGTGCCCGTGAAGGTTCCGGTGTGCGGAACGCAGGGGTCGGAACGTCAATATTAATCCGTATAGGGGAAGAGAAGGGTAAGGAAGTGGTCTTTTGGCTATTTCCTCGTCTCTCAATTTCCATAAGTTTCCGCTAAGTTTATTTATGTATCAACTTGAATTATAGCGGAATTTATCTCAGTGACAGCTAGTGTAGACCATTAGTTTGACATTTAAGTCTAAGATTAATCGATAATGGTGCACCAACTGCAATACAGGGCGCGATATGCACACACAATTTGGAGAATACATACACGCACTGTGCAAAGAACTCCCCTAATAATGCTATCTGGTATGACCTTTCCAATACACCCTCACTAATGGCAGGCATACACATTCTTCTTCTCGCTTCTGTAACTGGCACCCCGATCTATATAATAGACATCGATAGTTTCGGATTAACAGTCAGCGTTGTAAAAGGAAGAAAAATTAATTAAAAATGCATCGATAACGGAATTTCTGCAATGAGATGACCACGACCAGGGTGCCAGGAAACGAAATGGCTCGGGATCCAGATTCACAAATTTGTGGTAAATTTTAATTCTGATATTTTTATAACTACATTTTAAGATCGTAAGTTTAAATAACGACTTTTAATGACTATGTAATTAATTAATTATAATTTTACAATTATTTTTCAATGACTTTGAATTTCAGGACTTAGGAATTTTAGCAATTAATTTATAGAGAGGAATTACGAGTCTTTTAGGGTTAATATTTATAGTCAACAATATATCCTTACATTATTTTTTCAATGCATTATAAATTTAAATAATAGTTCGCTTACGTTATGATATTTTGTACTTACCATGATTTTATATTTATTATGCAATTTTTTAACATTATTTTCAAAGTTTTAGATTCTTTACCATTTATGGTTACCAGGTTGCCGAATATATATTAATAGCAAATTTAAAAATTATGTTTTTTTTTTGAAACGTTGAATTTATTATAAATGCATTTGTTCATTTTGATATCACGTAGGAAATCTTTTGTTGAATAATTGTCGACCAAAAATAATCAAACAAATGTAATTTATGGGGTATGGTGTTGTCGCACGTAATTAATCCGAAACCATAACATTAAGTTCAGTTTGCGACTACCTATGAAGACTATTGTTAACGGGAAGCCGGACCTACGCTATGAGTTTTAAGTTTTATTAGGGAGAACAACCATGATTTTCGACACCATTTTTTAGAGCTATAATAGGAATTTTGATGTTATCTTTTATTAATTTTTTTTAAGAATAATGACAAACCTTTTGATTAAATCTCGCTCAGATAGATCAGGAGCCCTTTTTCGTGTCCCCACGCAAGTTTACGATCAGTGGCGGCAAGTCTGTCGAGAAAAGTACAACGATGCGCCCCAACCAAGAGAGCCCCAATAGAGCGCTTTCCAATCGGCGGAAGATAATGGGAAACCATCTGTGTCGAGCATACGAGAATGTGATCAGAGCCCGGCCCAAGAAATTCGTGACCACGCCCGATCTCTCCTTGCACGCCTCGAGGACCACCAGCGACAGGTTGACTTCCAGGTTATCAGGGCCAGGCAATATCTGGCGAATGTGGAAGACGATATCGCGGCCGGTAGGATCACTGACACTTGCAATTATGGGCCGCCGCCCAGCCCCAACCGCACGAGAAACACGAAGCAACCGGTATTCGTAAATCGGGAGCGCTTTGATGCCCAGTGGACCTCGGAGGCACATTAATGATTTGACTCAAGCCACGTTTTAAATAAATGATTTACTGTCCTCAAAAATTTGTTTCTTTCTTCCTGTTATAAATATTTTTCATTGTCTTACAATATTTGTTTGAGAAATTAAATAAATTAAGACTTGTGGCCCAGAATTAATTTTCATCGTTGCAGGTATGGACCCACTAGAACTTTTGCAGAAGGATTTAGAGCACGCGCGAAAAATCAATAAAGATTTCTACAAGCAGATCATTCAACTGTCCACAGAGATTCAACAGACGAAAGCCGCCTGGATGGAGCCAAGGAAGGCAAAGGCTCTGTATCAAAGGCTTACAGTAGCCCAAAAGGGATGGGCAGATGAAAGGCAGTTAAACCAACGCCTGAGGACACAGATAAGGGGACTGGAGGTCGCGCTGTCGGCCTGCCAAGAAGGGGCAGCAGTCACATAACCCCTTGTCTTCGCCCCGGCTCAACTGGCCTACCGAGAAACAACAACGACAGGCCCAAAACCGACACCGAAGACTGGCAGTTATCGACCCGGACGAAGAGAGCGGGCTAAACGCCGAGCCGCTCGAATCTCAGTGAACCCTGATGGACATGCCTAAATGTGTTGTTTTCTTGTAGGAAATATATGTTTGTTGTCGCTTGAATATTAAATAGAGTATGTAATGAGTGGTAAATAACAGAAAGTAATGTGGAGACATAAAAATAAGTAAATGAGAGGTTTTAGTGGGAATTGTAAGTATGAATGATAAAGGGGACCTGATATTCAAAGCGAGCACAAGTCTTCTATCGACAGCTCGTTGAACCCAGAGATCGTTCGGGCAATTACAGCATTAGTAATAGCGCTCAATTTTTGCAGACGATCTACCCACTCGAACACAGTTCCAACGTTGCCTAGCAACGGGTGCCGAGTGGTAGCAAAGGAATATTTATATGGCGTTACCTGGGTAACCACAACATGATTTAAACAAACGTCAACACCCTGTAACCCACCAGAAGGATGAATTCAAATGTAAGTTATCAAGTATTTGATCAATCAGTCTCTTCTGCAATTGGCGTCTTCTGAATTTTCTTTTGCTTGATCTGATATGATGATTGATCGGTGTCGTCATCCGGCATTGCAAATATAAATTTTGCAGTAATAAGTACTACGAACTAAGCTCTGATTTGATTTTCCAAGTTTTCTAAATTCAATTACGACTTTTACAAAGGCAAAAGTCAGGTTAATAATATTGAATTTAAAGATAAATTACGAATGTAGTCTGAATCATTTCAAATAAAAAAAATAATTCTGATCTCAATGAAAAAGTTTAAGTTAGTTTAAATATCCATAATTTTAAATTAATTACAGAAGTCTGGTAGAATACCGTGCACGTGGTAATACCATATTTTAGCTGAGTGCAGGATATTGCTCATTGCACATTCTTTAAGCAGACCTTCTGTTTGAGGTGGTTCTATGCCAAGTTTACAAATCAGATCATAGGTTGATGGAGGAATTGAGCCTAATGCCCCAATAATACAAGTATAAAGCTCTACCTGATAATCAGGTTTGGCTACCTGTAATTCACTATGAAGCAAGCTATATTTCTCAATATTTGCCTTTTCAGTCAAGTCAAAATGTAAAACAGAATCCATTGGACACTTAATATCAATCAGGAATATTCTTTTTCTTTCAGTATCAGTTATTATAAGATCAACGCGTTTTTTTAGAATTCAGGACAAGAGAACAAAAATGGTCAATCACGACAATAAAATTAGGATTTTTTAGATTATTCGTTATTATCTTTATACAGTCATTGTGTCTCTCTAATGTCAGTATTTGGTGAATCTTACATGACTGTAAGGCATGAGACATAGTTTCATCCTCTTTCTCACAACGTCTACAAAGTCTAGAATCCCCTTTTCTATTAGGCTTTGCATTGATGTTAAGTGTATTAGTTCGCGCTCGATGTATAAAGTTCCATGCAAATTCGCCAAGTTTACTTTTAAAAATTGCTTTATTTATTTGAGGAGATAATTTTATAGCCGCTGCAATCATGTCGCTTTTATTGTTCAGTTGCCACTTTTGCATATGAGTCGTACAATGTAGAGTGAAATATCTTAGAAATTGCTTTTCGAAACTTAGTCGTTTGAAAACAAAGAGTCATGGAACTTTCATACTTACATGATGGAAGTTGATCTCTAAATTCCTGAAAGTGTACATGAGTTTTTGGATAAATTCCCTGTGGCGCCTGAAAAGATGTGCCCACCGGATTCTAAAGTTGAAAAATTAATGCTCACCCATTATCCAAAGAAAAACTATGTTATTCATTGGAGACTTCTAAAGATGTTTGTTTCTCTTGGTGTTAAGGTTGTTATGATTCATAGAGCTATAAGGTTTAAACAGGCAAAGATTTTTAAAGAGTATATTGATACAAACACTTGTTTGAGAACAGATGCTACAAATAATCTTGATAAGAACTATTTCAAACTTTTAAATAAAAGTCTTTATGGAAAATCTGTGGAAAATCCTAAAAAACAAATGAATTTAAGATTATGTAATTCATTTGAAAAGATGGTTACTTATTCATCAAAGCCGTCTTTCAGAAAGTGTATAAAGATTGACGATGATCTAATAGCAGCTCATCTAAATAAAGAATTAATTTGTTTATATCGACCTAGTTATATCGGTCAAACGGTTCTTGATTTATCGAAATTACGGATGTATCAGCTCCAGTATCTTGAATAAGAGAAATATAGGAATCTTTTCAATTGTAAGATTGACATTGTTGATGGCAACACTGACTCTTTCTTCCTTGAAATTAAAAACTGTAAATTAAGTACTCTTTTACCTGTAATAGTTTCGGATAATCTTTTGGACACTTCGAATTATGATATTGCTCATTCTTTGTATTCAAAAAACTTGACTCAGTGATAGGTAAATTCAAAGATGAGAGTAAGGGACTTGGATATAAGGAATGGGTTTTCTTACGACCAAAATGCTGTAGTCTTTTAGGTGAAACTGAAAGTAATAAAGCAAAAGGAATTACTTTGGAAGGAACTGAAATAAAGCATCTTTCTTATCTTGATTGTTATAGAAACGATACAATTTTTTCTGTTCCTCAAACGACAATAGGGACGAGAAATCATCAGTTGTTTACTTTTAAAAATTGTAAAACTGCTTTAAGTTACAACGATGATAAACGTCAATGGGTAGGTAAAAACAAAAGTTTTGCATTCGGACATTATTTAGGTATCAATGCCACTGATGTGGAAGATATTGAAGCTTTTATTTAAATAAATGTTGTCTTAAAAATGTGTTTGTCTTTTTATTCTATTGTTTTGTAATTATTATTATTATTATTATTATTATTATTATTATTATTATTATTATTATTATTATTATTATTATTATTATTATTATTATTATTATTATTATTATTATTATTATTATTATTATTATTATTATTATTATTATTATTATTATTATTATTATTATTATTATTATTATTATTATTATTATTATTATTATTATTATTATTATTATTATTATTATTATTATTATTATTATTATTATTATTATTATTATTAGAACTTTGGGTAATAAAATGAGACTTGTAACAGTCTGGTGTCGGTAATAATTCGTTGAGTCAGAGGTTCACATCCTATCGTGGGCGAATTATTTTTTATTTTCAAAATTCAATTTTTTAGTAGAATATAAATCTGTATATTTTATTTGCTGTAAATTTCAAAGTTTAAAGAAATTGGTAAAGTAAATCTTCTATATATTAATTTTTTACATTTAGTTAAGTTGAAATTTTAAATTTTATGAATTATTTTCTTAAAATATTGAATTTTGTAAATCCAGTGTTCAAATTTAAGTTTTGAGGGACTTATTTTTAATTAAATAAACTATCAATATACTATAATTGTTGTAAACTTAAATTTTCATGAAAATTATAAGTTTTATGATTATTTTGATAGAATTATTATATAATATACTACTAACTAAACAGCCAGTAAGCTAAATAATTTAGGATTGAATATTTATTTTAAGACGAGTTTGATGTTAATTTATTATGTTTAATGATTATTTTATAATTTTTTATGTAATAATATAATTAACAATTGAAATTTTCATGTAAATATGGATAGGGTATGGATAGGTATGGATCGGTAAGGATAGGTATGGATAGGTATGGATCGGTGCGGATAGGTATAGATCGGTGCGGATAGGTATGGATCGGTGAGGATCGGTGGAAGGTTCCAGAAGGTTAGTGTGTTGGTCCACAACTGCGTGACATAATAATAGTTAGGTAATAGGTGTGTTGGTCCACAACTACATGACATAATAAGGGTTAGGTAATAAGTGTGTCTCCGGGTAGTGACTGACCAGTGGGCGCGTGACATAATCATGAGGTCATCTAGCAACAATGAACAAAGGTCAATTACTAGGCAGCAACTGAGTGGATAGAGGTCAATCTCCAGGTAGTAACAGCGAGGACAGAGGTTAGATATTATGTAATGTTACGTAAGCCTAAAGGGTTGTATCTGACGGGCTCACATCCTACTACAAGGCTGAAAAATTATTAAGCTAAATTTTTCCTAGTATTTTTATGTAGGTCACAAAGTTTTCATGTTTTTTACGAAATTTCTATATTTTTTATGTTTTTTATTATATTTGTTTATCTAGGTCAGGAAACTTTTATAAATTTACGATTGATTTTTAAAACATTGTAATAAATACGTAGGTCACAGACACATATACACAAATTAAGCAGGTCAATATTTATATCAAAATTTAATACATTTTCATTGTTAGTTGGCAATTTAGTGGTTAAGTGCATAAAATGGCGACAATTTAGGTTTGGTAAGAGCTAGTGGTATATACTTCAGTAGTGGGTTATATCCCAGCTAGAACACGTCCCCTCTATAACAGTATCCCTCTCTCCCTCACAGGTTTTTAAATGTAGTTCACCAAAGTAGGTCACGTCACTATGGCAATCATCATATTTAGGTCGTTTTAAGGTCAAATAAGTTGATCACAGTCATATATCTTCTTAAAAAACAGTGCCTTCACTAGAACGGTATATAAAATAAGTAGGTCATAGTCATATGTCTTTTTAAAAAACAATGTTCCAACTTGAACAGTATATATATAGATAATATTTAGGTCAAACACACCTGATATAGATTAGACATTTAATAGCATCTTTATCCGGAATTTTCAACAATTATTCTGACAGTTACTAACCATATATTTTGGCGAACAATTTTGAGGGTTCTAAAGGGTTTTTTTTAGGGTTTAGGATAATGATTCAAGTTATGTATCGGAAGGGTGCACTTGGACATATTTTATGAACTGTCAAAAGTCAAAAAATTAATATTTTTAAATTAAAATTATGTCGAAAGGTGACCACGTGCATTTCACATATCATCGTTATCGCGAGTTTTCTTGTTCATTAAAGCTTATTTCGGCAAATGCGTCATAATATCTGGCATGTTGATTGTTGAAGAAAACATTTTGATTGCATTTTAGATTTGGATCCATCTTATGGAAAACCTCATCTAAAGCTTTGATATCAATCATCGATAGTGTTCCAGATAGAATTTCAGTTTGATTGAATTTACCAATTTCATGTTTATTTCTTCCTTTAAGAAATACATTTTTTAGTTGTGAAACCTCTGCACTGATTGCACAAGTTCTTCAGCAGCTTTAACAGTGCTCGAAATTTTCTTGGTCATTTTCGAATTATAACTAAAATAAGTTGGAACTGTGCTTTTATACCTTCGAAACATTTAGTTAACCAATCAAATTGAAGTATGTTTTTGTTTAAATTACAATCAAGATGCATCAATGTAGCATTTGTAATGCTTTTATATTTATGTATTATTATAGTATGTTTTTGTTTAAATTGCATCCGAAATGTAACGATGCTGCATCATCATGTTATATAAAATTTAATTTTTCGTGCTTTGAGTTTAGCAAAATCTTCAAGCAGCAACTTCGTGCCTATTTTAGATTTCGTGTTCGATCGACACCATTGCTAATCCCATAATCCATTCTTGTGACATTGTAGATCTAATATGTTTTGATCTGCTTAAGCTTCGAAAAGCTTCGTTCACCGCTTGATACCGAAACTTGTAGAGTTAGTAAAATTCGCAAAGCGACGAATACATTTGAAAAGCTTTCCACTATATTATTTTTACAAATATAATTAAGTACATCTTCCGATAATAAATTTTTCGGAATATGTCTTGCTATATATGAATCAGGCCACACGTGACCTATACAATCACAAGAATTTAATTTTGTTCATGGTTCGTGGCCGCAGCTTATTGACTAAATTATAATTGTTAATCACCAATTTCTTCTTTAAAAATGATTATCGCTTCAAAACATTTCGAGTATTCAGATTATTAGCAGCAGTTCTAAGTGGGGTGCGGGTGTGCGTTAATGGTAGATCTCTTCTATTTCTTCCAGTTGATGCACACGGAGTTTCGGGAGCTAGGTACTGTGCGACTATTCAAAATCACAAGGTGGATTAATTTATCATTACGTAATATTTGATTTTTATGAACTTTAGACATTAACGTGAAATTGGAATATTACTGTCATGACTTCCTCTCTGAATATTCTAAATATTTCGGCATCTCCAATGACACAATGATAAAGCCAGTTATATTCCGTCACAGATTCAGAGTTGTTGTCAGGTTATACCCAAATTTCAATTCCTTAATCTCAATGACACTTCTCAAATGTATTCAATGGTAAACGATTTTGATCCTCAAAAACACTAAGTGACTAATTGGGGACAACTGGAATTTATCTACGACATTGATTGGGTGGTAGTTCGTGGATAATGTTTCCTCTGATAACGATACTAATACAGATGGCATGTGGGTGAACTTTACAATTTACTATGGCCTTTTTTTACATTCGTTGGATAAAAAGAGACAATTTTTTTCCGTTGTTAGGATATAATCACTTGGAATTTTCAGGTAGGTTGTCGGTTTTCCTCTAATTATTAGTTTATTCTTTTAGGGTATATTTTTATGATAGCGAGATTTGCTCGTAACGGACAGCGTACTCATCAGTTGGGGTCTTTGGCATCGGATTCGGTACTCCTTTATGGACCTTTTTGCGAGGGATTCGACATATGGGCTTGCGGTTAAGTTACCTATTAATCTTCGTTATTAATAAATCAGTTCGTTAGTCGTCTTTCTTTTTTGTCTTATATAGTGAAATGGTTGCTATTGCTTGCGATTATTTATTCGGGGCCCTTTTATGTCTCTATTCTTGTCATTTATTAGGATTGCTTGGGCGGGGGAATTGAGCACCGTTATGTTTAAAAATTTTATGGTTGTTTTGTCGTGATGCTCGGCTGTTATTTTACGGGTTCTGTTTTTCAATGATTTGGTGGGTATTCTCGTACCTAACCGGCGCCAAATGATTAACTCTAATTTTATTGACTCCACTTTTCAGGGTGGATCCTCTGAAGCTTCGCTCCTACTCGTTCTTGACCTTACTTAATCCTTAGGTGATTAATTTATTGTTTGTGTACTAGAATTTGCTTTCGTTATTACCTTAGCGTTTTATATTTTTATCGGTTTTAAAACATAATTACTATCAATAGCACTGGATATGGTCTTATGCGTGTTATAATTTTACTTTCGATTTTATGATTTATATGACCATTGCAACTGTTACATCGATTTCCGCAAGCCCCTTTCCCATTAATCAAAAGTTGATCCTAAGGCATATGTGTGTTTACATTAGAATTTAAGAGTGTCCACTGGACTACTCGGTGTGATGATTTTGGCCGATATGTTTCGAATTTTAGGTCGAATTTTTGGGAGTGGTGTGAAAAGGAGTCAGCCAAAAGACTGGTTTCCGATCTCCCCACTGCCCCTATAAGCAAAAATGATTTGACGTTCGAGCCCGTCGTTACGCACGGCGAGGTCTCTCACGGGCACAAGCTATTGGCGGATGAACCGCACTTACACCGCTCGATAAAGATGTCTGATTTTAATTACTTGCTGTTGTGTGGCTGTGGGTCGGAAAATTTCGACAGTAGCAAAACAAATTCATTTTCTCGAATCATATAATTGCTCATAATATACATCGAATAGTTACATCATTCATATGGCATACTCATAATAATCGTTCATGCTCACTTCGATAGTTCCTGTTAAATAATAGTTATAGACTTTTGTTCCGGAGGCTTTGTGATTCAATACTATTTTTTCTGTTAAAAAAAGCAAGAGCTTTTTAAGAGAAAAAGTGATCCCTCACAAGTGATTAAATTTATGCGCAAATGAATTGGTATTTATACCTATTCTGTGACCCTAACCTTGCGTGTTAATTTTAATGCGATAAAACAAAATTTGACCTTGAAATTATTTGTATAATCTAACTCTAATTTTATTATTTTCTTAATTTGACAATTTCTTTCTTAAATTTTTAATTGAAATATTTCTACCTAAAATTATTTATTTTAATTCAATTTTTTCATTAATTCTTTATTTTTACATAAATTGTCAATTTTCGGTCAATTTTATTTTGTTATTTCTGTGTTAGTTTCGTGCGGATCTTGATGCATTTTGTTATTATTTTAATTTATTTTTATGTTTTTTATTTTATATTTTAATTATATTATTCTCGAATTTTAAGGTGCTTATTTGATGTTTATTGGTCTGATTTTAAATCTGCATGTTAGGTTTGCGTGTTATTTCCAATTCATTTAAACAAACCTCAGTGCTGGCCCAACACTTTGAAGAGAGGCTTACCTTTGGCGGTCTCGTAGCCATTAATTACACTACTAACGGGTGGCTAATGGAGGGAATGATATTTTGTATGTGTGAGTTTCAAGGTCATGAACTTGAATTAAAGTCATGAATTTGAAACAATGAATAATGAAATATTTTACTACTTCGGACTTGTGCCAATAACATTACAAAACAATCAGGTTTTGTGTGCGAAAAGTGAATTTTCTTTTGTATTGTAAGAACATTGTTTATAAAAAAATTAATATTTCTGAAAAGGAGTCTTTTCCTTTATTTACATAAGAACCAGAAACAGGGAAGAGTGTTGGGCTAACACTAAATTTTGTTTGAATGGATTGGAAATAGCACGCAAACACAACAGGCAGATTTAAAATCAGACCCATAAACACCAAATAACCACCCTAAAATGCGAGAAAGACATAATTAAAAATATAAAATCGAAAAAACATAAAATTAAATTAAAATAATTAACAAGTGCATCAAGATCCGCACGAAATAACATAAAAATAACATAATAACAAAACGTTTGACCGAAAATTGACAATTTACGCAAAGATAAAGAATTAATGAAAATGTTGACTTAAAATAAAATAATTTGTAGTGGAAATAAATTAAATAAAAATTGAATGAATAAATTGCCAAGTTAAATCCAGAAAATAATAAAAATTAGAATTTGATTAGACAAATAACATCAAGGTCAAATTTTGTTTTATCGCATCAAATTTAACACGCAAGTTTAGGGTCACAGAATAAGTATAAATACCAATCCATTTTTACATAATTTTAGCACTTTTTCATTCAACGAACTAACCTTCAGTTTTTTGCTGAACTGAATAACCGCTCGATCACTTGAGAAAAGAATCACTTATAACTATCGCCACTTAACCGAAACTCTAAAAGAATTTAAAAGTGAGCATGGCGATTTACGATTGAAAGATGAGATTGAATGAAATGCCTTTATGAATAACCAATATCCTGACGAATAATGAAATTTCATTACGAATAATTATATTCTTTTGAAATTAACTTCTGTCAAAATTTTTCCGGCCCATAGCCACAAACCGACAAGATATTAAACTCATACATAATTACCGAGCAGTGTAAGTGCGGTGTAAGGCCGCCAATAGCTCGTGCCCGTGAGAGATCTCGCCCTGGGTAACGACGGACTCGAACGTCAAATCATTTGCACTTATAAGGGCAGTGGGGAGATTGGGAATCAATCTTTTGGTTGATTCCCTTTCCACCTACTCCCGAAAAATCGGCCTAAAATATTGATATTTATCGGCTAAAATTATAACACAAAGTAGTCCAGTGGACACTCTTAAAATCTAATATGAATATACAAATCTCCTAGGAACAATTTGAGGTTAAAGGGAAAGGGGCTTCGATGTAATGGATGTGTCAAATTAAACTCTATTAACTAGTTTTGGAAAGTAAAATAATAATTCGGTAAATAATGAGAGGTTTAAGTGGAAACCTTTAATGACTAAAAGCCCATATTACTAATAGGACATGGAACTAATCCAGTCAATAAACAAGAGTTAACGTGAATTTATTAACTAGAACCGAACAGAAACTAATTACTAGGGAAGTAAATGGGAATATATGGAATAAAAGGTTTCCCATAGATACCGTAATAATTAAATATCAAGCTCCCACTATCGCCTTACTTTAGATACTCCGGTTAATATAATTAAAAATTTAAGCTATATCGTCGGCCAAATGCTTGATCTACTAACCATAAAATAATAGCTATAAACCCAACCTAACTGCCAAGTTTATCCTAATTCATCCTTTAACTACCGAGAATATACACTCATAATAGCTATCAGTATAAGATACTAATTCAGCCTCACCCAAATCAAAAATAAAAACTCGAATCCCAATAATCTGTTTATTAATGAGAACTATCACAATATACTCACCGCGACTACCAACCATTAACACTGCAGATATATCCACCAGCGTCGGAACAATACATTTACGATCCGCCAAAACCAGCCGAATTAGGGTAAAGGCAATTAAAAGACCAACGCGCAGACCTCGGCAATGGGCAACTGAGCGAAATGCGTGACAATTATAACCAGTTTACTACGGTGTAAAAATCGGACCTAAATTGTGGAAGAATTTAATAAATTCGTAAAAATATTTTATCTTACTGTCGGATAAAATTCCAAGAGTTATGATTTTCGAAAGAAATATTGAGGTCGAATTATGAAACTCCAGAAAATAAGACATGTCACTATCAACACCCCTACCCGAGTGGAAGTGGATACGAAATTACCAACACGCCAAGGCGATATCCACTGCAGAGAATTACAACCCTCACCGATCGATTATAGAAAATTTAAAATGAGAACCAATCAGTAAACTCCACTGCCAAATCAAGTTTCTAACCGTCTACGGGTAAGAGAAATCAACAGCCGATATAAATACGGGCTGAACTACAACAGTCATCAGTATATTCGTACTTCGTAACCTGAAAATTATGCTGAATTTACCTGTGACATGGATGCAGCGTGGAGATGACGAAGAAGGCTGATTCCGTTACTGGGAGAAATATGATGACACAGAGACGAGTCCAAGCCCGACGAAATGAAACTGAGGCTGCCCGGAAATGTTCCCATGTAACGGTAGGTAAGGCCGATTTTACTATGATGCTTCGAACTTTGTTAATTTAATATATTTTCTGTTAAAAGCATAGTTATTTAATTATTTAAGAAATAATTTTTGTTCATAAATTCGTGTCGAAGTAATCACAGACCCTACATATTAATAATTAATTAATGTTAGAGCTGATTTAGTAATATTAATTGTTTCCCTTTTGTTGGTAATAGTCACATTTTGCTACATAGTAATGCTTGTTTAATGAGAGAAATTTTTTTCGGTTGTCGAGTTTTTCTTGAATGTGATTTTTGGTTTTAAATTAAAATAGCGCGTAGTTCACGTAGTTATAGTCGTAGTGCATTGATTTGCTTCCCTTAATCTCACACTATAAATTGATTATAGAAGTTATCCACAGGGAATTTTTCAGAATACACCCAGGATCATCATAAAAGCCGATTTATAAGTTAATTGAATTCAGTTAGATAGTAGATTAGACTCGAACCAGGAGCCGACTATTGGTTTTACAACCACTTATTGATTCCGTTTTTGTTCCCACTATGATATTAAACTAGAGACGGTTAGTTGACCGTATGGTCCTTATCGATGCTATTTCATAGAACGACCAAGTCAAAACGGGTCATTTTATTTGGATAGGAACGACTTAGTATGACTAGAAGGGCGAGAACCCGCGCCCCATTAACTCGAGAACGATTGGGTTGAGAGCCGAGTTGCGAACAGCAACTAGGAATAAGTATTTGGGACGCTAATCAAATTCCTTTGCTATTAATTCTAACAGGTGGATCGAGTAGCCAATGGAGCGATGCCGAACGTACCACACTGACGATACCAAACAGGTTTACTGGGAGGTATCGCCAGGCTCTATGGGACCGGGGGTACTCCATATAGCCCTATGGTACTCCCGAATGGCCTTATGGGAACTCAGTTGACCGGGAGACAGGTACGGAACTGCCGAGTATCTTGATCAAGAGGGAACCGGGGAAGAATCCGGCCAGAAAAATCCGACAAGCGGCGGAAGGAGCGCTTCACCGATTCGAACAACTGGAGCGACAATATAGGCACCTGGCTAATCGGCAAAGGGAACGCCTGGCGCGATTTAATAGAGACATCTTTAGTGGGCGTATTCTGAGTTCGGATGGCCACTTTCCCAATTATGGAGTGGCTTACGACCCTGAAGATCCAACTCTTCTAAAGCTTGATGTGCCCGTACATCTGGTCGTCTCCAAAAGCTTACTCCAACCAGAGATCAGGGACATTTTGGAGGACAGAGGCGAAGAAGAGCACGCGTAATCTTGAAGGTGGCTGATGCAAAAACGAACAATGAATTAACCGCTGTAATAAATGACGAGAAATAAATGTTGTTTTTGTTCATTGTTGAGTTGATTACTTGTATAAGGCTTAATTGAATTAAAATGTTTTTTATTAATATTGTATAAGGTTTAATTCAATTAAAACGTTTTTTATTAATATTAATTCGCGAAAGAATAGTGTGTTATAGTATTTAGATAAGACATTATGGAAAGTATTTATTCATCCAAGCACCATTAAATGATTTAGATGTTGTATCTAATATATCATATTAATATTACTCATATGTTGCAGCCATGGATGTCATCCAAGGGATTAAACTAGAGCTAAAGAAGCTCCGCCGAGAGAACAACAACCTGCACCAGCAATGCCTTCAACTCAAGCGCGAACTCCAGCGGATCAAGGCTACGTGGTCCGAGCCGTCCAGAGTAAAACGGCTATATCAAAAAATTGATGCCGCTCAGAAAGACTGGCAAGACGAAAGAACCCTAAACCAGGCTCAAAGGATCCAAATTAGAAGTGGCTGTGGCAGCAAACCAGGAAGTAAGGGCCAAGTGGCCTACCAAAATCAGTTGAATCCAGCGGAACGACCAAGTCAACTGAAGTCATGCACAAGGCCAGGAAGAGCTGAACGAGCACGTCAGAAGCTACAAAAACAACTAACGGATTGAAATTTCCTTATTATGTGATTTAAATTGTACCGTAGGACAAATAAAAGTATTTTTTCGTTTAATTTGTTTATTTTATAAATCAAACCTATTGAGAATGAAGATAGTCAATATGTGGAATGAATGACAACTAACATAAGTAAGCGAGGAAAGGAAGTGACCTAAACGAGTAAGATGAGCACAGACCTTTCATCGGTAGCTCGCTAAACCAGCTGTATGCCGGTTCTTAGCAGTTTTTTAAACAAAGCTCACCTTTGACGGTCACAGAGCCATTGGTTACATTACCAACGTTGCTTAGCGACGGGTAACCAGTGGTAGGCACATAGTACTGTATGATGGGGGTCAAGATCATAGCCACCGTTAACCCCACAAGAGTAAAACTAAGGTGACCAACTATACTCATTTACTGAGTTTTGTACTCTTTTTTTTGTACTCTGAAAGTCTCATTTGTATAATTTTATACTCATTTGTATTTCTAAAACATTTTTTTAGATTATTTTATTTCAATTTTATTAATTAAATATTTAAAATTATTTTGACAGTGTTTGAATTTCATGCGCGCATATTGCTTAATATCAGATTATAATATCTATTTAAAATAAAAATAAAAAAAAATTACTAATATAATTTTTAGATTAATTCAAATATGAGCGATAACAAAAGAAGGAAAAATCGTTTAAACGAAAATTTAAAAAAATAGTTTCCGTTCACTGTAGTTAAAAGTCGAAATGATGACTCCTTGGTTAAATGCACAATCTACAATATGGAATTTTCAATTTCAATTCATGGACGTAGTGCAAGTGAAAATTCCCTAATGCAGATTGTGCATTTAACCAAGGAGTGTACTCTTTTTGAACAAAAAATAGTTGGACACCTTAGTGTTGGGCCAAGACACGGTTATGTTTAAATGAATCGGTAATACACACACAAATACAACATGCAGATTTAAAATCGGACCCATAAAACACCAACTAACCATGCTAAAATATGAGAAAGAAAACAATCAAATATAAAATCAAGAAACACAAAAGTAAATTAAAATAATAACAAAGTGCAACAAGATCCGCACGAAATAAACATAAAAATAACATGAGAACATGAAAATTTGACCGAAATTTAAAAATTTACTAAAAAATGGAAAAATCAATAAAAATGGAACAAAAATTAAATAATTTGAATTGGAAACAATTCAAATGAAAATTAAAAATAAAATTGTCAAATTAAAATACAAAAATAATAAAATTAAGATTAGAATATACTAGAAAATCACAAGGTCAAATTTTGTTTTACTAAATCAAATTTAACACGCATAATTTTAATCAGTCTTGAAAAAACTTGAAGTAGTTTTTGCAAACTTGAATCAGTTTTAAACTCGAAGCAGTTCTTGATAACTCAGTATTAATCCTTGAAAGAAACGACAATTTCAATGTGAGTGAAGAGATAGTTTGGGAAACTTTCTCCACGTCGCACCCAAACAACCTCATATGAGCTCTGTTTGAGGTGTCGGCGAGGTGAAAGGTTTGAGTATGAGATATGAAACGATGAATTCCAATTATAATTTCAAACAATGTATATTATATTCAATAAAAGTTTTCATAAATGAACTCTTGTCGAAATTTTTCCGGCCCACAGCCAAAACATCACCACAAGCTATTAAACTTGACATACCCCAACCGAATCGTGTAAGTGCGGTGTAAGTCCGCCAATGATTCGTGCCCGTGAAGGCTACAGCGTGAGAACGCAGTAGCTGAAACGTAAAATCATTATTTCCGTATAGTGGAAATGGGTCTTTTGGCTATTTCGTCATCACTCATTTCCTATAAATTCGACCTAAATTATCATCACAAACGGCTAAAAATCAAAAACACTGAGTAGTCCAGTGAGCACTCATTAATCTGTAATATAAACATAAATGCGCATAAGATCAATTAAAGGAAGAGGCTACGAGGAATTAAAAATAAATAAAATCGTTGCTGTGGCCTCTAAAAAATTCAATGATTCTATTATGACAATAAACTTCAACAGAATTTTCTTTAATTGTTTTACCTCAATCGCTATTCGAAATTAGTATGTAGTTCAATAAAACATAACTACAAGGGCTCTGTTCATGAAACAATTCCGATTACGTGTCACTTAAAACCAATATAGAGATTTAAAGATTTTAGTTTTCTCTTTCGATCTGTAAACCCGATTAGAATCTCGACCGTTTTCATCTTTATAGGAAACGTACTTTGAATTTATTACTATCAAATCGATGAATTGTGATCTCAAGCTATAACGCACAAATTTTAGAGATGATATATAAAATATTATTCTTAAATCTTAATTTAGTTATTTATTCTCGAATTAATTAAATAAACTAGATCCTATAACACCCAGTGACAAGAATCTGTTAAGTGAGTATCAAAGTTTCGCCCCGAAGACCCATATTCACACATTTAAATAATAGGGAAGAAACGATCCGTACTAAAAATTCATGATAGCTTCTAACATTACGAATATTTCAAGAGAAATTGTCCAAATTAATTATACTCGAGAAAATCATCTTAAGTATTTAGAAAGGATTGGGTCAGTGATTAAATAATCCACATAGTTTCCTAAGTCAGTCCTATTACCCATAATACCATGATTTAAATAATAATCAACAGCATCCAAAAATTTTATTCACATCCAGCTCAAAATAAATAACAATTGAAATTATATTTCAAGAAGTCAACTCGGATCTGATTGAGAAATAGCCAAGGTTGCTGAACGACAGCATAATCAGTATAGTGAATACAGTATCTAGAGATTCCCAATAAAGGACATAAATAAAACAAATAACTTACTCCAAGACATAGATGAATATTGCAACAGATGGTGATCATTAGATGAACATAATTCCAACTAAATCTGATAAATTTCAAATCAAAAATAAATCCGACAAAGACAACTGCATTTATGGATACGATTTGACATTTGCAAAAGGTCAATCGTTAAGAAAGTAAAATATTAATCTGCATGCCATTCACCAAGAGACGAATACACACAGGCACGTGAGGCGCACTAGCAGTCAATAGATAGGCGAAAATCGACGATGCTGCTTACCGTCACAGTATGCATTCACAGACATATATATACAGATGCACGTTGTAGAGGTAATCATTTTTTCAGAATTTAATGGCTAGACATTCACAAAATATCGACGTACCCACCGAGGAACCAAGGAGAAAGAGAGTAGAGATAATAAACATCAGGAAGGTAATTCAAAATTTAATTTAATTATTAATTATTGGTTCCGAGCCCTAGTTTCACAACTCGAATTGACTATCCGCTCAATAACTACTGACGTCGCTGGCTGGGTCACAACGGAGTCAATGAGATATTTTTTTGGGAAATATATCGTGTTTCACGCTTACCGTATTTTCTAACAGGAACAGTTGAATCACATAGACAAATATAAGGACGAGATACGAATCCAATGCGCCATCAGTTGCTCCAATTAACTAAGTCACCTACACTCATTGTTCCTTTGCAGCCAACCTTCGAAGCCACGATAATCTAATAGGTTAAAATAATTCAACCAACTACAGGGAAATGATGTGTTTTTTTTGTACAACCATGATAAAAACAAAAATTATCCCAGTTACTTATTCAACCTTGAAACCGAGAAAGTATGAAGTCATTATTAAATAATAATAATAATAATATCTATATATTAAAATATATTGCACCTATGGTAATAATATTAATATTTTCCTTGTCCAGTAGAACAATGGTAGATCGTAATAACGGGATTAGTCTAGACAAAAATTGGAAATTTATAAATTATCTTTTATGTAATAATAATAATATTATCACTCTTATTTGTCCATCCGGAAATCATAAATTGTGGGATGAGGTTGAATTAATCTACTAATAATACTTTATCGGCTAACTCTTAAGGTATTTGCAATAGTAGTCACCTCTCGTTAGTGTGAATATCAGAGTGATGATAGACAACAGTAGTTAGACTGAAATAACTCACAGCCGTAATAGGTAAATCTACTTTCAGAATAATAATAGTAGCATTAACATTTTTCTTTTCATTGACGACCAGAGGCAGTAATAGTGAAATTAATTTGAACTAATAACCACGTCCCGTGGAAAATGTTGCTTAACCGTTTTGCTTTGGGTATAGTAACGCTAATATTAATATCCCCGCCTACACTTACGATATCCGTAATGGGTGGCCGAGATATTAACTTGTATTATCTGCAATCCTGCTCAACTAAATTATAGAATGGTAGAATGAGTTCTAAATTGGCGTTCCACTTGGACCGTAGATTAATTACAGACGGAAGTCAAATAATCAGCTAAGCCTTCCAAATACCAATAACTGTTAACCAGTAGATTTGAGACCTAAATTTGTATTTGCAATAACTCAAAGTTTGTCTGGAAAGCTCTTAAAATCTCCATAAACTACGAATGGATTTTGAATTCCAAATTAAGGGCGTTCTAAACAATATTGCGTTAATGTTACTTCGAACATTCAAGTAATCTCAACTTGACTTGCAATAAACGTAGACGAGCAACTGATGGTGAATAGGAATCCGGGAACGCGTCGAAATCTCACACACTTAGTAAATCATAGCAGTTACTTACAACTACCTTGACAAACGACCCCAACAGGCATACCACCCGACCCCTTAGCGCCTCCTCACGCGAAACCTAATACATAGAATCTCCCTAGCCAAACCACTTAAGAACAAAGACCAGAACGGGTCAAATAATGATTGGTGTGTTGTAACGTCCCGGGTCATCGCACGTTTCCCTGCACACTCAGCAGCCAGGTGCAGACAAGTGATGTGGGACGCGGGATTTTCGATATCCTCCGTTCGAGAGACTAGATCCGGAAATCAAGGGAGTTCGGAAGAAGTTGAACTCCCTTATGTGGCCATAAAACGAGAACCTGGCCGAAACCCGGCCCGGGAGATCCGTGACCAGGCCGAATTCTTATTAGCTCGCCTTGAGGAGCATCAAAAAAAAACCAATCTTCAGGTAGACAAGGCCAGGCGGTACTTAGCGCTAGTGAATGCAGACATTGCTGAGGGCAAAATACCCAGTACGGACTGGTATGCCCCCAGATATAATGTCTCTTATGAACTGGATGATCCGCGACTACGTGGTCAGACTAGGGCAATGAATGTAGTAATTTCACGAAAAATTCTTCCCCGCGAACTGCGAGACGAGGAAAGAGATCCGAACTATCATCGTGATCACTTCTACGTTCGTAACCAACTGAGCCAAAGATATGATCAAAACGGTCCTAAATTCAACCGTCGCTGACTTTGATAATTTTGTTTTGTTCGTAATAAATGTTCAATAATAGTTCTTAAACGGTATTTCTAGACTGATTTTGTCCATACCTTTTAGCGAAAATAAATTAGTAAAATAAGTTCCCCTGCCGATACTAATTAGTATACGGATTGAGGTGCGACGAATAAAACACATTTGATAATAGATAATGGGCGTAATGAGTATATTTTTCATTTAGACATGAGCTCGGTTCAGATTTTGCAACAGAAACTCCACAAAGCCCACATGGCCAACAAAGACCTACAACAGCAACTCGCACAATTAAATAAGGAGATTCAGCAGACCAAGGCCACCTGGATTGAACCAGGAAAGGCCAAAATGATTTATCAAAAGATGACCGCGGCACAACGAGTGTGGGCTGAGGAGAAGCAGCTCACCCAGTTGCAGAAGATCCAAATACGCAGCCTTGAGGTAGCGTTATCGGCTTGCCAGGAAGGAAACGCGGTAACCTACCCTCTCGTCTTCGCACCCGCTCAGTTGGCCTACAGAGAAGCGACGTCCGCTACGATACCCGTAACTAAAATACCCAAGCATAGGCCGGGAAAATCGGAACGTGCCAAACGCCGCGCCTCAAAGACGCAGGGTCAATAACATGAAATTGCTTTATTGATTATCAATAAATGTTTTGCTTAAATTAATTTCTGAGTTTCATTTCAGTAATAATAGAGTAGAATTACGAGAAATTATGAACAGTGTTGCGGAAAGAGATTCCAAGGAACATAAAGTTAACCACACGAGTGAGGGACCAAAGAAAGGAAGTCGCACACGTACCTTCTGTGGGGTTTTGGTTTCGCTAACCTTGACCCCAGATGAAAATGTTTTCCTAACCCCAATAGCTACCCGTTGCTAAACAACGTTGGAGATGCAACTATTGGTTTTTAAAGTCGCCAAAGGTGAGCGCCACATAGGAACTACTCTGACCCGACCTCAAACTGGGTTCAACGCACTGCCGTTAGAAGGCCTGGGTGCGATTTCATTTCTCCGGTCCCATGTTTATCTCATAAATTTTCTTTCTTTTCTGCCCTCTCTCACCGAGCTATTCGTAAATTTTCCTCACCCCTTTCCTATGTTACCATTGAATTTGAGGGCAGAGAATTAGTTTAAGTCAATAAGTCAAACGTTTATTAACTATTATAACACTACTATAACTGTCGTCCTTCAGTTCTAGCAGCTCGGCGTTTCACACGCTCCGCTTTTCCTGGCCGATGTTTGGTAACTTTGTGGCACTGTAGTGGATGTCGCCTCGCGGTAGGCCAGTTATGCCGGTGCGAAAACGAGGGCGTAGGTTACCGCGCTGCCTTCCTGGCAAGCCGATAACGCTACCTCAAGGCCGCGTATCTGGACCTTTTGCACCTGGGTGAGCTGTTTCTCCTCATCCCACCCCCGCTGCGCCGTCATCATCTTCTGGTAAATTTTCTTGGCCCTCCCTGGTTCAATCTAGGTGGCCTTAATCCGTTGGATCTCTTGATTTATTTGGGATATTTGTTGTAGTAAGTTCCGGTTGGTCGCATAGACTTGGTGGAGTTCTTGTAAAGAAACTCGGGATGGACTCATGTCTAAATATAAATTATCCAATCAATTTAATTATATATCCAGAGTCGGGGTTATTAGTCGCATCCCACCTGTATGGCGATGTTCCTAGGATATTATTAACACATTCTTCACTTTAATGGTAAAAATTTATTGACATTACGCTTTAAGAAATCGCTAATAAAGATTTATTAATTATATCACACAAATTATGTAGGTCAGAGTGGGTTAAACCGAGGATTTTCATTTCCATATTTTCGGCTTTGTCGACTCCGCGCGTAGGAATGATCCTGACGACTATCCGATTTTTCCTCCACGTTTCTTAACTCTCGAGGGAGGACTCTCCGCGGAAGTACCACATTCATTGTCTCCAACCGTTTACGAAGACTTGGATCATCGAGCTCGAAAGAAACATTGTAGCTCGGGACGTACCCATCCGTGCTGGGAATTCTGCCCTCCGCAATGCCTTTATCCACTTGGTCCAGGTAACGTCTGGCTTTGATGATCTGCCGCTCAGTTTCTTTCTGATGTTCTTCTAGTCTGCCTAATAGAAATTCTGCTTGGCGCGGATCTCTCTGGCGGGATTTCGGCCGGGCTCGCTTTTTATGGTCACGTAAGGGAGTTCTACGTCTTCCGAACTCCCTTGGTTCCCGAATCTCGTTTCACGTACGGGGGATATCGAAAACCCCGTGTCCCACATCGCTTGTCTGCACCTGGCTGCTGCGTGCGCAGGAAAACGTGCGATGACACGGGACGCATCTATCCAAGAGTCTTCTAAATTATAATGTATAATTCGTCTTTTTACTCATTTTGGTTTTTGTGGTCGGGTGGTCGGCTAATCAGGTCTGTAATATCCCACTTCGCGTGATAAGGTTATGTAGTCGAGAGTGTCCTATAACAGTGAACATGTAACTTCAAAGTTGATCAAAATGAAAGTTCAAATTAATAGAGGGTGCAATATAAAACGATAAATAAGAAATGTAAATTCAACATTAAAATCTAAAGTTAGAAGTGGTAATACCTGCAAGATAAAATAATGGATAATAAACGGTATCATTGAAAAACGCATTTATCATTTCACTACCTTGGTCGGCCATCTCATAGCTAGTTCAGATTGCCATATCATATAAACTAGTTATTGATCTATCATATTTTGCTATATACTACAATACTTATATGACATAAGATATTTATTAATATGGATTCAATGCTTTCTATTTTACCCTAATTACTCCCAGTTAGTAAATTTTATACTCATACTAAGAAGATATTTATTAATCTAGATTTGATACTTTCTAATTTACCTGATTATTCTTAGTTAATAAATTTTATATTCCTACCCGAATGTCGACAGTGGTTTGAAATTTTGTTTAAGTCCAATAACTATCTGATTACATTCATTAGAAAGATGCTATCTTCAGATGGAACAACTTTGAACAATCACTTGAATTATCTAGCTAGGTTTAACATTGTCTTAATAACTTTAAATTGAGATCCCTTGGGGCACCTTAGAGCATGATCTTTGCATTTTTCTTATAAAGTTACTAATCCACGACAAGTTTGTCACGATTATCGCGGTCCTCGTCATTATCCTAAAAACGAATGTTTAGTCGTATGAAATCTTAAAGTTTATTGATTATTCTGCATCCGAAAATTGCTAATGATTATCATCCTAATATGACTGAGCTTGCTTCATGAATTTTGTTGCCATAAGGTGGACAAATGAAATTTTTGTCAGTGAATAACTCCTATCATACCATTTCCCATAATGCATTAAATACGATCTAAATAGACATTAAGTAAGGCCTTAAACAATCAATCAAAACCTAACCTATAATAAATGTGTGAGTATGTCATAGCCTAAGTAGACATTAAATAAAACATGAGAATATTAAATAGGACTCTACAATATAACTCGAGAAAAGGAATTCATGCGCAATCACAATGGCATTAAAATATTAGTACTTCGACAATAAATCGCATCCGCAAATTTTATTTAATTTAATTCGAAATCATAAATATTTGGGTATTTTAATATCATTTTATATAACCAGATTATCAAATGTTTTAATTAAAATTTGACTAATTTGCACAGTAGAAATAAACTCTATTTTAGAAATAAATCAATTGTTAATGAATATGTTATTTTTACCGTAAAACAACTGTAATAATGTTAAAGGAAAAACAAAATAAAAATATCTTCAAAACGAGTTTCCAAAAACACAACCATGAAATAAGATTTATTTTAATTTCCCATTACTTAAAATTCTTATTTAAGAATACTTACGTATTTTTATAAAAATCAAAACATGCGTGCTTAGGGGAATCACTATAGCAAGGGTGTAATTAGATGTCCACACAGGTTCTATTAAATGTCGACTGGTTTCGGATCGTACATGTTATAATAGATTCTCATGGGTCCTTAGTAACTTCTAACCCTTTCTGCGTCGTTCATAGACGTTAAAGTTGACGAGCCGAATAAACAAGTCAGCCTATTGATTAATGAGGACATTTTAGAGGTTTTCTTCGGCGTTCAATTCCAGTGGTATTTTCCCTAATCAGATAGCACGCCGAGTAAGAACTTGCTTAGTGAAATTTGTCGTGATCAGGTTTCTCGTAATTTTGTCTACCGCGTGAGTGGTTAAAATGTTGGTTGGTTGTACGTCTATGCCTCAATGTTTAAAAAGTTAAAGGGGATCAATTTAGTATAATCAATGTACCTGCCAGACGGTTTCGTTTCTCATTCTGTGATTCCTTGGGGGATGTGATAGCTCGTAGTGAATATTCCATCGTAAATTTTTATTATCTGGTCTACTGAATATGTGTAGCGTGTGGTGGGTTACTGGGTTTTGACAATTTTAAAACTATATGGTTGTTATCCAGACAACCCCATACAAATATCCTTTCGCTTACCACTCGGCACCCGTTGCTAAGCAACGTTGGAACTGTGTTCGAGTGGGTAGATCGTCCGCAAAAAGTGAGCGTTATTGCTAACACTATAATTGACCGAACGATCTCTGGGTCCAACGAGCTGTCGATAGAAGACTTATGCTCGCTTTTAAATTATTTGGTCCCCTTGCGTCTAAATTTCTACCGTTTACCTAACTATTTTGATGACCTTGGTTTGGAAACAAAAATGGGTGGTGCTTCTTATTTAAACCCTTCTACAAGGTTGTTTCAACCCACTAAGATGATATAAATATGACAAGATGTATACAGGAACTACAATATATAACCAACGATCTCTATCACGCTTTATTTATCTATTAAATACATGAACTATAAGAATCCAGACTTATCTGAAGATCGAGCGGCTCGGCGCTTAGCCCGCTCCTTACGACCAGGTCGACGACTGGTTGTTACTGTTGGAATTGGAGTAGTGGTCGTGGTAGTAGGTGACGTTAGGGTTGTAGATGGGGCAATACTTGCTTCGCGATAGGCCAATTGAGCAGGGGCGAAAACTAGGGGGTAGGTCACCGCTGCCCCTTCTTGAAAGGCGGATAACGCTACCTCTAGCCCCCGGATTTGAGTCTTCAGGCCTTGGACCAATTGCTTCTCTTCCGCCCATCCCTTTTGCGCCGCGGCCAGTTTTTGGTATAGCGGTTTGACTCTCTTTGGCTCTATCCACGTCGCCTTAATTTGTTGAGTTTCCCGGACTATTTGGACGAGTTGGTCATGGAGTTTCTTATTGGCCTGTCTCGCATGCGTTAATTCGGTTTGTAGTAATTTCACGGGGTCCATTTCTAGAATAATAAGGGTTGAATTTCTGTGATGATTGCTATAATAATAAGTGTGATTAAACTTAAACATATTTATGAAACGAATCTACAATAACAAAAGAAGAAAAAGAATTTTTAAGTCTAGAATTCTAATAATATACTAAATAACAAAATGTTCCAATCATTAATTGTCATTGTTTTAGATGATTACTCGTCTGTGAGGAATCGCTTGATCCCTCCTTCTGGGGAGTAACCAGGTATCACAAACACTGGCCTCTTGGTATTTCGGGTCGGTCTCGGGGAAGGTGGATAGTTGCTTGCTAGACGCCCCGCCGCTAGGTCGTCTTGGACGTTGGCCAAATATCTCGTGGCCCACTCTACAGCAGCCTCGACGTGGCGCTGGTGATGCAGGAGACCTTCCAGGAGTTCTTGGGCCTGAGCTAGTATATCTTGGGATGGGTTTGGTTCATTAGACAGTTTTCTGAAATGTCGCATAAAGTCTTCTGGTGAGATATCCTCCTGCCTGTCGTCTTCTGGTATGTTGTGGCATCGCTCTCGATACACTCGATTCCATGCCTGCCGCCATTGCTCCACGATATGAGCGGGGAGTTCTACGATAGCTCCAGTTTGTCCTGAATGGAAAAATTGGTGAGATTAGCGTTATTACTCAGTATTTCTCTTGGCATTTTAGATTGGATTGGCTATCTTGTGGTTCTCGATTATGTAAAATTCCTCGTCGTTTAAAGAAAAAACTGAATTAACTAATTGTTAAATGCGCTAACCCTCATGGAACTCGAAGTTGGACGTGTGTTACTAACAGATCTGGTATGTATTTGGAAACCAGGAAAATCGGTACTCTAAAGCTACTGGGGTTACGCATTCTTATGCCGTAAGGGTCTATTCGAGAGAAGTTCCTCATTCGGTTTATTGAGTAATTAAATTACCTGAAATGAATGTAGGGATAATAATAATAAAACGATCTATCGATTCGACTAAAATAAATAAAAGAAAAAAAAATACTTGGAGAGATCGTAATGTCAATATTTTATTTTTCGAGATAGAATTTTAACCTGGATTACTGAGATGAAATATCTAAGAAATTCGTTTTCCAAAAAATGATCGTCGAGCGGTTGTTTAGGTGATGGGAACCGGAATAGAAATTGTTAATTCGAATATTTATAACGCGGAAGATCAATGAGATCGATGATGGCGAATAATGTTATTTAATAGCAATGGAATTGGTTGTTGTACTCAACAGTGAAATGTCAGGGATTTGTCGTGTTGGCAATCGGTCTTGTGCAGGAATATCACAATGTACCATTAGGTATGGAATTATTTGGTCATCATATTTAATTCGAAGAGTTTGCTTACTGACTCGTGCGTTTTCATTTGGCGGGGAAAAACGTTAAGATTTTGATTCAGACTTGTTTTCTATGGCTCAAGTACAATTACAATCTTGTTATTAGAAATAATCAAACTTACTCGTCAAAGGGGCTTCTGCGATATCCTGAGAATGGATTTTTGGATCTTCACCTGAACCATTTAGTGAATCCATGATTTTAGTTATTTAAAAATGATGTGTTTTCTACTATCGTCGGTGGGTATATTGGTACGGTGTGCCGGATGATCGAATCAGATGGACAGGATGTGAATGTTGATTGCAACGCGACTACAACGAGGTGGATATTTACATCGCCGGAAATGTCGGCGAATTTTTGTTGAGGTAATATTGTTTACTTTGTAGCTTATAAGTTTACGAAATTCATTTTAGGCGAGTGGACTTTTAGGGTTGCGAGTTTGTGAATTATCGGGTAAGTTTTATGAGTTAACTTTTATTATAATGAATTTCTTATTTAGCTTGTAATGCGGTGAAATCAGGGAATCAGTACATTTTGGAATTTTCTTTTCGCTATCGATCGCCCAGTTGATTTATTGGAAAGTTTTGTCGGTTCATTATCTCTCTCTGGTCATTTGGTAATTTATCGTATATATTTAATTAATTAATTTCGGTGCAAATTTCAGGGGATTTTCCTCGTTCGCAAAAATTATTTCGTCGGATTTATTTACCTTCTGGTGTCGCGACTTACTCAGATTTGATTCTGTCAATCATTGTTCACCATCAGGATAATGAAAATTGGTTCTGGTTCTGACGGGATCCTAACTTAATAACATCAAACTACTCTGCTTGCCATCTGGATTGTATCTTTCTCATCTCGGTATGATTGAACTGGAGTTTTAATCGTCATTTATGTTTTCATTTTAATAAAAGAAAGTTTATATGGCTTTAATTTTGTTTTCAAGATATTTAATAGTAAAGTAACTTTTTACAATGTTTATGATGATTATAGTAAAAGATTTTATTGATTATTAACAGTTTACGATGCTTACCTTAGAAATTTTTATATAAAACCAATTATTCGGGTGGTATGATTGCTTAATAGCTAGAATTAGTTCTATAAACCGTACTATAGTGGATTTATTTTAAATGATTTCATTTATTACACGGTAATCAACAAAATGCGTCTATGCTTTGACTCAGAACCTGATTAAATTCTCCATTTTATTAGAAATTTGAGTTGATTAAAAATTCTAATTCAAAGTTAATAGAAATTTGGGTTGATTTGTTTAAAAAAAATCTTTAATTCAAAGTTAAGTTAATTCATAAGTAATTTAATTTTTATAGCAGCGATTTCATATTGATTTATTCCCCGTAACCTTTCCCTTTAATAAGCCTTAAACGCACTTTATGTTCATATTATATTTAATGAGTGCCCACTGGACTACTCGGTGTGGTGATTTTGAGCCGTGTGTGAAAGAATTTAGGTCGATTTTACAGAAATGAGAAACGAGGAAGCAGCCAATAGACTCCTTCCTTATTCCTCGTTTCTTCTATACGGGATAGTATTGACGTTCCAACCCTGCGTTCCGCACGCCGGGTCTTCACGGGCACAGATCATTGGCGATATTCCACGCACTTACACGAATCTGAATTATATGTTGATTTTACTAACTTGTGATGTGTCTTGGCTGTGGGCCGGAAAAATTTTGACAAATGTTTAATTAATTTTAAGAAAAACAAATTTTAAACATCATCAATATTTATTAATATATATTAAAAGCAAAATACAGAATTACTTGATCCATTCCATTCAATCAAAAATTTCATAAAAATACATCTTCCCCCACGCCGACATCCAAGCAGAGCTCTACCGAGGTTGCGAGGATGTGACGTGGAGAGAGAGTTCCAAATAAAACTAATTCTCACCTAAAATTTTCGTAATAGATTTTTAAACAAAACTCAAAAGTAATTTTTGGTTTGAAAAATGGTGTGTTTTAATGTGAAAATGAATCGGTATTTATACCTATTTTCTGTCCCTAACCTTGCGTGTTAAATTTGATGTAGTAAAACAAAATTCGACCTTGTTATTTTCTAGTGTATTCTAATCTTCAATTTCATTATTTTTTGATTTATTTTTTATAATTTTTTATTTAGAATTTTTATTGAATTATTACTAATTCAAATTTTTTGATTTAAGTTTCGTTTTCATGAACTTTTATTAATTTGTTAATTCTCGGTCGAATTTGTTGGGTTTTCGTGTTATATTTGTGTTTGTATCGTGCGAATCTTGTTGCATTTTGTTATTATTTTAATTTATTTTTATGTTTATTATTTTATATTTAATTCTCTTTTTCCTCATATTTGGTAGGGTTTAATTGGTGTTTCAATAGGTTTAATTTTTGAATTTGCATGTTATGTTTGCATGTATGTTACCGATCCATTTAAACATTTTCCAAGGCCATATGTGTTCTGGCCCAACACGTGTTTATTTCAGGTGAGTGTGTATGCCACTACTGCCTACACCTGCTTGTTGTGCAACGCGTCGGTGTGCACCCATTCCCTGGTTATAATGAAATCATCTGACTATACTTGGTTCGCATGCAATCAATACTCCAGAAATGTCAGGTAAGGAGTTTTGCTGTTGATTTGTAATTTATTCTATTTTAGTGTTCTTGGAATTTTATCAAAATGTGCAATTGGTTGGCATTTAAGGGACGTCACATTAGGTAAATTTAAAGTTTAACTGGGGTTGTATTAACGAGACGATCACTTTTTAGAGTATACGATTGATGTGATTCTATATCTCTCAGAGTCCTCCATAAAACGCGTCATGCCGTCGATCTCGAAATATTATATTGGCTGACCAGACACCTGTGGTATACAATTATTTCATGGGGAATATCTATGATATTGGGTATCTAAAGTTAAATCTCACGCAAGAGGGACGCTAATCGTGGAATTTATCGTAGGTGTTGGCGAATCATCCAGACCTACGGTTATTCATTTTGCCAAGTCCTAAGAAAGATGTCGGAATTTACGAGGAGTTCGCCTGAATTTTAATGGATAGCTTCTGCACATTGATGTTAAACCTCGAGCGACGGTAATATTTTGGCATGTTTTTATATTTAATCAGAAACTTTTATGATTCGAAAAATGGAACGTCTTTCTCCTCGGATTGGGCTACGTTTTCCTCAAGGTGGCTTCTATAGCATTTGGGCTAGTCAATCGTTTTCTGATCTTACCAGGTCGAATAATATGACGACAACAAAACTAATTCCTCAGTAAATTTTAGTGGAGGAGTACGATTTCTTTATTTCATGCAATGGGTAAACGTTTAGTGGGAATTAAACGGACTTACGAACGGAACCACGGTAATTTTATACCGTCCTTATGCAACTATTCTTATTATACTACTTAAGGAACGATGGCCAACTCCCCATCGCTGCTCGCAATTCAACTTCAGTCTATTCAATTGGTGTGGATCCATCGTAATCCGCGGTATTATTCCATCATGGATATATCTTTAATGTTAAATTGTTGTTAAAATAGAGCTTTCAGCTGTTTAAGTTATAAAAAAAGATATTATATTAATTTTGTTTTCGTCTTTTATTTTGTTTTAAGTTAATCATAACGGAGTCTTATACTGGGAAGTTGCTATTTTTAATAATAGAATAGTTAGCGATATAACTTGCGTCGTAATGATATAACTCATTCGCTAAATGACTTGGCTTGGCTAGGATATTTGAGATGATTGTTCATGTGGTGAATTAAGACTGGTTTCATTTAATTAATTCGGATGATTTTAAATTTTATAAACCATAAAAAATCTTTTGTAAATTTCTCATTTACGTCATATTAAGATTCTCGAGATTTTAGAAGTCATAACAACGATTTAAATTTTCTTTCATTTCCCCTGTACCCTGCCCCTTTAGTTGATCCTAAGCGCAGCTTGTGTCGATATTAATAGTTTAAGAGTGCCCACTGGACTACTCGGTGTGGTGATTTTGAGCCGTGAATTGTAAATAATATTTAGGTCGAGTTTATAGGAAATGAGTGCTGACGAAATGGCCAAAAGACCATTTCCCCTTCACCCTTTTCTCCTATACGGAATGATATTGACGTTTCAGCTCCGGCGTGAGAACGCCAGAGCCTTCACGGGCACGAATTATTGGCGGTAATACACGCACTTACACAATTCGATTGTGTGTTTGATTTTAATAACTTGTAAAATGTGTCGGCTGTGGGCCGGAAAAATTTCGACAGAAAAGTCTATTCGTTTAAACACACATATATTTTTGCCATATACTTTGCATCATAGTTGCTTTAATAATATTCATATAGCATATATCATAACTTTCTCTCCCCACGCCGACACCCAAGCAGAGCTCCTTCGAGGTTGCGAGGATGCGATGTGGAGAGAGCTCTCACTCACATCAAAGATGCTAGACTGATTAAGACTGATTAGACGCTGGATTTGATCCAAAAATTCGATTAAACTAATGTGAAAATGAATCGGTATATATACCTATTGTAGGACTCTAACCTTGCGTGTTATTTTTGATTTAGTAAAACAAAATTTGACTTTGTGATTTTCTAGAATATTCTATTCTTAATTTTATTATTTTGTAATTTAATTTGACAATTTTTCTTTTGAATTTTTTAATTGAATTGTTTCCAATTCAAAATATTTGATTTTTATTCCATTTTCATGAAATTTCGCATTTTTTGTAAATTGTCAAATTTCGGTCAAATTGTTAGGTTTTCATGTTATTTTATGTTTATTGTTCTCTTTCTCGTATTTTAGCAGGGTTAGTTGATGTTTTAATAGGTTCGATTTTAAATCTGCATGTTGTATTTGCGTGTGTATTACCGATTCATTTAAACATTTTCAAGGCCGTCTGTGTTCTGACCCAACACTTCTAATGGTAGTGCGTTGGACCCAGTTTGAGGTCGGGCGACCTCAAAACCAATTGTTGCATTTCCAACGTTGCTTAACAACGGGTAACCATTGGGGGCAAGAAAATATTTACATCTGGGGTCAAGGTTATCGAAACCATAAACCCCACATTAGTAAAACCCAACATATATCAGCAACTTAAACTTCTAATTTCTGGCCTCCTCAAACATCAGAAGAAACAAATAAAAAATTAAGTTATAGAATATTTATGCTGATAATATAAAGTTAGAAATATTTAACTAATATATTTTACGGAATTTTCAACATTAATAAAATGTTTTGATTTGTTTATATTCACCAGTTAAACATTACATTTTTAAAATTTAATAATATTGAAAAACATAAATTTATAATTTGAAACAATGGACAATGAAATATTTTACTACTGTGGACTTGTGCCAATAACATTAATTGTATTTATTGGCTTTTACTCGGTTTCATGGATTGGAAAACAGTTATTTATTAACAATTGATATTTATATTTGTATTTTTACGAATATATTTTATTTTGATTCACTTATTTTTTTGTTGATTATCAATAAAATTTCAATAGAATACTCTTTATTATCTGATGAATAAACATTTTCTGAGTGTCTAATAGAACTCTTAAATATTGTTTTATAATATTGTAGGATAATCATTGCCATAACTTGCATATTCAGTTTCATACATTCTTGGTACTTCATAAGACGAGTTTGGATTTGGATCTAATTTTGAAGTATATAATAATATTTTATCATGAAGTATAAAGAAATTTACCAGGAACAGCACATGGAAAATCTATTGGGCTTAAATGAGCTTCTTTAGCTTTCACGTCCGATGGTTTAATATATTTGTCATCATATTCGGTCTGCATCCCACTAAATTGAATTAAAATTTTATTAATTGAAAAAGATTTTAGCATATTTAAACATGAACAGTAAAAAATTATATGACCTCATAAGTTCTAATAAAGTATAAAATTTTCCATATTTTAATTATTTTCTACCTGTGAGGAACAATTTCTCCAGAGGGTGGAATTCGTCGAATAGTAGTTGCAGATTTGAAAATCGTTGTATCTCTCATTGGTGGATTTTCTCTGGGAATAGCGGATTTCGGCACAGTGCTATATGCAAAATGTCAATAATTTATCTCTATTTTATGTTACTTTTCTTTTGGACCGAATCCTCGAACTTTCGGATATTCTTCACAATCCCAGTAAGTTGGTATATCTTTTTTAGCTATACCACTAAGTTCTTTTGGATCAAAAACTCTGTGATATTTCATGTTTGTGGTCATATATGGATCTAAATTTCGAAGAACTTCTTGATCCTTGGGATAAAGAACTCTACCTTTTAACTTTGGATTTTCTGTAGACGCCATGATTTTCTAAATATGAAAGCTAAATAATTCAAAACTTTTGAAAATTACCTTTGAAGGACCGTCGTTGTGATGGTTAAATAGATTGAAATTCTGTACATCTAACCATTTATTAGGTTCATACAATTTTGGTGGGTTGCTGAATTCATCGTGTGTTTCTGACTTTTGATAACGCGGACTTAGTGGTCGTCTCCATCCTCTATTAGGAATATTTTCCATGAAGTCTTTTAGGTAATGTACCTTATTATGACCTGGAGCTCTTTTAAACAAAGGATATTGTTGTAAAGATCCATATGGATATTTCTCATCGTGAAATGTTCCAGTTGTTGTTTTAAAATGATCTTGTGGCAAGATCTCAGGTGGTTTAGCAAGAACTGGAGGAAGAGGGTTTCTCAATGTTGACTAAATTTTATTAAAATTAGATAATAAAATAAAATTATACATTAAATTGAGAATCGGGAAAATAATAGCCTGGCCTCCAATGATGACCGACACCCACACTAGTTTTAAATAAGTCATTCGTGGGAAGTCTAACGGTAATATTTCTTTCAGTAATTGAAGTCATAGGACCGAATTGTTGCTATGCATAAGTAACAAAGAGATAAAGATAAACAAATATAAAATTATGGAATTAAAATACTTTCTTAATTTATAATTATTTTAAGGTTAAACCAAAAAAAAATTTAATAACTATAATTTTAGTGGTCTTTTCAGAACATATTAGATCTAAAATAAAACAGAAAGCTTGGAAAACTTATTTTCTTAAATTATTAAAAAGAATTATAGAAAAGTACTTTGTATATGTTAAAAATGCGAATGCTTATAATTTTGCTAGTAATATAATTTAAAAATATTTATCTGAATTATAATAAAGAATTTGTTTTATTTATTCCTGCTACATTGATTTTTTTTAAAAAAGGAAATTTTTAACAATGTTAGTTTATTATTTTTTGATAATCATAAATTATGTTATCAATAAAGTACTAATTTTGTGAACATGATTTGTAATTTTAGTTAAATTTATGGCTGCTCCTCCTCCACCTCCACCACCACCACCACCTCCTGGACCTAGTAATATTGCTAAACCTGATAACAAAAAGCTTTTAGCAAGCATATGTCAAGGTACCTCCCTTAAAAAAGTTCCTGAAGCTGCGAAAAATGATAGGAGCGCAGTTCCTAGTACATATGAACTTTATGTTTTTTTTTAATATTTGTATTTTAGTTGGCAAGCCTTCAGGGTCAATAAGTGCGAAAAATAATAGTGGGCCTTTACTTCCACCATCTGGTAAGCCAATGTCGATAGCTGAAGAATTAGCCGCTAGGAAAAATGCTAGTAACAATTCTGGTCCATTGCTTCCACCACCTAATAAGCCAACGTCAATAGCAGAAGAACTAGCTGCTAAGAAAAACTCAAGTAATGTAAAATTGCTTTATTTTATTTGATTATATGCTTCATCAATTACTTTCTAAATTGAAATAATATATTTTTGATATTGTAGAATTTTCAACTTCAAATCCAGTTATGCCTGCAAATTCAAAGCGAACTGGATTGCCATCCCCGAACGTAGTTCCATCAAATGCAGCTCCTCCTCCACCTCCTCCCCCTAACTCGAGTAAACCTATAAATGTTGCTCAATTTCCACCTCCAATTAGACCTCCATTGCCTTCGTATCCTCCATCACAACCGGCTACCTTTCAAGTGGCTCCGCCTCCACCACCGCCACCCAAAGATTTGAAAGTAAAATATATTTGATTTTAAATTGTAATTTTGCCTCAATTAAATATTAAATAAAGCTAATGAAATGAATTTAAAATTGTTTTAATTAACTGCTTGTCTATTGATTATTTTTTGTCTAACATTTTAATTGTTTCATATTGAAATTACACTAATACTATATCATAAACTAATTGCAAATTGATTGGCATTTCAAATTTCAAAGCGATATATATATGCGAGGCAGCACATCAAGTGCCGCTGTTTGGTCTCTCGGATACAAATAAAATACAAATAGAAAATAAATTACATTGATGCGTTTCTAATAATTACATTTGAAAATGGAATCCTTTATCAGCTCAAGACTATTAAAATCAATAAATACCAGTGATATAATGCATGCAGTTCCACATTCCCAGCGCCTAAACAAAAAGGGGCAAAGTGTCTATATGTTCAAATTGTAGCCTGATAGCCTATATTCATTGTTGCAAGTCAGAATAAAAACCTAATGAGACATTGGCTGATGTATAAATGCGTAAAATGTGATGTTGGGCTTCTAGTTTTTGGGTATATCCCACAGTATCACACTTTATTGCATTTTTATATGATGTAGCACCGTTTATACTGAATAATATCGTTTCAGCGAAACAAAAGACTCTCAGAAACAAACCCTAATCAAAAGAGAAACGAATCAGGTTACACCAGAATGGGTTGAAAATGACTTTATGAAAGCCAATATTCACTTGTTCATAATTCTGATTTGAAGGATCAAGGTTAAGATAATATTAGATTATGATTTATTCGAACAGTGCATCGCACTACCTCAGGGTCTCACAGAAAAAATGATTGTCGTGGTTGAATTCACAAAAACCTTAGGAATTATTTAAAGTATAAAATAAAAGAGATTTATCGAATTTGTTTTCTAGTTTACTATTATAAACTCTGCAGAACGCGCCAGTTTTAATTGTAAAAAAAGAAAAACGATTCAGCTGTAAAACAAAAATGAATTTTTATGACTATAAGACTAACTCACAAAGAAATATCACCATTAACTGCAACATATATATCTAGATTTGGCTTGTTCTAAATATGGGACACAGGCATTGTTTGGTTAAGTAGACTTTATAAAAGATGACGGGACACATTCTGATCAATTGGCATAAAATCTGACTATAAATATAAAATTTGATAATTATCGATTTTTAGAATTGTGAAAGTGGGAGGCTACGAATCAAATTCTTTATTTTATATTACATTGATCTATGTCAAAAATGAAAATAATTTTATTGTTAACCTGATTATTTAGTTGTAAATATTGAAGAAATCCTCGTTATTGGTAAATCGATAAAACGTTACTAACTCAATAACGGTACTTTCAAACTTTGATTTATTAATCAATTATTGTATATAACACGGATGTACAGTAATAACCTAAACGACAATTGTATCAAAATATTCTAAAAATGTTTGGCTTATCATTAATTCTATTATAAAATTATAAATTCATTTTGACGCATTTCGTTCATTTATGTTTTCTTTACACTTCATCAAAATCCGGGAACATATAAATAGGGTTTTACGTGTTGCAATCTATTACAATATATTAAAATATAAGTTTAAATTAACAATATGCTTCGGGATTTGTTTTACAGTTGGGATATTTTTTAATCGGAAACTCAAAATCTTTCACCCCACTCTAGTGCGACAACAAGCTTGTATTAGTTACCGTCTTTTGTCTTAGTAGTCACGTGGTTTTTGAGAGATCAAAATTGCTAAGTGCTTCTCTACCAATTATGTTTCACTCCATTTTATAACTAATTAAAATATATTTCCTAAATTCAGTTTTTGTCTTGCATTATATTATTTAAATTCATTTTTTGCTAATGAATTTGAGCTTTCTTTCAATTTTCCATTAATTTAAATAAACTATCCAAAGGTTTAATACGGCACATGTATCATTGGAATAAATAATAGCATAACCTAAGGACCCAGACAATCAAGATAATCAATCAAACACGTGATATCCATATACATTGATAATAATTGTTAACATAATAGGATATAAGGAGCAAGGTAATCGAATATCCAAATATGATTACATCAGGCATAATACAATATTTATGCTGTAAGTGGTTCATATTGTATTGCTTACACAAAAAATGTAGCTAGTGCAAAATTTCTGTTATGATTGTTGTTTTTTTTAAAAGATAGGATTCGGATTGCAGTCGGTATTACTTTTAGACTCTACTATTTTACATATTCATTATTATAATTATTTCAATTTTGTCTGTATTACGTTAGTTTTTCTTAAATTAGTTTCTTTTGTATCCCTGTTTATTGAATATAAATTCAATGGAAGAAATAATTGTTTATGATTTAAAAAATATCATCTCAGAAAACGATTGTTAAAATGTGAGTGGTAAATTGATTTTTTGGAATGCACGTCGAAGATTTAATTTATCACTTGTTTCAAGTGATTCAAATTCAGATACAATTTACCAATAATTGTGAAGAAAGTAGAAGAATTTTTTGAGATAAGGTGCCAGTTATTGGGTAATTTATCAGCAACTCTCATGTTACTCTTGCTGGAAATAATACTGAACATTACTGCAAGCAAAATATCAATCGATTTAAAAATCAAGAAAAATATTCGAAAACGGAAAACTCTGACAAATCTGTAGATAAAAAGATGTTTGGATTAATTCTTTTAATTACAAAATTGCGGAAGGACACTGGAAATGAACATTGCTCGACTGATTCTACAATTGAAATACCAACTGTCGCAATAGATTTAGACGAAGAACTTCAGCATTGCATAATATCACCAATGAATCTGATATATTGTTTAAAATTTGGCCAAATTTTAATTATTTTATCTCAAAATTTAAAAACATAAGCCTCAACGAGAACTTTCCCTCATTTCATTATTTAAGGTTTATGGTGTAAGAAATAGTAAAATTTTAATCAAGATTAGGCCGGTTCACCAGTGAATGACGAAAAAAAAATTTATTTCATTATCAGCTACCCTCTGGTCTGATGAGGTTTAGGGCCAGTAACACTTATGCCAAGTTATAGACCTATATACTAAGTTTAAGTGACTCCTCAAAGCAAGCAAAGTTTAGAAAATGACGAAAAATACAAAATTTTCAAATTAACATTCACATCTTATGTTTTAATTGTACAATAGACACAACATTTGAGTTTAGCTAGTCTCAGTACATGTATTGAGTATCAGGTAACAGCTGGAAGTGGAAGGGCAACGTGAAAGTGTCTAGTCAGCTTTATAGTTTTTCTTGAGAGGCACTGCCATGAGTTTTCGGGGATGTTCAGCAACCTGGAATACCAGCTGTCGCTGTGATTCACCATGCGTCAGTATGTTATTAAAGTCTGTCGCCAGCTTCACTGCCCTCTCTGCACCGTCCAGTCAGGAAGGCGGGATCAATGTGCATTGCTGTGAACAAGTTCAGCGATCATTCGGTCACAAAATCTGACAGTCTTCGTCTGAAATGCTGTAATTGTCTTGAGATCAACTTGTCAAATTCAAATGTTTGGAAATAGTGCAAAAGAAAACTATTTACCTGTTTGGCTTGCAGTGTAGTTCGTAAAGATTCACAAAATTTCACATTTTAATGGAAATTTGCACTAAATCTGACTGAAAACTAGCAGACTACAAACACAGATATAGAACTAGTTAAATATTCTTTGGCATTCAGTGTACTTATAAAATAGCAGTATATAAAAATACATGGAGTTATGGACCTAACTCTACAAATAAGTGATTTTCTCAAGTGTGTAAATCGCAGAATAATCAGAAAAAAAATCTGAATTTTGAAGTCTTTTTAGGAGTCACTTAACACTAAACTATTCTGCTGAAAATTTTCTCACATGTTTGAAAACCTAGCCACTTGAATTTTCAACAATTTTTTTTTGAAACGGACTAATCAAGATCCTATCAAAAAGTAGATAATTCAAATTCAAAATCTTCAGATTCAGATTCAAATTCAAACTATTTTTCTAATTAGATTAAAGATAACTATTTCATAGTCGAAAAGTATCATCCTGTTATTTTAATAAACTTGCAGCTTATCGTATTTTTTAGTAAAAACTATTATTTGGTAAAATATAACTGTTTTTTTATTTTTGGCAACAGAATTATACTTTATCTACCAATCTTAATTTTTGCACTTATGGTTTATCTGAGTTAACATCTATCCGAAAATAAATAAATTTATTGTATAAATATTTGAGATTTTCAGCCAGGTTCGAATACTTAGTGATTTTGAACACATTTGTTAAGGATATCTAAATTATAAATAAAATAATCGTTGTAAATTTGTAAATCGGAGTGTAGTTTCGGAACTTGAAAAGGGAATAATGGAGAACAAGGAATGAAAATTGAGAAGAGAAATAACAAATAAAACAAAAGATTACAACAAGTCCATTCTTAATTAATAAGTGCATCTAAAAAAGAATTACCCGGGAAGTCGATAAATGGCGTCTTCAAAAATTATCATAGATAATAAAGAGAACTTGATATGACCAAATAAAATGTACGGAAAAAAGGATGTTAACGAAAGTCAATATCAGTAAGTATCGTTCGGTTGCAGACTATAAAGAAAACACAACTTGAATCAGTACATAATTTTCAGAAGACAGAATTTAATTTCTAAAGTATGAAACTTGAAAAGGAAATGAGACACAATTTAAAAATAGATTGCACAAGTGGTTGTTAATTCCGAGTTGTATTGTTAACGTGCTATTTCTCTCGGAGGGTGGTAATAATCACTCAAGTGATTGTAGTAATATTGAATTATTGCAGTCACTGTAAATTGGTAGTTAATTGTATTAATCAATATGGTCTAAAATTTGTTATTGTTACCAACATGCCTTGGAGTCATATCATCATTATTTTAAATTAATAAATACTACGAAAATGGCTTTTATTTATTTGAATTATGCTATGAAATGATTCCGCTATCGATAAAGGTTAATTTTAACATTAAAATTATTTTTAAATACAATAAAATTTTATTAAAAATATTTTATTGATATTTGTAGCCAATATTTCGACCACCAGTACCGATTTGCAGTAAGCCCATGGTTAGAAAATTGTTTTTGTTATGATTATTTGAATGATTATTGCTTTTATAGTTGTGAATTAATATTATTAGTGCTTTCTTTTTTGTACTTATGAACTGTTGATAATGTCGCTTATTTAGATAAATAATGATGGCCCAACAGGTCGTATTTCTCAGACAAATCAATATTCTGGACCAATAATCCCCCCTCCACCTCCTATATTGCCACCAGTTAGAGATATTAAACCGCCTAAATCTGCACCTCCGCCACCTCCACCGTTTCCATTGTCTATTCCAGTTATTCAGCCAATGAGATCTTCTTCGGTAATAAAAATATTTTAATTTTATATCTATATTTTAAACCTTGATAAAGTGAAAGCTGAAAATTTGTGTCGTAGAATTAAAATTTTGATTTTTTTTATCATAATGAAAATAAATAAAATGAAAAAATTGGAAAAAAATATATTTTTAATACATTGCTAAGCAAGCCATCGGAGACACGATCAATCATCATAGTGTACACTAATGGACATTTAATAGGACATTAAATTGGACTCTGGAATTTTTAAGTCTTTAAAGTAAGAATACTTTTGATTATGTAAAACTTTAATGAAAATTAATTCATTGACAAATTTTTATTAATTTATAATGATTTTTTTAAATGAATTTTAAAGTCTGGATTTATACAAAAACAATCGAAAACATCTATTTATTTATTTTAATATAAATTATCTACATTTCAACTAAAATTTATTTTATTAAATATTTTGTGAATAATCTTTTCATGTGGTGGTAATAATTTCTTAAATTTTTATTATCGGATTTCTGGAGCTTTTGACGAATAGCAGCATGTCGAATATTGGACGGTATTGAAAAGAGAAGACCTTTATTCTTATCCCATTTTTAATTCTGTCGAAATCACTTTTAATAGCTTCAATTACTCGTTTGTTATCCGCAGTAGATAATATCTTTAAGTTAACTGAGGTTAGAAGAAAAACTTACATATTTCGATGGTTTCCTATGTGTGGAATAGTTGATGCTATCGGAAGCAGCAGAAATGGCTTCAAAAAATTTCATAATTTATTTTTAAATTTAAAAATATTTGGCACAATTTATTGTCTATTTATTACTATATAAATTTTGCAGGCCTTTCTACTCTTATCTAATACACCAAGAGCCATTAAATTAGACATAAATAGACTGTATAATGAATTTTATATCATCAATCAAAAATCTAACCAATAATAATTATATATGTGTGTGTGTCATTGCCGAAATAGATAAGACCTGGGACATGAGGTAGGATCTTATATTATAAGAGGGTAGAGAAGTTTCTCGAAAGAAAAAAATACCTGCACACAATTTTGGTTCACAAAATTTCTAAAATAAAAATACTAATAAATTAAACAATTACTTGCATCTTGGACATGAAATTGTTCCAATTTTTATAATTTCTTTGAAAAATAATGAATTGTTTCGAAGATTTTTCTAACATACAGAGAAAACAGTCAAAATATGTTAGTTTTTTTGCAAAATATTTACTGATGTTTCCACGACATTAACTATCCCTCAAACTGAAATTCATCAAAATATTTAAGTTAATTATTTAAAATTTAATTAAATTATCACAGAATATCAAATGCCGATAAAAGAATAGTTTTTTAAGTTATGAAAGATGGACTGATTTTTGCAAATTAGCCCAACTCTTGGAACGAGAAACTATAAAAATCATCGTTGAAAGCTATAAAAGATCCGGTGAGCTACCTAGAGAAAAAAGGTGAAAATCGATTCACAATTATTAATCAATTGATTGGTTACAAATTATTGGAGTACGATGACAAACATTGCTCAACGTTACGTCAAATAAAACGATATGTGGAGACAATTCAGAATATCCAAATATCAACCAAAACAATTTCAAGATTTCTGAGCAAAAAGTTTATATATTTTAAAGAAGTTAGACCTTGTTTCTAAGCAAGAAATTAAGACAATCCTTTATCTTCGAAACTCATACGTTATTACCATCACATTAAGAAAAATTTCCCAAAATATCTAAAGAATGAAGAGATTTTGGGTAAACTGTAAATTTTTTTGTATATAATTTAAAAAAGTAGATTACTTACCCTTTTTGAATAATTTCTAAAATTCATATTAAATATCATAAGAAATTAAAAAATTTCTGTTTAAATTATGGTTAAATATAAAATTTTACTTACATAAAAAAAAATTTAAACATTTTAAAAAATCCAGTGTCCAATTAAATGTACTTTTGGTTATGACACATTTATTATAGGTTAGCTTTTTTAATTTATTATTTAAGGGGCAATGTCTATTTAGGTCATATTTTATGCACTATGGTGTATAAATTATAGACCGGTTAGCCCCAAATTAAGGTCTTATACACCAAAATAGTATATAAATAGCATTAATCCCTCAAGTAAATATGACGCTAGCGACGAATAGCTCGTGTCACTATGGATCACACTTTCTACAGTGAAGCATAACGTTGAAGGGGTTAAATTACAGTTTCAATAATATAAATAAAACTAACCATCAATAAATATATGAGTATGTAATTGGTTACACTCAGTTCTAAAAAATCAATAAATTATTTATTATAGAATTTCATGTAATTTATTATTAATTTTCAAAAGGGAACTGAACCTCCATAAATTATGTCAACAAAATAAGGGAGGGGGTTTAAAAAAGTTTGACAAATGTTGACATGGGGAGGGGGTTACAAATAAATTGACGTCAGCAATGTTTCTTTTTACAGTAAATTTAATAAAATAAAAGAGGAAATAAACAGGAAACCCAGTTGAGTTCTTGACATTAAGCTCTTGAAGCCGTCTTCAAAAAATAAAAATATTATAAATTGAATAAATTTGTTCATGTTCTAAACTTATATATAAAACTATGATATTCACAAATTTTTGGCACAGCATTTTTCTATCGAAAAAAACAATATTATAAATATTGGTAATTTATTTATTAAATGATATTATATTTAAATTTTTAAATGTTGCTGGGTCAGGTAAACTTCATCAAGAGCGACTAGATTGATTTGTATAAGCGAAAGGGTAGCGGTGTTTTAAGTTTAAACCAGGAAAGGAGCTTAAAATAAAAGAAACCAAAGGTTGAAGAGATAGTGAAAAAATGAAAAGAAAGAATATGTCCAAGAAAAGCAGTAGCTATTTAGAAAAAATAAGAAAGAAACTTTATCTCAAATTTGTGCAGAGAATCCTGATATACAGTAAATTGAAGATCCGAAAGAAAGCTGGCTGACCAACAATTAAAGAAAATCAGCCACTACTTTTAAAAGCAATTATTGACATTGTGTTATATAGGTCTGCTGCTCATAAGAAAAGACAGCGATATTTAACGCAGTATCAGAACTCTCGATGAATTGACAGAACAGCTAAATAATGAAGGTTTTCAATTAAGTCAAAGTTCTTTTTATACTAAACTTATTCTAAAACAAAGTTATTGATGTGGGATTCATTTTATTTTTGAAGAAAAACCTCGATGCGTTGTTCGTTGCAACAAATGCGCCGGGTAGGAGTGCATTCAATCAAGTAGAAAGGCGAATGGCTCCTTTTAGTAGAGAACTTCCAGTCCTAATTTTACCGCATGAGCATTTTGGAAGCCACCTTGACTCACAATGTCGAACAATTAATGAAGAATTTGAAAAATTAAATTTCAAATATACTGGAGAAACATTGTCAGAAGTATGGATACAAGAAAATTTTCCAACGGTAGCAGAGTATATTTTTCCATGAAGTGTCTGCGGCTTGAAGCAGAAAATTTGCTAACTAAGGATCAAGATTGGTGGAAAATCATGTAAGAACAAGTCAATACTTTTTACAAATTGTGAAATGCCATGATATAAGTTGTTGCCAACCGTTTAGAAGCTCGTATCTTGAAGTTATGGCCGATAGATTCATTCCACAACCAGTTCCCGTCTGCCAAACTAGTGAAGTCCTGAAAGCACCAGATTAATCTCAGATTGACTCGCACAGATTTCCATCACTTTTCTTCAATCAGTCTTTGAAAGTTTATAACATGCTACCTCGATCGTTAAAGGCATTCAAAATTCTTTCATATATTGTCCTTCCATTCAGTTGTCGTTGTTTGAATGAATATGCAAATCTGCCCCATCTATGTTGCTTCCATAGTCATGTTGAAGAAGCATATTCAACAGTACCAAAAACACGATCGTGGGCCAAAACAATTATCATATTCTTCTCAACTTTAGAGAATTCGTCCAATCTGAGTAGCTGCCAAATGACAGAGATATAATTACAACAAGCGGATAGTAATTTCCAAATACAATAGACAAATTTCATTATCATATTTCTTTGATATTCAAGCGATACCACAAAGGAATCATTCTCACTTATATTCTAATTTACTCAAAACTATTCTGGCAATCAAATCCAGTTTTAATCAAGGGTTTCAGCAAACTATCAAAAATCCTTACGACTTTATATTGTGAAGTTTATATCATTGACATGACAGGTCTCACCTATCTTTATGCACTCCTTTAAGACCACAACTTAGCAGGATGACTCATTGGATTAGATAGAATCTAAAATATTCTTTTTTGCGTAATTTTTCTTAATCAAGTAATGATATTTCAAAAAGTTTCGTCTTTCAAAGGTTGTGATTTGCCGTTTTTTCTAAAAAAATTAACAAACTTTTCTAACTTCATATATAATCCGCTTGATTAAGAATTATTCCGTCACCCTTATCAAATTTACAAATCTTTTTCTTCGATATATCTATTCATATATAAAGTGTTTTATCAATTTTATTAGTGTTAATATATTTTATTGGATTCTGCGCATATAATTATGTAATTACTGATAAACCAATAAGCATAATCGTTTGGTTGAAGTTGTTAAGCCCCTTATGATGGCAGCTGAGCTGTCGAAATATATTTCAAAAACATCTTGATTTAATGGTTTATTTCAAATTATTATTTCACTTATAAATTGCTTTACATTCTACATTCTCCAAAAATTAGTCCGATAAATGATAAAAACAATACTTGAATTATTTTTTAAAAATCAATAACCTCCGTTTTCGCTGGGTTAGGGTGCGGGGGTCTCACATATACAGAGACGATCCAAGATGATGAAATCTTAAATTTGTTTTTGTTATTTTTGATTTTTTTATCTTTATTATAAGCATAATAAAAAGATAATTTAATAGAATACTTTCGATTCGAGATTTACCTTTCTCGATGTGAGAAATTTCCCTGATGTTGATTGTTTTCCAAAAAGTAAGTTAAAGCTTATTTATTACGATTCTATTGGTTTAATATTGTGTAATTCTAGTCCGATAAGCCCGAGTTTCTGCTTAGAGAATTTATATGTTTTCACTGCTCAATTTACTATAAATTATTATAGTTCGATTTTGGTATTCACTTATACTGGTTGTGATTATTCTGTTATAAGAGATTTTTTAATTAGATTACTTTAAGTAGATTGTTTTTAGTTTTTGTATGCTTTCTTTTAATGAAATTTGAAGCCTGCCGTTTTTTATTGACTTTATTTTTTTAACACTATCGATTTACTGAATAATAAATGTGGAAGAAGGAAAATATCGGATTGTTAATCTCTATTCACACAAAATATACTTGCAATAAGAACTGTGATTCGTGACGAGTTCTGGAAATTAGTTGGAGTGTGTCGCGCTGAAAATCATTCAAGTTTGTGATCTTTGGCACAAACACATTCGTCTAAGTTGTATGTAACAATAGTATATTTTTAAAATATTGGCATGTTAACATGGCTAACACAAAAATTTGCTATATATGATTCGTGTTTTTACACATTTGTCAGCATTTTAGGATTTCTAGAAATGATTTCTGTTTTAGATGATTTTTTAAATTATGCAGGAAGTATAGTAGTCGCTGTACGTAATCTCGAAATTATAAGAATGAAGATCGAGTATTCTCATGCCAGTCTGTTCAATTCAAATCTGGAAAATGTCTGATGTATAAACAAGTGTAATGTCATGTGAAACCCGCAGTGGCTTTTATTACTGGTTTGCTTTCCCGGGAAATGTATAATATGAACACTTGTAGGTTGAAAATCCGTGTTGTCATTTTGACTGACAGCTTCTCTGTGAGGATATTACCTACTGTTTCCCTATCATTTCACTGAAGAGACGCATGATTAATTAACACCATTTTTTACCTTAAACCTTCAGTCGTGTATGCCCATTTCCCACCCTTTTTTCCATTTGCTCTACGCGCTATCCTAGGAGAAAGTTCTAGTAGCAGTAGTGATAATGAAGTTGTGCTGGAAGCTGACGATGTACATGAAATCAAGAGTAATGATGAAGAACAGCTGTCTTTGACGATATTGAAAGTGAGGATGCTTACAATCTACAAGTTGAAATCAATCCAGCTGATCTTCATGAACAAGATGATATCAATAAATTCACCGATTCTAATGGAAATGTATGGGTTACACCTAATGAAGGCATGTCAGGTCGAGCAAACATTTTCCGCCCATCCCCTGGTATAACCCGTTGGGCTACTCAAAGGATTGGCGAAAATTCCGTGTTAGACTGCTTTAATCTTCTATTCATAAAATGTAAGTCGATTTATTATGTACACTAAATAAAAGTTATAATATTCTTTTGACTTTTAGCAACAATGGAAACAATTTTGATTGAGACAAATCGAGAAGAATCAAAGTTGTATAACAACCAATTTACAGCGCTCTCGTTAAATGAGTTGAATGCCTTTTTTAGCATTCTCATTCTTCGAGGAGTATATCGTGCTGCTGGAGAAAGTATAGATGAATTGTGGTCAGCTGAACATGGACGTTTTATTTTCCGGAATACTATGTCTCTCAATCGATTTAAACTTATCCGACGTATTCTGCGGTTTGATAATCCAGACACAAGAAAAGGAAGGGTGTTAAGTGATAAATTGGCGGCTGTTAGATTGCTGATCGATAATCTTGTTGAAAATAGCCAAAAGTGTTATATGCCCGGTGAATCTGTCACTATAGACGAGCAACTTTATCCATACCGTGGACGTTGCAAATTTGTTCAATATATTCCTTCTAAACCATCCAAATACTGCTTGAAATTTTGGGCTGTTTGTGACTCACAAAACTTATTGCTGGAATCTACGTTTTTATATGGGAAAAGAAGATGATCGGGATATGCAAGTGTCGTACGGTGAGTATATAACAACGGATATGTTGCAGGACTATATGGTAGTGGAAGAGGCGTGACATACCAAAGCATTTGACGAGGTACCAGGGGGTGAAGTTTTTTCAACTATTGAATTGATAACAACAAGTACAGCAGATCGTAGAGATAAAGCCTTGTTGTTTAGTTATGTTGCTAAAAAGAACAAAGTTGTCAATATCTTATCTACTGCCCATAACAAAACAACTGGATATGTCGGTTCAAAGCATAAACCGGACGTACTTCTCTTTTATAATGCTACAAAAGGTGGAATTGACTCAATGGACGAAAGAGTTGCAACATATACTACAAAGTTTAAATGTCGAAGATGGCATGTGGCATTCTTTTGTAATATATTAGACATCTCAGCATTCAATGCATTTGCCTTGCACTATCTTGTGGAGCCTCAATGGAATGCGAACAAGTCACATAGACGAAGGCTATTTCTGATTGTGGTGACTGTAACATGTGTATTGATTGAAAACGGTGCACTGTCACATGTGTTAAATGTAAAAGATTTATATGCAAAGAACATTTACACAACATTTGTAAGAATTGCTCATAAATTATAGCTTTATTTCTTGGTATTCTGTCCTTTTTGTGTACTTGGACATTTTTGTCCAAAATGAACAAAATCGTTGATTTTTATTTCCATTGTTTGCGGGTTAACAAATATATTTAGAGAGTGGAAACTGACCGGTAACGATAAATTGAAACCTTGAAAAATATGATCCAAAATATTCTTTTGAGCCATGTTTGAGCAAAATTTGAAAGTCACACCATAATGCTGAATACCCTTGAACTGCACATCAAAGATTGTAACCGTAAAAGAGTTGGAAGAACATTTTTGAAGGTTTGGACAAACCATAATTGAATCCAGAAAGTTAAAGTATGATCATTGAATAGGGGATTGCTGGGTACCTAATATAGAAGAAAATTTTTCAAGCACACACACTCCAAAGGTATTTCATCCGATATTCAAAAATGTAACTATTAAATACCCGTCAAGAAATGACGTTGGAATCGTGTTCTAATGGGAAATTACCAGTAAAAGGTGAGCCATGACTAGAATAACCTTTGGTCCTAATCGATAATATCATATCAATATTGAAATATTTGAGTGTGTGTGGTTGAACTATCAAGACATGCAGACAGATAATGAAAAATAATGTCACTGTTAGTGACGTCAGGAAAATGTACTCCTGATCGTCTAATGACAGAAACCTAAATGGATCTCTGTAAATTTTGTTTAAATTAACGTCTGTGCAAAACTAATGAACTTCTGATCCTTATTTATACTTTTTTTCATTTAAAGGGAAATTAAAATTATATAATTTCTATCGATAATAGGGTTTTCAAAACTGTTTAACAGTAACAGTAAACAGCTGTTTTTATTTTAATTGTTTTGAAATTTATAATCATCTCTTCATTAATCAATAAATTAATATTGAAGGCGAATTAGTTTTCTTAGCTATGTTGACAGTATAGAGTTATACTTCAAAACGAAAAAATCTCCATACAAAAGAGTTAGAAGCTCAATGTGAACGATGTAACAAAATCATAAAATGCTCAGGAAACTCTATAACTACATTAAGTATCACGTGTTTGATGTCGATAAGTCTAGTCAAGCTTCAACTTCTAAGGAAGTCAGAAAACGGAACGAAAACAAAGATAATGACTCATTTTCTTAGCAGAAAGTCTTAAAGAAATTGTTGTAGTTTTACCTACAGAGGGTATATCAATTAAAGCAATCACTAGAAACAGTTATAAAAGACAATCAATTTCTCGTCACGGATACAAAATTCCTGATACAGAGCATGATATAATGAAGTTGGTACATGGTTATTACGATGAAAAACGGAGCAAAAATCAAGGTGAAACTGGAAAACAAAACAAAATTCACTATGCGTGTTGATGAATTCACTACTACAAGAGGCAGGTGATTTTTCGGTGCGAAAGTTCATAGTAGTGATGATAAAGTTACAATAGAAACAGGGCTTTTCTGTATTCAGGTTCATGTTCAGCTCTATTTATGGTTAAAGCAATGGAGGTTCATTTAGCTGATTTTGGTATAACAATGGTCAAAGATATTGTTGATTTAAAGCAAGATCGGGCTGCTGTGATAAAAAAACACATTCAGCAGATAGATATAATGTGACAATTTTTCCCTGCATTTGGAAATGTGCGATACGTTTTATAAGAAAGGAGTTGAAGAAAAATTTGATGATTATATCTTATTTAACAGCAAAATTGATGAAAATGACTACTTTGCTGATGTAATTGATGTGGAAGTGGTAAGCGAAGATGTAATAGAACAAGAAAAAATGTTTTATTATTGTATAATGGAGAACTCAAGGCAACTCATTAGATTCATCAAGAAATCTACACTTCACTACAATGTTTTTAACCAAAGTAAAACAAGAACTTGCTCACGAGATAGAGCTGTATCTTAATGTAAAGGCGCGATGGGATTCTATCACAACAATGCCTGAGCTATTCGTTAAGGCAGAAAATGCAATTCGTAAAACATCGCTCGTTTTTAGTTCGGTTGAACATGATAGAGAAAATAAACTTATCCTAAACATTCTTCTCAAAGCCATGGAGCCCGTAAAATTGGCTGTAGAAAACCTCAGTTCCAAGAATGCAACGCTTATGAGTGCTGAAAACATTTTACAATTTATATTTAAGATGATTTAAACAGCGAAATCATTAAGGAGATTTTGTCAAATTTTAAAATACGGGTAAATGAGCGGATGAATGAGGTTATTTTGAAATTGTTGGAAAACCTTAAGGATTTCACAGTCTCTCCATTGAAATTCACTCTAACATTTGAGGGAAAATTTAGCCTCTCATTTATTTAGTGTCAAGATCAAAAAGTGGGGTTACAATCTTAAGACTGATTTGTCTGACTCCAATTTAATATAAAAATATGATAAAATCGATACGAATAAAAAGGTCTATTGTGGTCTTATTAAATAAAACAAGATAAGACAATTGAAAGTCTAAGAAGGAAAAATGTGCAACTTCAAGCCCGTGAAACATTGGAAGATTTTTGGAAAAATGAATCAAAACGATCAAGAGAAATAATTGCCAAATCAAACCTACATCGATAAGTTAGAAAAAGAAAAAGGAAAATACTACGAGAAGAAACAGTTTGCACAAAAAAATTGAAATCTGACTAAAATAATCTGTTGAGGATTTATAATAAAACATGAATAAAAATAATACAATTTTAAAATTATCAAAATCAATTAAATTTAATTAAAACTTTGAAAAAAGTAAAAATCAATATTTTTCTGGGGGGAAAGTGGTAACCGGTGGCAAATTTGATTTTAAAGACGAATAAAATACTATTGAATTGATACGAGGTATATTGAAGGGTCGGGGCCCAAAATCAAACTAGGAACCCAAAAAATAGCTTTCAAAAATCACTTTGACTTGTTGGGTTTCATCTGGTTGCCAATATACGTTAATTCCATTTATAACGGGTTCCACTTCAACGTGGTTTTTTAATTTTTGTGTCCACACATTCAATCTTATTAAACTATGCAGTTTTCTTACAGAATTCTTTCGAGGTTCATATTGTTTTATCAGCCATGGATATTTGAAATTCATTGTTAAATCCCGTGCAATAAACATATTTTTATGATAACCTAGTTTTTTCGGGGGTTCAAAATAACTCACAACATTATCAATTTTGATTTCTTCTGATTCTTTACAAAGATTTAACCATGCAATTTGAGTAAGGGTTGAATATATATGAATATTTTCAATCACCTCAATCTCCGTTTTCGCATATCTTGGCATGACTTTGCTTTGTTTATACAAAATAAATTAGATATTATTAATGTCACGAACAACACTTTATTTTTATAATTCAATGGGGTGGGGTGTTTTGTAAATTTTTGTATAATATTCGGCCCATCATTTATTTTATCTTGCTTTGATCTCAACGAATATTTCACTTCACCATCTGATTGAATCTTTTTACAACGATTCGCATGCACCACTATTGTTTTTGCCTTTTTGTTTCTGATTGTTCGTAACTTTAAGTTGGTTTCTGTCGTATCACATACAGTATACGGTCCTTTAAAGGGTCTTTGTAATTTTGTTGACAGCCCTTTTGTTGGTTCGGGTTTGTTTAAATATACCAAATCCCCCACTTTTATGCCATGTTCATGCGCTCGTTTATCAAACTGATCTTTATAACTCTCCTGATTATATTTGATTTTGAGTCCTGCTTGTTTCCACACTGATTCCAGTTTCTCTTGCATCACAGATTTATAGTCTGGAACTTCCATATACTGTGTGACTGGAAGTTGATATATTCCAAATCAATAGGCATATTATTTTGTCTCAGATACATTAGATAAAACGGTGTTTCTCCAGTACTTTCGTTTACTGAATTTCTGTATGCAAAAAGACATGGTTTTATAAATAGGTCCTAATCCTTTTGGTTTCGATTGACATATGGCGATATCATGTTAATTAGAGTGTCATTAAATCTCTCAACTAGTCCGTCTGTTTGCAGATGATATGGTGACGTACTAAGTTTTAGAATTCCAAATAATTCCGTAATTGATTTAAATAGATCGCTCTGAAAATTTGTACCTTGATCAGTTAAAAATTTCTTTGGTGAACCATATCTGAAAATTATATTCTTAAGAAATAATCTAGCAACTGTTTCTGCCTTCGGATTCTGTATTGCATAAGCTTCCGGCTATTTTGTTAAATAATCACAAAAGACTACAAAATATTTATTCCCATTTATTGTTTTTGGCAATGGTCCGCGATATCCATTGCTGTCATTTCCATTGGTGCCAACGAAATTGGCATTGGTTTCAAAGGAACTTTGATTTTCTTTCCCGTATTTCTACGAGTTAGGCATATTTTGCATGTATTGCACCACTGCTTCACATCTCGTTCTATTGTTTCCCAATGATATTTTAATCTCAGTGTAGAATATGTTTTTCTGGACGATAGATGTCCACCAAGCGCTCCGTTTTGATATACCAATAACAATGTTTCTCGATTTTTAGTCGGTACTACTATTAAAAAGCTACTGTTTCTTACACATCTGAGCAGTCCTTCATGAATGACATATTTATGGTTCTCTTCCACCACATACTTCCCATCACTCTCCTTTTTGATTGTAACCGCGTGCTTCTGTAATTGATTTACTTCCTCATCTTCTTTTTGATTAGTTTGCAGTTATTTCATATTACATGCGACTCTCATTACAGTGAATATTGTATTTTCACACTTTGTTCCTTCCTCTACTGGAATGCGTGACATGGTATCAGCTTTTGCATTAGCTTTTCCCGTCCGATATTTAATTTCAAAATCATATTCTAGTAAAGCTATAGAGCATCTTATTAATTTGCTTGCTCATTCTCTCTATGCAATGGATTGGGATCTGTCAATACTAAAACTTTCTGCTAACCAAATAATGTCGAAATGTAGTTATGCCATATACTAATGCTAAAGTTTCTTTTTTTATAGTAGAGTAATTCTTTTCGTGATGTTTCAATGTTCTACTCGAATAGACAATCACATGATCTGGTTCGCCATTAACTTGCAGCCCTAAAACTGCACCCAATGCAAAATTACTAGCATCGGTCATGACCATAAAAGGCTTTTTAAAATCTGGGCACCTCAAAATTGGCTGCATTGTTAGACTCTCTTTCAATACATTAAAAGCTTCTTGTTGGGACTTTTTCCATACAAATTTACTTTGTTTTTTCAATAGTACATTTAGAAGTTGTGCAATATGAGAAAAATCTTTAATAAATTTTCGGTAATAACTTGCCAATCCCAGAAATTGTCGGATTTGATCTTTATTCTTTGGGACATGATAATTTCTGATTTTTATTACATTATCTGGGTTGGGCTGCAATCCTTTACGAGAAATAATATCTCCCACATAAACGACTTCCGATTTTTCCCACTCACATTTTGAGGGTTTTATTTCTAGATTGGCTTTTCGCAGTCTTTTAAAAACTACTTCGACGTCTATTGAGTATTCGTTGAAGCACGTTGAAAATACGATAATATCATCAATATATACAAGTGCGTGTGGCAAATCTCTTAGAATGAAATTCATACCTCGTTAAAATGTAGCCGATGTTCTCGTCAACCCAAAAGGTAATAAATTAAAAATACATAGAGTCCTTTGCCACCTGAAAAACAAGTTTTCCCTTTATCTTCCTCTTTCACTTTAAATTGATTGTACTCTTTATTTAAATCAATAACCGTAAACAAATTTGCCTCTCTCATTTGATCGAACATTTCCTGTGGGACTGGTATTCGGTACGTATCTTTTCTTGTTACCTGATTTAACTTTCTATAATCTACACAAAATCTTAATTTTCCATCTTTCTTTATGACGACCACAATCGACGATGAAAATGGTGATGAACTGTCTAATATTAATCCGAAACCTTTCATTTTCTTAATTTGCATGTTACTCTCCTCTTGATGTACATACGGTATTCTGTATGGTCTCAATTTTATTTGTGTTTTGTCCAGTAAAGGAATTTTGTGCTCAATGATTTGAGTCAAACCCAAATCGTATTCGTGCCTTGCAAGTACTTTTCGATATTTATGTAATAATACCATAAATCTTAGTCTTTGACTTGCGGTTTAATCAGTACTGTTGACTCGCGGTTCTTTATAGATCTTTATATTTCTAGGTAATTTTCGCTTTTCTTCGTTTTTCATTTTCAATACCTTTCCCAATTTTGTCTTTGATTTCAACTGAACTGGTTTGTTATCACAATTTACTATTTTCACCGGGATTAATTGGTCCTGTACTATTACAATTTCATCACACATTGGTGAATTGTATTTTTCTATTAATGTTTAAATATATATTCCTTATCTGAGACACTCGCCACATTGGAATAATAAATCACCTCTGAATTTACAGGAACTTCTAAAGTATGATTTAAAAATACTTCTCCGGTTTTGTGCACAATTTCATTTGTGCAACTGTTAGTTAGATTCCTTGTAGCTAAATCTAATGAAACTCCTTATAATTGTGTTAGATGACGAAGGAAAACCATTAGACATCTATGGTGCTGTCAAAATATTATAGGACTGGACCTAACAAATACAGAATCAATATATATGCGAAGAAGCGATCATAATTCCCAAATCAGAAAGACCCAAAGCAGAACAAGGAACAGCTCATTTATCAACAATCATTTATGTTATCTGGTTGACAATTATTTAAACCCATTGTGGACTGACATTTGTAAATAATGATTATTTAGATCATGTGTATTCATTTTTATAAAGGGTGTAATTTATTTTATTTTTATGTAATAAAAATCGTAAATAATGATTATTTAGATCATGTGCATTCATTTTTATAAAGGGTGTAATTTATTTTATTTTTATGTAATAAATATCCATTTTATTCATTCATTTTGTATAACTTAAATAAAACTTTACAAAAAAAAAACAAAAGGGTAAAATCAGTAATATTATAATCATTATTATTAGCATTATTATTATTATTGTATTATTATTATTATTATTATTATTATTATTATTATTATTATTATTATTATTATTATTATTATTATTATTATTATTATTATTATTATTATTATTATTATTATTATTATTATTATTATTATTATTATTATTATTATTATTATTATTATTATTATTAATGTTATTATTATTATTACTATTTATTAATCAATTTTTCTTTAAAACAGCTGCAATAATTTATTTCGACTGCTCTCAAAAAATAAATAAGTATTTATTGCTTAATTTCAATAGTAGCATTGAAATCATTTGTTGAAGCAATAATTTATTTCGACTGATCTTAAAAAATAAATAAGTATTTATTGCTCTTAGAGCATTTAAAAAATAAAATTAAGTATTTAATTTCAATAGTAGCATTGAAATCATTTGTTGAAAAATAAATTTATTTAAGTGTTTAATTTCAATAGCTCTTATAGCATTGAAAAATAAATTAAAATAATTTAAACAAAACACACAAGATAATTTAGTATATATATTAGAGTTAAGCTCAGTATATTCGCCCAAAAATATCGCGACATATTTCTTTTAGAGTTAATCTCGAAAAAGAACCTAAAATCGGAGCAGAGCTCAACAAATCTTTTTGCATTCATTTACACAACACGCATACATAACAGTTAACAAAACACAGTTTAGCACGCATTGTTTAGAATTGAATATTTTATCGTGTGGAAATTTGTTCGAAATCAAACATTATATTTGGTAATTTTTATTCAATAAATCTTATATAATAATTTTGTGTTTTGATATATTAAAATTATATATATACTAATACCAGTGCACGTTGAGATCTAAAATAGTGAGACCTCAACATTTGGTGCCGCGAACCGGGACTTTAAAATCAATTATTGTTATCAACAATTTGGGGGATAGGAATTGCGATCAGAGGGTTAGTGTAGAATATATCGGGAAAATATATTTATACTAAATAATATTATTGACCATAAATTAAAATTTTAATTTGAAATCTAAAATAGATAATCAACTTGAAATAATTTATAATTTGAGAAATAGAAACGTATATAGAATGAATAATAATCAAAATAATAATAATTTTATTAAAGTTTTACCGATTGAACCTTATAGAGGAGAACCTGAAAAGTTCGACGATTTTTTCACTGAAATTACTCAGTATGCAGACGCTTGTGGTTGGACGCCTGATGAATTAAAGAGGAGGATTCCGTTGTATTTAAAAGGATATGCGCTACAGGCATATAATAATTTAGATTGTAGAGGAAATAATCTCGATCAACTTATTGAAAATTTGAGAGCAGAGATAGTAATTGACAGCGATTTACAAAAAAATAAATGTACAAAAATTTAGAAATCGATATCAAGGATCTAGAGAGTCTGTTGGAGAGTACGTGTATACGATAACAGAGTTAGCAAAAAAGGCATTTGGTGCCGGAAAGCACACTCCAAAATTAATTGAGGATCAGTTTTGGAATGGAATCCAGAAATATTTATATAAAGCACTAATAATGGTTGAATACCGAGATTTGAATGAATTAGTTCATAAAGCAAAAAGAGTAGAGGCAATACAGAGAGATAGATTCAACGCATCTATAGATGCAGTTGAGATTCAAAGGCCAACGACGGCGAAACCTAAGTTGGAAAACGATGATGATGTTCCATGGGAAGAAATGAAGCAGTTATATCTAAATTTTGTAAAAAATAGACGAAAAAATAGTCCGAATTCGAGTAGAAGTCAATCACCTGAAAACAGGAAAAGATTTGATGCATTAAATTTTACAGAACAAAATCAAAATCGATTTAGAGACGATAGTAGAGACAGTCGTTCTGACTATAACCGAAACAATTCTTATAGAAACAATCGTTATTCTAATAGAGACAGTCGTTCTGACTATAACAGAAATAGTTTTAGAGATAATCGTTACAACAAAAATAATGGAGACAATTATTTTGGGAATAATAGAGATAATCGTTCTGAATATCGCCAGTATGATAATAGAAATAATAGAAATAATTCAAGAGGCAGACAATCAAGTCCATATAGACAAAATCAATATCGAGAAAGGCGAGCAAGCCCGTATAATAATGATGGAAGAGATAAAGTGAATTTCAATGGACAAATCAGATGTTACAACTGCCAGAGATATGGTCATTTAGCAAAAGTTTGTACCAATTAGAGAAGTGAGTCACCAAATAGAGTAAAATTTAAAAGTGAACCAGAAGTGAAACAAATAAATGGAGTAGAAATTACTAATACGAATAATGAAATAAATACTTTGAGAGAGGAATTAAAGGAGTTTAAAACTCAATATAGCCGACTCATAGAGAGAAAGTCGGAGGTGTCACTTAATGAGTATGAGTGTTTTATAAATGAAGTTGATATTGATAATGAGGAAACTGAGAGGCAGATAAAAATGAAAGAGGAACTAAAAGAAGTTTTGAAAAAACGACCTTATGATGATAATGAAACATTGAGAGTAATAAATAAAGTTCAAGTAAGCAGAATTAATCCAGAATATTTAACCAGTTTAATCCCATTAATGGTAATGAGACAGAGAGAAACACGAGTGTTTGAATTAGAAATAGAGTTAAAAAAGATGATTAAAGGTTACGGAGAATTTGTGAGAAAAAGTCCGAAATTTCATGAACCTCTAAAAATAACATTGGATACTAAAGACGAATATTTTCACCAAATGATATTATCGAAAACAGAAGTCCATGTGTGTACAATGGTAAACAAAATACGACAATTGGCAAGAGATAAATGGCCTCGAAAAATGGGACCAAATGATGAAATAAAATTATATTTTAACGATATTGAGTTGAAAGATGGCGAATACCTGATTGACTATGGAATAAATACAATAGACGAGAATACTATATCTGCAGTAATAAATAGAGAAACTAGCTCAAGAATAGCAACTCCGTCTGTTGAACTAAATGAAGAAAATGATTATGATATGTTATTTAAAATGTGGGATCAACCATCCGAAGGAAGTGCAAAGTCACCACTAGAAAAAGAGATAATTTTTCAACCATTGGATAATAAATACGGTAATTTGCAGGAGACGATAGAAACGATCTCCAAACAGGCAATAATGCAAGATGCTGAAACAATGAAGCGAGGTAGAGGACGACCTCGAAAGTCAGAAATAGCAGAGAAATCAGATGATCGAAAAACTGCAGAGCGTTTGAGAGAAATAGCAAACAAAAAGAGACATGAAAATCCAAGAGTAGCAGACGATAATAACGATTTAATTATTATAATTGAACTTCTAAAAGCAATGAACCCAAAACGGTATCCAGAAACAAAACCATCAGCATTAATTGAAAATATGATACAAAAAATCAGATTAATGGAAAAAGAGGTCAGAGAGTTGAGTGCAGAGGATGTAAATGAGGAGGTGGTTTTAAGGATACTCTTCACAACTGGTATAAATAGAGATAAAGTAATTACGGCAATGGCATATCTAATTGCGAGATATAAAAAACTCCTAAGATCAAATCCAAAGGAGCAAATAAATGAAGTAGCTAAAATAATATATCAGAGATTAAAAGCTGATGTGATGCCATGGATAAAAATGAAAGGAGGTTGGAAAATAATTTATGATGAAACATTAAAAACGAGTGAAAGCGAAACGGTAGAAAATGATGATACCGAAGAAATTGTAAAAAATCTTGTGAACAAAACGACGAAAAAACCAAATAAAAATGAAGGAAAATCAAGTATCTCAATAATAATAGTAATAATAACACTATTATTAGATTTAATCAAAGGAAGTAATGCGATTATAGCCTATGATTGTCAGAACCCAAAATGGGGGCAAAAGTATTCATTATTAGATGTGGAAAATTGTCCAGAAGCGAATCCAACCAAATTAATCATAACTGAACCATAGATTTTTCATGTGTATCAAGAATCTGATTTTATCCACACAGAGGCAAAGGAGTGTATAATCAAATTTTCAGAAGAAAGTTTTGTATGTAACCAAGTGGCAAGGACCATGTTAGTACCGACATGGGCGCCAGAAGCATTAATAATAACACCAAGTGAGTGTGAAGAGGCATTTAAAACGAAAAAGATTAAAACAACGGATGGAATCGAATTGAAAGCTCAAGTAGGGGCAAGGGTAAAACAATCAGTAAATGTGGTCGGATGGACATCAGCCGGCGGATACTGTATGGCAGGAAAGTATAAAATATGGGGTCAGATTGCAGATAACATTGTGGTTCGTAGACAATACTATGTTGAATTGAGAAAATTTAAAGCATCATTTGATAGTTCATCAAAGAAAATGATGACACACAAGTTTTTTACGCTTGATGAATCTAGCTGTGACACTGGTGAATCGATGATTGTGTATAAAATAGATAAATATGAATGCCAATTAACAAAATTAAAGTCACTGAAATTCCGAACAATCAGAGGAAAACAGTTTACCGATGCAGAATCAAAGAGAATAAAAGATCAAAAAAGGAAAACAGTAATCGTACAAGAAAAAGATACCCCAACAATATATATGGCAGACTCAGAAGCAGAAGCCATGAGATTTGTAGAAAAAGGAGAAGTTATCAAATGCGGAAAAGCAGTTGTAAAGACTAATTATGAAGGTATCTATATCAGTAGTAATGAAATTAAAGACGCAAAATTGAAAATCGATAAATTTGATGTCAAACTATCTTCGTATTTTAATAATAAAATTGATTACTTTTATCATCATCAATTAGTTCAATTAGACAAAGTATATCAAGCAACAATTACTAACGACTGCAAACTCAATAGAGAGATATTGAGAACAAAGATGGCTGTAGCGGTTACAAACCCAGATTTAATGGCACCAATATTGTTTGCAGAAAAAGGAACTTTTGCGAGAGTAGTAGGAGAAGTATTACAGACTTTTCAATGTAAACCGGTCAGTGTATCACTAGCAACGAATAACCAATGTACCAACGAATTACCCGTTATTTATAAAAGAGAAACAGTGTATTTACAGCCTATAACTAGAATACTAACAGATAAAACTTATATTCCAAGGAAAATCGATAAGTGTACCAATTTGCTTGATCCATTATACCAGCTAAATGACGAAATGTGGATTACAATGTCTGATAGGAAAGAGGCAACTAAACCGTTTAAACTAGAACTAACAGAACTTGAGAAAAAGTTAGAATTTCAAGAGATAAATGATATGAATAACAACGGTATGTACACGCGAGATGCCATAGAAAGTGCAAGAAAGCACATGTTGTTTCCTAACGAGAAGGAGAAAATATTATCAATAATGGTGAGTAAAGTCATCGAGGGTAGCCACGGTGGTGATTAAAATTTCGATGTGTTGTTATCAAAGGAACATTTCAAAAAGGTAGTATACAAAGTATTGTATAGCATATGGGGATATTTTGCAGTTTTGGGGAATATTATCTCAACCATACTGGAAATATATTATACAGTGGCACTGCTCAAAATGATCTGTTCGTCATTAGTATCACTACGACAACTTCGGCAAGTATTTGGCAACTCATATAAAATGCTGGCATGTTTATGCCCCTTTGTCGCAAAATATCTGATAACGGCAAAATATGATAAAGAAATATGACTAATTAAAAATCGACGAATGGAAGAGGAACAATTGATAGAAAACAAAAACGACGATCATCCAAGCGGATCAGAAAATGTAGAGCAGCCACAAGGTGGACTGTATGACAATCAAAATCAGCAACTAAGAGAATTGAGTAGTAATCTGGATACAATAACCAACTGTCAATGTACCACAAGAAAATTTTACGGATGTTACGGGCTAGAAACAAATGAGAGGTTATTAAAACTCAATGAAGCCAGACCAAGCATCCAAGTGTCGATCGATAATAGGATCATAAAGGCGCTAGTAGATACCGGAGCAGCAGCCTCCATGATAAGGGAGGATCAATTATCAGAAAGTCAGAAAAAGAGTATAAAAAGCACAAACGATACGGTGATATCTATCTCATCACATACCATGCAACTAAGAGGAGATATTAAACTGACCGTTCACTTCTCGAGTCAAACAGTTAATCACGTATTCAAAGTAATGACGGAGTGTAGAAGTGAATGCATCCTAGGGATAGATATCCTTCGCAAGTTAGATAATTGCGTCATCGACTTAACTGATGGTACAATCAAAAGAAAAGCAAACTATCAGGGATCACGATTTGCGGAAGTAATAGCATTGGAAGCCTTCGAATTAGAATATCACTGTGATCACATAATTCCAGTTAAAGTCAACGTCAAAAGTGAGGACACTTTTATTTTTGAGCCGGATAAATCAGTTACAAAAAACTGTAATATAATGCTAACCGACGAGTGTGTTGTACCAAAAAACGGAATAATCCCAATAAGAATTGCTAATTACGAAAGAAATAATGTAAAAATTCACAAAGGAACAAGATTGGGAAAGTTGTTCAAAGGTGAATTAGAACAAACATTGGAAATGTGTGAAACGATGATGATGAGGGATAACAGTGAACAAATGGTCGAACCGAGTAAGATAAATAACGTTAAATTCTATGATAAAGTAAAAATTAATAATAACTACTTAAATGAAACCCAACAATTCCAACTACAAACTTTACTCGATGAATATAGTGATGTATTTGCAAAACATGAGTTTGATTTGGGAGATACTGACATCATTAAACATGTAATCGATACGGGGAACGCCAGACCAATAAAACAACGACCTTAAGGGGTACCCAATAAACTAAGGGAAGAGATAAAGCGACAAATAAAAGAGTTGAAAGAGGCAGGCGTAATAAAACAAAGTTTTTCACAATGGGCATCACCCATCGTACCCGTTAGAAAAAAAGATGGTGAAATTTGAATGTGCATTGACTATCGTAAATTAAATGATGTAACAATTAAAGATTCATACCCATTTCCGAAAGCACAAGAACAATATGATAAACTCAGGGATACTAAGTATTTCACAGTTATTGACGCAAATAAGGGGTATATGCAAATTCAAATGGAAGAGGGGGATGCGGAAAAAACTGCTTTTGTCATTGAAGATGGATTGTACGAATACACTAGACTAACTTTTGGGTTAACTAATGCACCCGCAACATTTCAGCGCCTAATGAATACAATACTAGTAGATGTACAACATTTCGCAGTATATATGGATGATATATTAATTGCATCAAAAACTTTTGAGGAACATTTAAAAGACATAGCGAATGTGTTACAGAGACTAAAAAAAGGCTAGGATTAAAATCAAACCGACAAAATGTAAATGGGCAGAGCCATCAGCGCTATTTTTAGGCCACATAGTCACGGTAGAGGGTATAACACCTAACCCAGATAAAATTGAAGTTGTTAAAAATTTTCCAGTCCCAACAACGTTACAACAAGTACAAGGATTTTTGGGATTAACCGGGTATTACCGTAAATTTATACAAGATTACGCAAAAATAGCAGCACCCATGATAGAACTAACAAAAGGAGTCAAAACAAAAGGAGAGAGTAAAGGAGTATTAATAGTACAGACAATAAATGATAAAATCAATAAACCACAAAAGAAATGGACACTCGAACATCAAAAGGCATTTGATCAGTTAAAAGAGAAATTAATAACAGCACCAATATTACGATACCCAGACTTTAAGAAACAATTTATCGTCATGATGGACGCCAGCGGGAAAGCCGTAGGGGCAGTCTTAGGACAAGAAGAAGAAATGGGTAAAGATTACGTAATAGCATATGCAAGTAAAACATTAAAAGGAGCACAACTTAGGTACTCAACCATAGAAAAAGAATGTTATGCCATAGTATCTGCATTAAAACAATTCAAACCGTACATATACGGAACAGAAGTAGTAATAAGAACGGATCATAAACCATTAGAAGGCCTTTGGAAACACAAAGATACATTAAGTAGACTTTTAAAATGGGCAATGAAAATGCAAGACATGCATATCAAAATTATTTATAAACCCTGAAGGGTGAACAAAAATGCAGATGCATTATCACGCATTCCTGAGCTAGGAGCATTAGAAGTTTTTGTTTTAGTAACAGAAAAGCCCATAGACATACAAGAGGAACAAAGTAAAGATCTAGAAATTTCTAAGATTAGAGAGGAAATTAGAAAAGGGACAAATCAAAAATATAAAATTGCAAAGAAATTAGTTGTTATTGAGGATTTTAGTGGAAAACAGTTAATAGTAGTACCACAAAAATTAAGGCAAATTCTTTTGTTACAATATCATGATGGTGCTCTAGGGGGTCATTTGTCAAGTAGAAAAACGGCAAGTAGATTATTACAAAAATATTATTGGGATAACTTAAAAAAAGATGTTAAAAGATGGTGTAATGCATGTACAATATGCGCAACTAGAAAAAATACGGGGACAAAGACTAAAGCACCTTTACACCCAATCCCAGCTACAACATCGCCAATGGAGCTATGTGCTATGGATTTTTTTATGCAAACTACCTACCACTATAAATGGAAATAAACATATATTAGTTTTTAGTGACTATTTTACTAAATGGGCAGAGGCATTTCCAACCAAAGATGAAACAGCAGAAACAGTAGCCAAATTACTTGTAGAAAAATTATTTTCAAAATCGGCACACCTAGAAAACTACTAACCGATAAGGGAGCAAATTTCATGAGTGAAACAATCAAAAGGGTAGCTAACATATTTAACATGCATAAAATTAACACAACGGCTTATCATCCTCAAACTGATGGGCTAGTAGAAAGATTTAACGGCACACTTCTTAGTAGATTAGCGGTTTTTGTGGGAAAAAATCAAAATGATTGGGATGAATACGTGAGTCAATGCACATACATCCATAATATCACACCCAACGAGACAACAGGGTATTCACCATATTTCTTAATGTTTTTAAGAGAACCTGCAACACCCATTGATACAGTTTTTGAACCACGAGTATCACAATATTTAGACACACCAGACTATGTAACCTTAATGCAAGAGCGAATGCAAGAGGTATATAAGGTAGCTAATTTAAAAGTTAAGTTTAGACAAGAGCAATATAAAGATGACTACGATAAAACAAGTAAACCCCATACCTTTAAGGTGGGAGATAAGGTTAGACTTATGTCTCCACAAGTGGGAAAAGGTAAAACAACAAAACTAGCAAGACCATTTAAAGGCCCATATGAAGTAGTTAAAGTAATCAACGAAAACTTACATATACAAAAACATAAAAATGAGGATCCCATAGTAGTACATGTAAATAGATGCAAATTAGCGGAGTCAGAAATAATAGAGGGACCATCACATAGATATAATTTACGATCCCAGAAAGGATTAATGATGTCAACAATCTTCTTAACAATCATAGGAATAATTAATACAACTAATGTTAAAGAAAAATATAAAACAGAATTTATGGGAGATAGAGATATTTTAATAAATATTTCACCTCACGAAATTAACGTATTTAATCTAAATAAAAAGCCGATAAGAGACTTATACTTAAAATCAACAAATATAAAACCAAAACTTATGGAAAAAAGAGAGAAAAAAACCACTAATGAGTTTGAAAGGGGAGACAACGCTAGATTTATTAACTTAGAACACAATACAAAATACGTCCTATGCGCCCAATGGAATACAGACTACGACACGTCACAAATACAATGTAAAAGGGTAAAAACCATACAGACAAAAAAACGCAACAAATTAATTCAAGCCCAAACATGAATATAACCACCACGAAAGTAACAACTCAAACCATAACCGATGAAATAACAACAAAAACCTATAAAATACCAATCCAACTCAAGAAAAAACTAATTAAATTACCTACGGGAAAACCAATTCTTATAAAAAGTTGGAATGAACTACAAGCATTTCAAAAACAAGCAACAAAACCAATATGGCCTTTTTATGTTATTAGGAGGTTCATCCTGTAAAACATTAAAATCAGTTTTTGTTTCCATAAATTTTATTTCAATAAATATCCAACTCTAAAATGTTTTTTTTAATCTTTCTTATTTAAACAAATTTTCTACGAAGATATTTTTAATTAAAATATCTTCTTATTTTGTTTTTTTAAAAATTAATCTAAACTTTTTAATTTTTAAAATTTTCAATTTAAAAATTTCTTCATCATAAAACTTCCTCATATCCCCCTTCTTAAGAAATTTTTAAGTTTTTCCACATTTCTTTCGATCCTTTTTCCATCTTCATTTCTTAAGATGTATCGTCTGTCATGCACTTTCTCTATCACTTTGTACGGACCTTCATACCTGTCCTGGCCTTTGTGCCGTGTTTCTACTTTTACTAATACTTCTTCTCCTACATTGAATTTTCTCCTTGCTTGTTCTTCTAGTTCTTCCTTTATCGGTATTTCTTTGGACCCGTACCATTTTTCCCTGCTAATCTTTTTTCCAAAAACTATCTCTGCCGGGCTTTTCCCTGTCGTTTTTTGTTTGGTTGCATTTAAAGTGAATTCGACTTCTGGTAATATCTCTGCCCAATCCGTCTTCTTTCTATCCTGTAAAGTAGCATTTATCAAATCCCGTATTGTCCTGAATTGTCTTTCTATCTGACCGTTTGTTTGGTGATGGTATGGACTCGAAAAACATAATTTAATATCTAACATCTTTGTGAATTCTCTCATCATTCCTGATTCAAACGCCTTTCCTCAATCAACTCTTATCTCTTTTGGGCATCCAAATCTTAAAATCCACTTTTCTAAAATCGTTTTCTTTATTGTTTCTTCGTCTTGTTTTGTTATCGCTGTCAAGACTTGATACTTACTATACTGATCTATTATGCCCAATATATACTTCTTACGTCCTTTTGTTTCTGCCAACGGTCCACATATATATACGAATATGATTTCGAACATTTCCTTCGAATCTTGTCTTTTTACTGGTTCTTTCGTTGTTATTGTTAAAGCCTTGGTTTTTTGACAAATCTCACAACTTCGAACAATCTCCTGAATCTTACTCCACAGGTGTTTTCCAACATATCTATCTTTCATATAATCGGCTATCTTCTCGACTCCAGCATGACACAATAGTCTGTGTATTTCCTTTATTGTTTCTTGTAACTCATTTTCAGGTATCATCGTTTTCTTTCGTACTTCTTCTACAATTCCATGTTGGATGTTGCTTCTTCCCTCTTCTCTGATCGAGTCTAGTAATCTTGTTTTTATCTTTCCTTTCTTAGCTTCTTCGTGGGCCATTTGACATTGAACACACGTGTCACATTTAGTTCTCGACACCATGTCTGCATTTTGGTGATTAATACCCTTTCTGTATTCTACTCTTATATCTAAACTGCTTAAATAATTGATCCATGTTTGGAATTGTGAAGTAATCGGCTTCTTGGTTGTCATCATAAACGTGATTGCCTTGTGGTCTGTCCTGAGCGTGAATCTTCTTCCGTAGAGATAGTGCTTAAAATGAATGCAAAAATAATATACCGCCAATAGTTCCTTTCTTGTAATACAATATCCTTTCTCGTGGCTCGTCATCGAGTGTGATCCATACGCAATTACTCTTTCCTTTCCATCTTTATCTCTTTGTGAGAGTACTGCCCCAATGGTATCGAAACTAGCGTCGGTATCTAAAATGAACTCTTTTTTCAGATCCGGAAAACATAAGATTGGCGCCGTCGTGAGTGCTAATTTCAATCCCTCAAACACGCTATTCGTTCCTTCACTCCATTCTAATTTTTTGTTACTTGGTCCGCTACATAATTGTTCTAACATCCTTGCCTTCTTTGCATAATCACTGATGAATCTTCTATAATAATTGCAAATACCTAAAAAGCTTCGGAGTTTCTTTACGCAGTTAGGCTTCCCAAAGTTCTGTATGGCCTGAATTTTAGATGGATCTGTCTGTACTCCTTCCTTGCTGATTATGTGTCCTAAGAATCTGATTTCTTTCTTTATTATTTGGCATTTTTCTGGATTAATCCTTAGGCCTGCTTCCTCAATCGTCTTTAACACTTCTCCGAGTATTGTATAGTGTTTCTCTTTACTGCTTGAATAAATCAAGATGTCGTCCAAATACACCATTGCTCCCTTTATTTTGCCTAATACTTTTGTCATCATTTCTTGGAACGTACCTGGTGCTGCTGCAATTCCAAACGGCATTCTGTTGAAACAATATTGTCCGTTCTTTGTTGAGAAAGCTGTTTTCTCCTGTGATTCTTCTTCTAGTTCCACTTGGTAATATGCATTACCTAGATCGATTGAGCTGAAAAAGACGGATCCTCCTAACAAATCCAACATCTCGTCTATGTTTGGCATTGTAAATGCCTGCCTCTCTGTTACCGCGTTCAGCTGTCTAAAGTCCAAGCATAGTCTAATATCCTTTTTCTCTTTTTTCCATACACATATTAGCGGTGTATTCCATGGAGAGTTACATTTCCGTATAATTCCATTTTCGTACAAATTTTGTATTGCTTCTTCAATCTTTGATTCCAAATTTAGTGGTTGGCGATATGGTTTTATGTTTATCGGCTCACCTCTTGTAACTATCTTGTGTTTTACAAAATGTGTGCGACCCACATCCCATTTATCTGCCATAAACACGTTTCCACTGTTTGTTATAATTTCCTTTAATTTGCTATCTTCATTGATCTTTAACTGCTCCAACGCTCGTATCAATCGTTCTTCATCCTTTATTTTTCTGCCAAATTTTGCTTCAATGTTACAAATATAGTTCTTGTCTTTTTCACTAGCCTCGATATCTTTAATTTTTAACAGTCTAAATCCAAATGTTTCTTGTAATTCGATTCCTCCAATCACGTCTGGTGTCACTTTCTCCGCCACAATGAATATAACTTCCTTCAAAACATTTCCAATGGTTACTTGCACCTTCGTTTTTCCTATTGTCTCGATCGTACTCTCGTTTGCGCATCGTAACTTATCGTCACTTTTCGTCAATTGTTGTCCTCGTAGCTTGTTGAAACAGTTCACACTCATTACATTGATTCTTGCCCCAGTGTCTAATAAACAGTCGAAATTTTCCCCATTCATCCTTACTGTTATACTAGGCCTTCCTTGCATTCTGTTATACAAAATTTCAACAACCTGCTCCGTTTCGATGGTTCCAATTCTCTCCACTTCCTCTTCAAACATTTCTCTCTTTAGGAACCTGTATACTTTCTCGCTTACCCTTCCAACATTCTCCCACTTTTCTGCCCCTTGAGGATATCCCATCAAATTTTCTGTTAGAATATGGCTCCAACCAACTCCTCTACTGGTGGAGCCCTGTTGTTTGGGTACGTCTTCCTAAAATTATCTTCATTTGTCTCTACACACGATTCCCTTTCTTCTTCTTCCTCGATACCATTTATTCGACTGTATCTGTTTCCCGTGAATCTTTGTCTCTCCGTCGCTTGCCCGTACCTCATCTTTGTATAACACTCCTCGGATCTATGACCATTTCTGCTACATCTTTCACAGCGTATTTCCTGACACAATCTTCTTATATGACCTTCTTTCCCACACCCAAAACATCTTGGAGCTTTTTTATCTGGACAGTTTCTACTTATATGTCCGCTTCTATGACATGTCCAGCATTCTATTTTACCTTTTATTGGACAATCAATTTTCGTGTGTCCTATTTTGTGGCATAACCAGCATTCTGGCATTTCTCTTCGGATACTTTCTTCTCTCTGTTCTTTCTTCTTGTATTGTACTCTTCCCTGTGGTTCCTGATAGACCACTCTGGCGTAACTTTTCATACTGTTTATCTGCTCTCTTTGCTTTTCTACTTTGTCCATCAGAGTTAGTGTTTCCTTTATTTCTTCTGTGCTTTTTATCTTCCGTAGTATCACTTCTTTCTCAACTTCTTTATTCTCCGCACATACTATTAACATCCTTGCTGTTAATTTCTCTTTGGTAAATTCTTTATTTTCGAACAACCTATCAACAAGGTCCTCCACCTTTTTAAAATACGTTTCTATTTCTTCACCCTTCCGCTTGTAATTCAACAAGTTTTGTAGATCCTTTAAAACATCTCTTTCACGATCAAATGCCAATCGCAACCTAGCCTGGAATCCTTCGGCTTTTTTCAGTGTTTTGGCGTACACTTCCAGGAGATCCTCATCAATCATGCAAGATGTTAATCTTTCCTGGTCTTTCTTCTGCGTGATTCCCTTGGCGTCGAAATAAATTTCGCATCTTTTAATGAACTTTTCCAAATCGTCCCCTTGGCAGAATACCTTTGGTAGCAATCTTTCGGTGATTGCGTCCGTGTTTACCGCTGCCACCATATTAGGAGGTTCATCCTGTAAAACATTAAAATCAGTTTTTGTTTCCATAAATTTTATTTCAATAAATATCCAACTCTAAAATGTTTTTTTTAATCTTTCTTATTTAAACAAATTTTCTACGAAGATATTTTTAATTAAAATATCTTCTTATTTTGTTTTTTTTAAAAATTAATCTAAACTTTTTAATTTTTAAAATTTTCAATTTAAAAATTTCTTCATCATAAAACTTCCTCATATATGTAATATCAGCTAGTATTTCAGCAATAGCAATATTGGCAGTAGTTAGTAGTGTACAAATCTACAAAAAGTACAAGTGGAAAAGGCAGCGGTATCGGCACCGACTGGTCAGAAATGTACCAGGGCGTTTTCACTTGGACAAATATATACCAGGTCAATACACAATGTCCACTCTTGTTTAAAAAATTATTTCAAATTAATCTAATATGGTCAATAATATTTTCTAAATTTGTATATATTGATACCTATAACTTAATAGCGTATAAGGTCAAATCTCATATGCGCAAGAGGATTATTTATTTACTCTTCATTTTAGAACATATACAGTTTAACACGCAATTCAGTCAATCCAAATCGCAGTTCAATCAATTTCACATACAATTCAATCAATTTTACGTACAATTCAATCAATTTCACATGAAACCAAATCAATCCAATCAAGTTCACATGAAATCTAATCAATTTCCCGGACAATCCAGTCAATCCAATCAAACCAATCTACAACCCAATCAATATGTTTGCATGATAAACAAACATTGCGGAAGTTTCTATAGAAACCTACAGAATAAAATTTGCACAGACGGAACTCCAATCACTATCCGCAGTTTCCCAAACCAGGTGTGCATCCCAAACGATATGAAAATAGAAATTGAAGAAAGAGAGCTGCACTTAATCAAATTCAACGAAGCTAGAAGAGTGAAACTCAAAGAGCTTATCGGAGCATTTGACGAATTTGCCAATGTAGACAGGGCAGCAGCTGAAGGAAAAAAGGTGCCCCATCGAATAATCTTCCATATGACAAAAACAGAGGTCTCTATTTGTCAGCAAAGAATCCCACTAATCACCACGAGCAATTGTTCAATAATGATAAAAACTATCAAAAACAGGAGAATGTCAAATGAGTTTAATAACCTTATGATTCAAATGAACAGTCTACCATGTGTAATAGCAATTGAAGTCCTCTATATACCTACAATACCAAACCCTTTCGTAGATCTGGAATATATCATATCGAACCTACACATTCCTCAAGAGCTTGTCAACAAAGGTATATCGTTCACACACCAAGAATTAACAACAAAGGAAAGGCAGGAGAAGATTAAATTCGTAGATGTCAAACTGGTCTGCGACATTAACAACAATCAGAAACCAGTAGAAGTATGTATTAGAGATTTCAACGGAACTGTTATATTCAACAAGAAAATCACACCAAGGACAAAAATACTCCATTACTATCCGGAAAAAACAAGAGCAAACAAGGAAAATATAATTGGTAACGAGGACGAATACCAAGCATTAGTAGATATTCGAAAATTCCTACATGGACAAATAATTGTGGGATATGACATCACAAACAAATTAAAAGCTCTTACCTTGGACATCTACAATGTGATGGGAGTCAGAGAAATGGCAAAGACTCTTTTATGCGTTCCTTCGTAAAGAATGTAGCACCCCACAAAATTAAACTTTTCAATCTGGCATACCAGGCAATCAGATACCACGACAAATGGTTCAAGGACAAAATCATCAATAGAATACTACAAAAAGCAGAACCATTTTCAGCGAACGAGACAACAGTACTTCTAAAAGTTATTTATGGTATCGCAGAACAAAAATGGGAAGAAGTTATCAAATGGGATTCCTCAAGTTTAAAGAGAAACGTAAAAGAAGACCAAAAAAGCACAACAAACGCCTTAGAAAACGATGATATGGAAGAGGATATGTACATAGAACCATCACAATGGGAATTAAAATTTAACAAAAACGGCACCAGAAGGAATTTCGAAAGTGAGCTAATGGATAGTGATGATGATAACATATTCATCTCAGGGGAACGATCACAAAACAACAACATACCCATCAAAATCGAGCCACAACTACAAGAAAACAACAAAATGCAATGTGATATGGATTCGGACGAAGAATGTTTCTCTTTCGAAGAAGATAACCAGGAATCATCACAGAGTTCAACAACCGAAGATAGTGACGAATATGGACCCGAACCTGATATAATACTAGAAGACCCTGATTTTGTAATCGGAGAAAGCCAGACGGAAATATCAGATAGAGAACTGTACCGTCATTTCGGTAGACGAATAAAAGACGGAGATATATTAAATTTGGCACTCAAAAAGGGATTCAGGCACACCACCATGAAAATAAATAACTGTGAAATAGAACTAGTCCTCAGCGACAAGGGTAATGAGGACATTACTTTAACGGCCCAGGGAGGAATGTTAGATGACGAAGGAAAACCATTAGACACCTTCGTGCTGTCAAAATATTATAGGACTGGACCTAACAAATACAGAATCAATATATATGCGAAGAAGCGATCATAATTCCCAAATCAGAAAGACCCAAAGCAGAACAAGGAACAGCTCATTTATCAACAATCATTTATGTTATCTGGTTGACAATTATTTAAACCCATTGTGGACTGACATTTGTAAATAATGATTATTTAGATCATGTGTATTCATTTTTATAAAGGGTGTAATTTATTTTATTTTTATATAATAAAAATCGTAAATAATGATTATTTAGATCATGTGCATTCATTTTTATAAAGGGTGTAATTTATTTTATTTTTATGTAATAAAAATCCATTTTATTCATTCATTTTGTATAACTTAAATAAAACTTTACAAAAAAAAACAAAAGGGTAAAATCAGTAATATTATAATCATTATTATTAGCATTATTATTATTATTATTATTATTATTATTATTATTATTATTATTATTATTATTATTATTATTATTATTATTATTATTATTATTATTATTATTATTATTATTATTATTATTATTATTATTATTATTATTATTATTAATGTTATTATTATTATTACTATTTATTAATCAATTTTTCTTTAAAACAGCTGCAATAATTTATTTCGACTGCTCTCAAAAAATAAATAAGTATTTATTGCTTAATTTCAATAGTAGCATTGAAATCATTTGTTGAAGCAATAATTTATTTCGACTGATCTTAAAAAATAAATAAGTATTTATTGCTCTTAGAGCATTTAAAAAATAAAATTAAGTATTTAATTTCAATAGTAGCATTGAAATCATTTGTTGAAAAATAAATTTATTTAAGTGTTTAATTTCAATAGCTCTTATAGCATTGAAAAATAAATTAAAATAATTTAAACAAAACACACAAGATAATTTAGTATATATATTAGAGTTAAGCTCAGTATATTCGCCCAAAAATATCGCGACATATTTCTTTTAGAGTTAATCTCGAAAAAGAACCTAAAATCGGAGCAGAGCTCAACAAATCTTTTTGCATTCATTTACACAACACGCATACATAACAGTTAACAAAACACAGTTTAGCACGCATTGTTTAGAATTGAATATTTTATCGTGTGGAAATTTGTTCGAAATCAAACATTATATTTGGTAATTTTTATTCAATAAATCTTATATAATAATTTTGTGTTTTGATATATTAAAATTATATATATACTAATACCAGTGCACGTTGAGATCTAAAATAGTAAGACCTCAACAATAGTTCCATCACATTCATACCGATTAAGAAATTTGTTGGGCGATCTTTCATAACCAGCACATGATGAGTTATTTTTCTATTGCCAATCAATATTTTACATTCAAGTTTACCCAATATTTTTAACTGATTACCTGACATTGGTGTTACCATTTCATCAGTATCATTTTTTTAAACTCTCTTTGATTGTTAATACCTTGGTGGATATGATTGTATGGCTAGCGCCTGAGTCTAGTAGAGCTTCCACTTAACGGTTGTTAAATTACACAAATATACGGGGTCGTTTTTCAACTTTGGATATTGTCATAAGCACATAATTACATGGTAAACCCAGCATGTTTTTCCTTTCAATCTCAGCACTCAGTAACTCTACCTTTTCTGGTTCAAGGTTAATATCACTAAGCGGTTTCATTTCTTTTAGTTTATTTCCTGGATAAAGTGGAGATGTTGCTGTTAATGTAGCTGGAATGTTCCATTTAGTAAGCGTGTCTATCCCATTAAGTTTTGGCATTGGTTGAAGCAAAAATCTAGATTCAGGTTCAACTCTATGAGTGCCAATTATTTTCTTATTTAAAAACGATAATTTGTTGTCTCCACTAATACTGTTATCATTCTTATTTTCGTTTATTAAATCTAGTTGTCTTTACTTCTTCGGTCATTTTTAAATCGCTCTTTCACACTTTTTATTTCTTTATACTGGTGATCCGTGATAAAGAATCGAACTAAAAATGGTACACATGCAATAATTAATTTCCATGACCAACCTGAAATTGTGTATATTCTATGTGTCAACAATATTTTAGATAATATTAATATCTAAATTACTATTCAATGTTACTGCAATTACTTGTATACCAATTAATCCAGCACAAGCTTGCCCCAAATCTTTTTCATTGTATTATACGTAGCTTTTTTATAATGATCGGGTATTAACAAATAATCATAATTTACTTTACCTTGTCCATTAGGCAATATTGTATCTACCATTTCTGATATGATACGCTACTTTCAAAGGAAATAATAAATTCCTTTGTGCTTCATCAATTTCATCACTTGAATATAAACCTGTTTGTGACATTTTATTCAACGACATGCAATTTACTAGATACTCTAGGTTTATTAATTCTAATTTGTCGGGAGTCTTTGCTCCTTTGTAATCTGGTAAAGCAATTCATGAGTCTGACTCTAAACGATACAACGGAGATAATAATCGATTACATTGTAATATTTTCGGTTTCGCTTCTTGCTCCAATAATATTATAGTGACTGGCTCCATAAATCTCAATTTATCACCTACAGTGACTGGTAAATCGTTTATGCACTTATCATATTTCGTAATTTTCACAATCATCTCTTTACATTTACAAAAAAAAAATTATTCTGGCAAACACTTTCCATTCTCCTATATTAGAGTAGGTGCTACTAGATTCGGATTAGTAATAGTCATTGCCAAAGGATTGCGTAATATCTCTTTATTTAGTTTACAATCATTTAATATCATCTCGCGATAAATATTTTCCATGACATCTTGGCAATGATGGAATAAATAATCCATTTTATTATTAAAATACAGAGTTTATTTAATATCTTCCGTATGGATTCTAGTTTTTGCATCTTCAATTGTTTTCTTTGATAGATATACACCTTTATAATTTGTTTCATATACTATTTGACTACATTTATTTGTAATGTCTTTTCTAATAGTATTCCATCACTAGGTGAAGTTGACATTAACACTACATGTGTCTTTCTTGTCCTAGACGGAGTCACCCTCACTTTATGCTGTCTCTGGTATTAAATTCAATCGATCAGGTCTTTCTTTGAATTGTTCACCAACTAATTCTTTAAAAATCATTGTTTTCTAATACGCCAAATTACTTACATTTGTTTTAACGTCATACACTAAAATTGACTCACCTTTCTGACAGCTAGACTGCTTCAAATTGCAAAATGGATGCGTTTGCAACTTCCCTGTATCATCATCGAACACACCTTGGAATTCTCTCAATTCCATTAAATACTCTTCTACTGCTACTATTGTATCATTAAATCCTATCATTAAATTTGTGCGGTTCACCTTCACAATCACCATCTGCCTTTAAAGCTCCTTTAACCAGAATTGTTTCTCTAATCGGCAGCTCGTTGGATCCATGGATCGTTCTGTCAATTATAGCATTAATAATAGGGATCACTTTTTGCGGACAATCCACCCACTCGAACAAAGTTCAAACGTTGTTTAGCAACGAGTGCCGAGTGGTAAGCAAAAATATTTATATGGGGTTGCCATTATATATTGCCCTCATATAGTCGCAAAAATTTCAACACCCAGAAACCCACCATGTTTATTAAAGTTTAAAGGGACTGATGTGGTAAAATGAGCAAGAAAAAATTTTGCGGTAGCTCTTGGACCCAATGGCAATGTGGCTCACTTTTAACTGACGATAGTACCTGATGGGAATCCCGACATAAAATATGAGGCTTATTTTATGTATTTAGTTAAATGGGAAAGTAACTATAGTTTCGAAAATCTATAACAGAATACCACAAACTCACCAGTTCTTAAATTGAAACCTAGAAACCAACCAATAACATAAAGTGTAGAAAATAAATCATTATTTAACATCTGAAAATATAAACTTTGAAAGAAAATATATAACGAACGAAATAAATTATTAATACTTTTAATTTAAAATTAATATTTCTATTTTTAAAAAGGTTATGTAAATTTTGAATGTAATATTACATAATTATTATAATGTTAATCTAAATTTTCAACATGGAGGTTATTGTTTTAATTATTTGTTTACTTTCAAAATTACAATTACAAACGTTGTAGTGAACTTTCTCTACCAAGTTCCTTTAATTGTTGATTGATATTTTATGTAATTTTGAATTTCAGAAATGCCTAGTGATAAAACTCATATTAATATAGTTGTTATTGGTCACGTAGACAGTGGGAAATCTACATCTACTGGTCATTTAATATATAAATGTGGAGGAATCGATAAAAGAACAATAGAAAAATTTGAAAAAGAAGCACAAGAGGTATCCTTAATTTAAAATATATCAATTTAAATTTATATAGATGGGAAAAGGTTCTTTCAAATATGCATGGGTTCTTGATAAATTGAAAGCAGAGCGAGAAAGAGGTATTACAATTGACATTGCATTGTGGAAATTTGAAACAACTAAATTCTACGTTACTGTTATTGACGCACCTGGTCACAGAGATTTCATTAAGAACATGATTACTGGCACCAGTCAAGCTGATGGTGCAGTATTGGTTGTTGCGGCTGGAACTGGTGAATTTGAAGCTGGTATTTCAAAAAATGGTCAAACTCGTGAGCATGCTTTGTTAGCTTATACACTTGGAGTCAAGCAAATGATAGTTGGTGTGAATAAGATGGATTCAACCGAACCACCATTTCATGAAAAACGATTTGATGAAATTAAAAAAGAAGTTTCGAGCTATTTAAAAAAAGTTGGATATCAGCCAGATAGTGTTGCATTTGTTCCAATTTCTGGTTGGAACGGAGATAATATGATTGAAGAAAGTAGTAATATGCCTTGGTATAAGGGTTGGGAAGTCACAAGACGAAACGCGAAGAAAGAAGAAACAAAGGTAACAGGGAAAACATTGCTTGATGCTCTAGATGCTTTGGAACCACCAGCAAGACCTACAAATAAACCTCTTCGACTTCCACTACAAGTAATGTTAATTAAATAGTATATTATTGATTATAATTTTAGGATGTTTACAAAATTGGTGGAATTGGTACTGTTCCCGTAGGTCGTGTTGAAACTGGTATCTTAAAACCAGGCATGGTTGTTACATTTGCTCCACAAGGTCTTACAACGGAAGTAAAATCAGTTGAAATGCATCATGAAGCTTTAACTGAGGCTCTTCCCGGAGATAATGTTGGCTTTAATATTAAAAATGTGTCCGTCAAAGAAATCAGGCGAGGAAATGTATGTAGTGATTCTAAAAGTGATCCTGCTCGCCAGGCAACAGATTTTGTTGCACAGGTGATCATAATGAATCATCCAGGTGAAATTCACGCTGGTTACTCTCCAGTATTGGATTGCCATACAGCACATATTGCTTGCAAGTTTTCTGAATTAATGAAAAAAATCGATCGTCGTTCTGGAAAAGAATTAGAAGATAATCCAAAGCAGTTTAAATCTGGTGATGCAGGTCTTGTTCGTCTTATTCCATCGAAACCAATGTGCGTGGAAACATTTAGTGAATATCCACCGCTTGGTCGATTTGCAGTGCGAGATATGAAACAAACTGTTGCCGTTGGTGTTATTAAAGAAGTCACTAAAAAAGCCGTTGAAGGCAAAACAACCAAAGCTGCTGCTAAGAAAAAATAACTTTGATGTAGAATAAAATTTTGGATTAAGTTTATGGCGTTGAATTTTGTTTCTGCAATAATTATTTTAATGTTTAATTGTGCAAGTTTGTCTTAGCAATATTTTTAATTTAGTTGTGAGAATATTGATTTAAATTCTGTCTTTGTAACAAAATTTAGTATCTAAATAAATTGCAATTATTTTAATAAATTTTAAATAAAACAATTTTTGATAGGGTGAACGTTATAGAATTTTTAAAATTGACATTGGAATTAATTTTAAAAATGATGCGTAAGAAATTTCGAAGTGATCTCCAATGAATACAGATAAAGTTTCAGTGACACAAAAATGGCTAACAATTCAATTAGCATAATTAAATTAGAGCAAAAATTTAGTACTAGGAATATTAAGAAAAACAATTTTAAGAAATTGTACTGAATTCTCAATTAAATAATCTTAATATAAAATTTGATAATTCAAAAATTTGTTTAAATAGTTCAATGTAACGGTCTTTTTTTATAAATAGAGATTTTTGTAAAAAAGCATTTTATTTCAATGACAACTTCTGTAAGGCTGAGAACACATGTTTGTCAATCTTAGCACTCCGTCTCCATTTGCTTAATCTTTAGTTTGAGGAATCGAATCTAACCTCGGTTTCTCAGCCATATTTTGCAATAATTAATTTGTGTACTTTGATTTTGTCACCTCTTCGGACTTGAACCTGTCGTCTCCAGCTCGCAACATCATAACTTCATTCTCTAGGTGCACTTCTGATGGAACTTTTCTTATTGCCTCAACTGAAATATGTTGAGGTCTCAACTTTGCACTGGTGTTTCTTATATAAATAAAAAGACAAACTCGTGGTATAAATAATTTATTAAGCAATAAAAATTTACCAAATAAAACAAATTTCTTTTCAAATCAATATCAACCTTTTTGATAAAAATTATGTGTGCTATGTATGTGTTAAAATGTATGTAGGTGCGTGTTGTGTAAATGAATGCAAAAAGATTTATGTTGAACTTTATCTGTTCGATTTTGAAGTCTCACGAAGATTTCCTTTTTAAGACTGTCTTTTTGATTAGATTTTAGTGGGCATTTTTATAAAAAATTTTCCAGTATTTATACTGAAAACGTATGTTTATTTAATATATTTATTTTATTTTGAGCGAAATTTATTTATTTATTTTCCTAGGTTTTTTCGAAAATAATTCGTATTTTATATTTAATAGGTTTTTTGTTTATTATAGGTTTAAAAATTCGTTTATTTATTTAGGGTTTTTCAAAAATAATTCATATAGGTTTTTATTTATTTAACAATTTGTTCATTTATTTAATTGATTTATTTTCATTTAGAGCAATTGACATTCACTTTTTGCACTTTACAAAGATTTAATTTAACAATAAAATATCAAAAATAATAAAGATATAAATTAAATATCAACACCAATTTGTTCAACATTAAATGATTATTGTTTAAAAATAATTGTTCACAAAAATAAATATCAACACTAAATAATAATAATTGTTCAAAAATAAGTATCAACACCAAATAAATATAATTGTTCGTAATGTTGTTCAAAAGTAAAAGAATAATGGATTGATTGTTCGTATAGATCATGAGGGATTTGATTGTTCGAATGATAACAATATTGATTTGATGGTTTGTTGGGATTCTGGGAATTGATTTCCTTCATATTATATCCTCTCTTCAGCATGTACATTGACTCTGTATTTTTTAGGCCCTGCTTTAAAATATTTATTCAGAATGAACGTGGTGATGGGTCTACCCTCATAATCCAAAATTCCTCCCTGGGCCGTTAGGATAATGTCCGCATTGGTGGGTTTCTGGGTTTTGATATTTTGAAACTATATGGTTGTTACCCAGACAACCCCATACAAATATTTCCTTCGCTTACCACTCGGCACCCGTTGCTAAGCAACGTTGGAACTGTGTTCGAGTGGGTAGATCGTCCGCAAAAAGTGAGCGTTATTGCTAATGCTATAATTGACCGAACGATCTCTGGGTCCAACGACCTGTCTATAGAAGACCTGTGCTCGCTTTTGATTCTTAGGTCCCATTATTCTCCTATCTCTTTCAAATGTTAACCTATACTCTCATATCATTTATCTTTATGTCCATTCGCTTAGTCCTTCTTATTATTGTCCGTATAGATGATTGTTCTATGGCATGTACACCCTTTGTTAGGTTAAATATTCTCACATTATCTCTCTTACTCTTATCCCTATTATAACTACAATGCTCCTTATTATTATTACTAGCATTATCATTGTTGCTATTATATGTATTACCTTTATTAATTGTTACTACTATTACCTTTATTGTTATTTTTATTACTATAACTACCATTATATTTATTGTTATTACTACTATGATTATTAGCACTATTATTATAATGATAATTATTATCATCATTACTGCAAATACCATGATTATCATTATTATTATCACTATTATTATTATTATTATTATTATTATTATTATTATTATTATTATTATTATTATTATTATTATAATTATTATTATTATTATTATAATTATTATTATTATTATTATTATTATTATTATTATTATTATTATTATTATTATTATTATTATTATTATTATAATTATTATAATTATTATTATTATTATTATTATTATTATTATTATTATTATTATTATTATTATTATTATTATTATTATTATTATTATTATTATTATTATTATTATTATAATCACCATTACCCTTATCATTATCGTTATTATTATTAAGATTTTGTAGGGATCCGTCCTTATTCCTCAGCGTTAAAAAATGTTTATTGATATACAACATTAGCCGTAGTCCATCTGTATTTTTCGTTTTTCGATAAAGTATTTTTCTAAATTCGAAAATTTTACCAGCGTTCCACCCTTATTTTACGAGTTCCACTTTTACGTTACTATTTTTGTTAAGTATTTGAATAAATTCGGAAAATTTGAGCAGCGTCCCGCCCATATTTTCCGCCTCAACTCAAATTAATTTATTTAATTCTTACTTTAAAACATTATTTTTCATGATTTTGGTCGTTCGGATTAATCTTTTTCCGATGGCTATTCCTTTTAACTGTTGCAACGATTTCGCAATTTTCCCCGCTACCCATTCCCTCTTTTTGTCCTTAAGATCTATTTATGTTCATATTATATTTAATGAGTGCCCACTGGACTACTCGGTGTGGTGATTTTGAGCCGTGTGTAGAACAATTTAGGTCGAATTTAAAGAAAACGAGAAACGAGGGAGTAGCCAAAAGACCACTTCCTTATTTCTCCTTTCTTCTATACGGGATAATATTGACGTTCCGATCCCTGCGTTCCGCACGCCGGGTCTTCACGGGCACAGATCATCGGCGATATTCCACGCACTTACACGAATCTGAATAATATGTTGATTTTACTGACTTGTGATGTGGTTTGGCTGTGGGCCGGAAAACAAAATAATAGAAAAAAAATAAATTACCAAATGAGTTAGGCAAAAATCTCGACGCATAAACTGTATACTTAGCATTCATATAAACAAATTTGGAATCGGGCATCGATGTACATAAACCAAAATAACATAACTGTAGATTAACAATCTGAAAATATTACTACAAAACATAACTATAGATTAATAACCTGAAAATATTACTAAAAAACATAACTGTAGATTAATAACCTGAAAATATTGGTAACTGTAGACTAATAATCTGAAAATATCAAAAAAAATCACACAACAAAGTAAGATTTGTAAAAAATGTGCATCTTAAATTTGGTTGAAATTAATACTACAAAGTAGTAGTTGAAAATTTGGGAAAACACATCAGTATTTATACCTATAATTTGGCCTTAACCTTGCGTGTTAGTTTTATTGCGATTAAACAAAATTCGAATTTGAAATTATTTGTGTTATCTAAATTAAATTTTTATTTATTTCTTAATTTAAATTGGTAATTTATTTTTAACATTTTTAAATAAATTTATTCAGCTAAAAATATTTTATTTTTATTCATTTAATTCATTAATTTTTACTTTTATATAAATGGTCATTTTACGGTCGAATTTTCTTGTTATTATGTTATTTTTTATATAAATTTCGTGCGGTTCTTGATGCATTTTGTATTTATTTTATTTTACTTTTATGTTTTTGATTTTATATTTATTTATATTCTCTCAGATTTTAAAGTGTTTAGTTGGTGTTGTATATTGTATTTTAAGTTATCTTGGTGCTGGATTTTCGTGCTGTATTACTGATGCATTTAAACAATTCTCAAGGCTATTTGTGTGCTGGCCCAACAGCATTATCTTTCTCTGTACGTACCAGCTCCACTTCCACATCTTGTATCATTTTCGTTCTCTTGAACCCTTTTCCCAATGCCAGGTTCAGAACGTCTCCTTCTGATTCCTCTGTATACATGGCATCTACCTTGTTTGCTTCTTCCTCGTCACATGATAGATACTCATCATCTGAGTCTATATTACACTCCATTTGTTGAGAAGTTGTTGGTTCTTGCGGTTCCAGTTTATCTGTTTCCGTGAGTTTTGGTTTCCTTTCTTGCTTTAAAAAATGACCTCATCATCGCTTTCCCGTAGTTCGTCTTCAAATGTTCTCCGAGTGCCATTTTTATTGAATTTTAACTCAATCTGGGAAGGTTCGATATACATATGTTCCTCGCTGTCATCTTGGGCTTGTGATAATAATTGCTCTTTGTTGCCGCTAAAAGCATCTGAGTCCTATTTGACGACTTCTTCCCATTGTTTCTCTACAATCCCTTATATGACTTTTATTATTATTGTTGTCGATGCTGTGGAGAAGGTTTCGGGTTTCTTTAGTATATTGTTGATCATTTTATCTTTGTACCATTTTTTGTGATTGCTTATAATTTGGTATGCAAAATTGGATAGCTTGATTTTATGTGGAGAGATGTTCTTCACAAACGAGCACATAAAATTATCTTCCAACATCTCCAGCACCCCCATTACATTGCATAAATCTAGGGTAAGTGCTTTCAATTTGCTGATTATGTCAAAACCAATTATTATTTTCCCACACAATATTTTTTGGATGTCGATTAGGGCCTGGTACTCATCTTCATTCCCAATGATATTTTCTCTGTTGGCCATTGTCTTTTCAGGATAATAGTGTGCGATTTTTTTGTCGTATATCATTGTTCCTTTAAAATTTCTGATATTCACATCCACTGGCCTCATGTTATCGTTTGAATCGCACACCAGCTTTACGTCCACAAACATAATCAGTTCTTAATTTTCGGTTGTTGATAGTTCTTTGTGGGTGAATGCCATCTTCTTTCTGATGAAATCTCCGTGCATTAGTAGTTTTGATTGTATTGTTGGTAGTGATTGGAACGGGTTTTGGATTGTTGTCACGTACAGTAATTCTATCGCGATAACACAGGGTAAATTATTCATTTGTATAATTAATTCGTTAAATTCGTTTGGGACGCCACTATCAAGTTTTATTGTCTTAATCACTGCTGTGCACATGTTTGTCGTGAAAATGGGTATCTTTTGCTGGCATATTGATACTTCCGTTTTTGTTATATGGAACAATATTCGGCGTGGGACTTTTCTTCTTTTCCTTGCTGCTTCACCTGCGTTCGGGAATCTGTCGTAGGCTCCAATTAGTTCGTGCAATTTTACTCTTCGAGCCTCATTAAACTTTATCAGGTGTAATTCTCTTTCTTCTATTTCCACCTTCATTTCATTTGGGATACATACTTGATTTGGGAAGCTGCGGACTGTGATAGGAGTTCCGCCTGTACATATTTTGTTTTGTCGATTTTTGTAGAAGCTACTATAGTGCTTGTGGAGCATACAATAATATTGAATTTTCTGGGATTTGGATTGATTATATTGCATTATTGATTGACTTTGTTGGGATTGATTTACTTGACTGTGTTGGCTGAATTGGTTTGATTGGCTGTATTGGTTGGATTGGGATTTGTATTGTATAGGTAGATAGATTCTCTTTCTAAAAATAAAATATAAATATACATATTTGGTGTGCATTTGAGGTTTTTCCTTATACGCTTTTTTATATAAATATATAATTTTTATTAATATTATTGACCATATTATTTTACATTGGCGATTATAGATTTTATTAAACAAGAGTAGACATTGTATATTGACCTGGTATATATTTATCCAAGTGAAAATGCCCTGGTACATTTCTGACCAGTCGGTGCCGATACCACTGCCTTTTGCACTTGTATTTTTTGTAGATTTGTACACTGCTGACTATTGCTAATATTGCTATTGATAAAATACTTAGTGATATTACATAGAAAGGCCATCGTGGTGTTTATTACTTTAAATAGAGTCAGATTCAATTTTCCGTAATTTACTAAAAATAATTATTTTGGACTACACTAATTTTCACGACAGGCAATTTTATTTATTTTATATACTCAAGCCCAATAATCCGCATTCGCAATCGTTCTCATTCATGACTAACAATCAAATCGAACCCATAAGTCCAGAAAACACGTTTTACTATCAACGAGAGAAAATTTATTAATCATTACTACAACACTCTCATTTATTCTAAACATTTACCCTTTTGTGTGTCGATACATTTATGCTTTTACAAGTACACAAATTTATAAATCTATACAACACTGAGTAAAAGGACACGATGACTATCATGCGTTTATGTCAGTCGACATGAACTTCCCTTTTCGGCCTTTTTCTTATTGGAGTTCGAACCTGAGTGACACTGTGGGTCTACTCATCGCCAACTTTATCGACCCACATCATTACAGGGCTACCTAACAGAGGAATGGGATTGGATGGGAGAAGACCGGAGACTAGTTTTTGGATCTGCCTCCGTAGTAACCAAAGGATGTCCAATTTCCCGAATAGTAGCCTGTGGGGTGTGATGGGAGTTGATAGAAGGAGTGGAAGACACAGAGAGACTAGCGATCGACGTCTTTCCTCCCGTGAGCGTGGTCACCAGGCACGCTACGTTGGCGAATAACGCCGCTTGTTCTGTAACCGCTTGGGCGATTACAAACATTCATCAGAACTAGCTAATGCAAATTTAGTATCACATCTAATTCAAACAATCATTTTAGCACGTAAGCAGTTTTGTTACGCACGCAGCATAGTCCTTTCTCAACGGCTCACCTCATACTCCAGCCCGTTTAATTCCCACTTTCCTTTTTATCCTTGTTGCCAAATTTAATTAACTGAAGATCCTTAATACCTCACTGACTCATCCCAAACATCCAAATTCTTATCTTTTATCTAATTACACTACATTTTAATGAAATAAAAGTTTATAAAAAATATTTCCCTTTCATTAATTATTTTTTTATTATATGATACAAATTCGGTATTAATTTCTTTCCTTTTACTATATTCTAAACTGCAATACTGCATTTTATGGGTTTAGTTGAACTTATAATATATATTACAGATTTACACAATCCATCGAGGCGTAACCGTCCACCAGACAACCGAATGGCATAAGTCTCAAAGTTAACTGAGTTGCGAAGTATAAGTCAACCGCTTACACCTATTAAACAAAATGCATATATATATGAATAGTTAGGGGAACTCTCCAGTGGATATAATAATCTCCACGGCCATCCGAAAATAACGAACTGAAAAGCATCTTTATGTTGGGTTTTATTATAGAAAGTCAGTGCTTAGGTCTATCTCCTTGGTGGCCTTCTTTAATCTATTCAACTAACCCAACACAACAAAATTTATTTCCAATTTATATATCACAACTTTATTCCCAACTTTCACAAAAATCGATTCAATTCACAATACTCTACACAATTACTCTGCACGACTTCACAAAATTCAATGCGTAGGTATACGTCTTCCAAAGGGAGATGTCCCTGTCTGGTACGCAATTTGTTTGACTGGTTGATTTATCTTTAAGTTTATTACCTCCTTTACTGCGTTCTCTGAAATATTCTATTCGACCAACTGGCAATTTTGTTGATCTGCCTTTTCTTTTTATACTCATCTCTCAAAACTAAATTGGTTTTGGGTTTCTGACATCTCTATCCAAAACCAAATTAGCTATTTCTGGGCTCCCTGGGTTTCTATTTGTTTACAATTATTATTTTGGGGGCGGGTTCCTCTTTTATCTCGGGTTTCCTTCGTCAACCAATTTCGTTTTCCATAATTAGAAAATTAGTTGACGTTCCGGGTTTCTCACACTGTTCGGGTTTTTGTTGACTCGGACTTCCCATTAGCTCGGGTTTCCCATTAGCCAATTAATTTTTAATTAATTTCTATTTTTATTAAATATTTCCTTCTGGGGAACCCTAACCGATTTAATTTTATTACATTTGGATTCGTCTCATCATTTGACATCCGCCCATACCCGTTTCCACCGATAAATATTTATTTTAAAATTTTAATTGATTTTCCCTTTTTAATTATTTTTTCGAATATCAATGTTTTTATTGATTTTCCATTTTTAGTTTTATGCATTTTGTTAACCCCAACATTTTTATCAAAAGAAATAATTCATTTAACATATATTAAAACAAAAATACCACTTAGAAATTGCTTAATAAAAACTTCGCAAAATTTTCAAATGTGCATAAAGATTAAAGATTGTGACTATAGCTGGTGCTTATATAGTAATTGCGTGAATGCGTGCTACCAATCAGGGAATTTTGAGCATTTTTGGCCATTTTATAGGGTTTTTTTAATTTAAAATTATTTTTATATTTTTATAAATTCTCTTTTATTTTTTCCTATTTTTTGGTATTATTTTTGTATTTTTCATTAAACTTTGATTTTTTATTATTTCGCTATTTCCTTGGTTATTTTTCTTTTTCACTCATTTGCTTTCAGATTTTTGGTCACCGCTTCCGCATGTGTGTTTTCTAAACTTTTTGTTTAGTGGTTTTATTTTTTGGTTTTGTGTTTCTTTCTGCAGCTGTAGGCTTTCTATAATTTTAATTAATATTTATTTTATTTAATTTTGTTATATTTTTATTTTGTTTTATTACATGTTGTTTTTATATTTTTGGTTTCTTCTTGCGGTGCATGTTTATGTAGCAGCAGCCATATTGATAACTTTCAATAAATTATTTTTTGTTTTAATTAAGCAAAATTTATACATTTTGTTTAAATAATGGCTTATATCCCAACACGTTTTTTTGTTTTAACGTATCAAAAAAGTACGTGAAAAACCATCTTATATAAGTCGATGTTATATCGACAAAATTTAATGAATATGCCAGTTATAAATTTCTGAAAATTTTACTCACCAGAAAATCAAATCATCGAAGTAAGGGCGGACTTTTGTTTTTTTTTATTATTATTATTTTATTCTGATTCAGTCATTTTTAATTATGATTAGGGATTTGATTTTTTTAATCTAAAATATGTGTTCAGGTATCTATTTGAACTTGATGTAGACCCTGAGTTCGTGTTATGAATTTTATGTACTATGTAATTATCTATGAAAAATTCGAATTAAAATTGAAAAAATCTTTTTTATTGTTTTGTCTCATCAGGTCTATAATTTATAATTCAACTAAATTATATAATTTTTTTGTGTATGGTTTATAGTTTGAAATATTAATTCAAAGATTTAAATATTTAGTACAATAGGTCTCATTAGATATTTTAAGTATGACCTCAGATCGATGTTCCTTATATGGAGTCTATATTCATAACCGAAAAAATCTTAACGACAAATTATATTCATAAATTTCATTCATAATGCAAAATAAACATTTTACTGGCACGTGCGGGTCTCTGGTTGAAAGTCAACAAATTCATACCTCAATTTATTCATGATAGGAAATTCTCATACGTGTTTCATAATGGTGACAATCAAGTTTGAAGTTGTTATCTGAAATTTTTCTATGTTTCATTTTGAATGTGAATTCGTTACCTGAAATTTATGTATTTGCTTTATTAAATTATAATCTTTGTTGGCGAATAGGGTTTATTTTAATTAATTTTTATAGGGTTCATGTGTGATTCCCACCTAAACGCCATCAAGATTACTATTCTGTCCCTCCTATGTACCAATGATGGATTGCAGTGTTGGTACTGTACATAGGGTTGAAAATTCATGAGAAGGTGAGCTCCATTTCTAGAACTACTACACATGATATTTTCACTTTCGGGTTCTTAACTGCCGATGGAACGTCTTTATCTTTAAACTTTTACATCTTTTTTTATGTCTTTGACTTTAAGCAACATCTTCATCTATGTTTTATCATAATTATAACCTATTTTAGTATTTTATGAATGTGGGAGTAAATCACCAGCAAAGGTCAAGCTCAAATCTTAGGGCCAAGACAATACAACAGAAGGAAATAGAATGTATAATTTAACAAATAGTTTAAAGTTATTTAATTATTTTATTAAAGAAAATCGCATCAGAATTCTTAAATAAACTTTTAAAAACAATTATAAAAATTAAAAAACACAAATACTTACGCAAAGCATTTATTTATTATTACAAAATTTTTGCATGGATGGGCTGATGTTATTGATGAAGATCTTCACAAAAATAAAAAATTTTCCGCTGGATAATGAGTTAAATTTTGAGCAATTCATGTAGGAAAATTAAAATCAATAAACGAACTATAAAATAAATTTACCTCTCACCGAGTTGGTATTGGAAATTATGAAATTACGTTCTCAAAATAGAACGGAATTTCTTGTTTAAATCAATAAATTTCAGAGTTTGGATTTAGGGATTTTGGGAGTGGAGAGGATGGCAAATAATGTGTTTTACCTAAATTTTTGATTAAAACAATTAGACAAGGACCCGTACATATGTCATTTTATAAATATTTATTAATGTTATTACCAGAATAAAACTATTAAATGATTGATAACAACATTGATGAGGAAAAGCAGTTTGACTTGAAATTAAAATTTTATTTTTGTTTTATCACCATTATTAATCATATTTAATCCTTTTAAATACTATTTAATCCTTTTTAAAATTGTTTTCGTTCAGTGCAATACAATATAACAGAAATCGAGCGTTTTAGACAAGATGTGGCTTGTTATCATAGTGAAGACCTTCAGTATTCACAACGAGCCGAGTCGCTGATTAGAAAGTGTCAACGAATGGAAGAAACGTGAACTAAGCCCTCGCAGGCTAAGAAGCTGACGCAGCAGAATAAGATGCTAAAGGAACAGTTTGAAGAAGTGAAGCAGAAATCGGGAATTTTAGAGAAAGAAAAGTCCCGACTTAAGCTGCGCGAAGTAATCAGAACAGGGATCAAAAACCACAACAGTACTCCTGAAATAAAGACGATCTCATCAATATCCGAATACAAAATCACCCAGGATAAGTTCAATCCAATGGCTCTATCTCTCCACTCAAAACGAAATCGATCCAAACATCGACCCGAACAGGCTGAAAGACGCCAGGATTTTTGGGCAAATCCGGAAATTCGGAATGCCGTCTCAAAAACATTAAAACATTGAACTTATGTATTATTAAAATGTTATTTTGCGCATTCATTCCTTTTATTTCATTTTCTTTTTAGTGATATTGTTTCAATTAATATTATTAGTAGAGAGACTGTAAAATAAAATGAGCATGAACCTTCTATGGTAGCTCTTGGACCCAAAGGTTCGCCAGGGAATTGGGGGTCATGGTAATATGGCTTACCTTTTACTGGAAACCGCCCATTGAAATACATTTCCAACGTCATTTTAATGGGTATCCAATGATAATGACTCTTATGGTGCGTATCTTATGGGAAACCCTTGAAAATCGTAGTAACATCTTATTTTCTTTTACCATCAGGTATCCAGCAGTGTGAACTTTACCAGCACTAAATTGAGCCTCTTGGATAATGACTTTAGACTAAAAGTTGTCGATTCAGGTTGCTGTAGTTCTAACGCCGATTCTTGGCGTGGAGGAAGTTGCATGTCACTTACTTGTAAGAGTATCGATAACTGGAGAGACGTGTGTTGATCTCCTTGGTAAATTGGGCGCGGATTAAAAAAGAGTGATGGCCAGTGCTGATTGCAGATTCAGAATAATTGGGTAGAGTGCCACGGTAATCAGAGGTCAATATGCAGTAGGCTGGAAAAATATTGACCTAATCGGTCACGCCACGTTTCGGTAATCTTTTGCGTAACTCCTTTTCCGTATAGATCTGCATTAGAGCTGACAATTGATCAGAAATTACGAGGCGCTGTGCACGGGTTTTAAAAATGATGATGTCTGATGAATAAAGCCGGTGAATTTTGTGGTGCAGCTCCTTGATGGTAGCCGGTTGAAACCAGGGTAAATAAAGATTTCGTAGACAACTATTAAAGATACTTTGGTTGATTTATAAAACGACAAAGTTGGTCGGTAAGTGAGTAAATCTCCAAAAAATAATTTACGGAAACGTATTTCCAATATGAGTGTAACAAAAAATGATTCTAAAAAGGAAAATATGGTACCTCAATAATTTAATTGTTATGAAATATATTATATTTTATTTTTATATTCAATATAAGATTACATATGTTAAACATATATTTAGTCAGTTTATATCCTAATTTATCAGAGATTTCATTCAAAATTAAATTCAAAAACAGGATAAACCAATAAGTTTTCTCCGGTGCTCATACTCAGCTTTCCAATGCTGTAATGAGTGTATAGGTCTGCAACTTTGCTTGTCTATGCTATATATATGTTGTAGATTTGTAAAATTAAAAAAATCATTAGAATAAGTCGATTTGTAATGAATTTCGCATGAGAGGATATCCGCAAGTTAATCTACTACAATTAGAAACGTGGATTAGTGCCTTCACAGATTGCAAATGAAATAAATTTGACACTGGGAAGGACACAACAAATGAACGCACTTGTCGACGCTGGGTTGCAAACTTCAAGGAGGGAAACTTTGATGTTTAAGACAAAGAGCAATGTGGGAGGCCCTCTCTTGATATAAACGACAAAATTCTAGCTCTTTTGGAAGAGCATAACAGTACTGTGGAAATGAGCGTGGAGCTTAGAGTTTCTCCGCAGAAAATTTGAAATCATTTGCTTGCAAGGGGCATGGGTTACCTGTGCAACCACTGGGTCCCACATAAGTTGTCCGAGTAACAATGACCAACCATGAGAAAATATGCAACGAACTGCTGTGGAAGTATGCTGCTAATGACTTCCTCAGTCATCTCATTACAATGGACGAAGTCTGGATCTATTGGAACAACGACAGAACCTATCACCACCGTTCGTGGAGAGGCGCAGGTGATGCCCTGGTTTGGAAGTTCGCCGCACACTCTCACCCAGGAAACATTTCATGTCCGTCTTTTGGGACTGTAAAGGTGTGATTATGATGGATATTCTGCCGCAGGTACTACAATCACTGCCGACGTTTACTGCGAACAGCTGTCACGTCTAGTGACGGTTATACAAAAAAACGACGCCGTCTTCTCGGTGGTGGGTTTCATCAAATTCACTATCACCACGACAATCCACGACCTCATACGCCAGCCAAATCTTTGCAAAAGCTTACTGACATTGGTTTTACTGTTCTGCCACATCCACTTACTCCCCAAACCTCGCAGCATCCGATTTTTATTTGCTTTCCACTTTGAAATTCGTGGAAGAGATTTCAACGGAGCTGATGAAATTCAAGTAATTCTGGACGCTTGATTGGACAGTAAACCACGCAGCTTCTTCGCCGATGGAATCAGGAAACTGCCTGATTGATTGCGCCTATGTGTCCTTCATAATGGTGTATATTTTAAACATCAATCTGACACAGATGATTGATATTTTGCTGTTTTAAATGTACACATGTTTCACCAGACAAAAATTATTGATTTATCCTATATTTGGATTAATATATTATTTAGGGTGCTATTAAGTGTCTCACGCGACCGAGTCGGTGTAGATTGGATGCGTGCATGTTGTTATGGGTGATTTTCAATCATGTTACTAAAATTCTATGTTGAGTATTAGTGGATATTAGTTTCCTTCAGGTCTTATGGTATAATGTGTCATCCTCTCTAATAGGGAAATTTTTTTTGTAGATGATGTGTCTTCTACTTCAAGCCACGTGTATCGATATATGAGTAGAAAATTTGTGTGGAAATTTGTGTTTGGTGAGGTGAGTGGTCATATGTGTGGGATATTGAACCTATAAACCAGGGGTCTCCAAACTTTTCATTCTGAAGGTTGGATTAACTATCAAACAGCAGTTCAGGGGCCGACTACATACTCGAAGTCCAAATAAAAAAGAATCAAAAGACGGATATTGATTTTAATTATTTATTTAATATTATTTTCTTCAGCTATTATTTAATAATACAATGACACACAACACATGAACACCTGTATTAGTGTGAATGGTCAAATTGTTTCCTGGATGCTAAAATAGCAGAAATTTCTGGGTTTAGATTTGATGTCTCTAACATCAGTGACCTAAGACTATCATCGGACAAGTTCATTCTCAAATGATTCTTCACGTATTTAATTCTTGAAAATGCTTGTTTAAACAGGTGTGTTGTTCCAAAGATTATAAGGTACCTTGATGCAAAGGTTTTGACATTAAGAAAGTCTTGTTTAGGAAGAAACTGATAAAATCATACCAGTCCTATTTTTAATTTGTCCCTAAAGAAAAAAAACGCTCTCCGGTACTTCCTTTTTGGACAGGAACGCGTTCCGGAAATAAAGATGATTTCTGATAACCAGAATTGGCTGACGTATTGAAAAAAAAATTAAAAAGAATTGCTGATTTTTTTTTCTAATTTTTGACGAATTTTTATATGTATTATTATAACCCATTTTGTGTATATGTATATATAATATATACATATACACAAAATGGGTTTCATAATTATTTTCGTTTCCTTTCCTTTTTATGCTATATACAGGGCCGATCCTGGCGACGGGCGAAAATTGGGGGAAATCTCCCCCCGTCATCAAATTTGGGACATGAGACCTAAAAAAAACGTCGCCGCCAGGATTATGATGGAAAATCACCCCGGTCGTTAAATTTGGGACATGAGACCACACAGAGCAGCCGCCTACCCAGGATCGGCCCTGTCTATATAATTATATATACGCGTTCCGGTAAAAAAAAATTAGCACAACACCACTGTTATTGAATTCCTTTTTTTACAGTAATACTCTGAAAGATTTTGTTTGAATAATCTTAGCGAGATTAATTTATTATTTAATAGATTTAATTATAATTTAATTTCTAATTATAGGTAAAATAAATACAAAAAGCATTGTAGCTAATATTTACGTTTGGATTTTAAGTTTATTATTTTTGTACTTATTAAATATTTTTATGTATCGCGTTCAATGTTATTTTTGTACCAGTACATGTTGTTTTATACTTATTACATTTATTGATCTTTTCCCGTCTTTTGATTTCCTTTCTCTACATAGTCCGCAAACTAGAATGAATACAATTTTATTACAATTTAAACAAAAAAAGTTCTTTAACATTATAAATAGATAAAGATAAATCAATAAACAATAATTAACAATTTTTGATGTACAAATAAGAGTAGCCTATTAATGGAATGTCGTCGTTTTCTAATACAACTTATTGTTAGTTAACTATACACCAAATCACCATGGTAACTCTTAATTAACCCACTTTGTCGCCAAATAACAAATAGTCCTGGACACACACGCGTGCACACACTCACAGAGCTTTCATTCTGATTGCATAAACAGTTATAATCGAATGCAACTTTTCTGTTTCATCTACTTGTGATTTCAAAAATCATTTCGATTATGTAAGTAAGATTTGTAAAAATTAATACAACAATTTATTAGTGTTTAGTTAATGAGTACAACCCAAAACAACGCGAACATGAATTCCAATTCTGAAGTTGAAATGTGTCTTGAAAGAATACGAACTCATAAAAATGTAGTTGGCTGGCTTATTTTGAATGCAGATTACATTCCAGTGCGCACTTGTTTGGATAATAGCGCAACACAACAATTGAGTGGAGTTTTTATTCCTTTAGTCAAGCGAGCTCAGTCCGTTGTAAGAGACATTGATCCAAGCAATGAACTGACTTTTCTACGAGTGAGATCAAGAAAAAATGAAATCATGGTTTCCCCATATTTTGGATATACAATCATTGTCGTACAAAACATCGACTCAATGCCTAATGCAACTGGACATTAATATTAATTATTAAATCTTACTTAAATTTTATGAATATAACAATTCTTTTACTTTAGAAAGTACAAATATTAATATTTTAAAATAATTAAAAATGGAAACCAAAATAGGTTTTAAGTCAGTTTACGATAAATTTCGGCCTTTTTTTTCTTTTATTAAATAATTCAAACCCAATAAATTAAAATATTTATATCTAGAAAAAAATGGAAATTTTTGCTATTATCGAACATTATTCACAAAGGTTCCATACTGATTAGAGTGACAGGTAACCTGGCCATTTCGAAACTTATCAATCTGACTAAATTTAACAAATTTAATTTAAACATTTTGACAGGCTTGTATATTACAAATTTCTGATTAAGGTTATTAAAAGTTTATTATAAGTTACCATCAGAAATGCAAATATTAGGAGACAGATGTTAAGTTAAAATTTTCAATTTTTTTAAGCATATAATATTTTTGTTTCGTATTTATTATGAATTTCAGTTAATTTATAATTAATTTTCCAAAGGATAGGATTTATTAAATTTTATCTAAATACAATGTTTAGCTTTTCAAGTTTTTTCATTCAAATATTTTTATGTGGCTGTGGTAATTTTCTCCCTGTCAAATAACTTAAGTGTGCTGAGTACCAAATAAATAAAAGATGAGTCATATCGCCATGACTGCTATTAACCTAAAATACGTCTGTGTTAAAAAGCTACCATAGAAGGTTTTTTTTGATATTTATATAAAAAGATTTATATAAAGGACATAAAATGATGTCGCGACAATAAACAAAAATAATTAAAATTTGAAAATTAATATTGATTGGAGGAAGCGGGTATGGTTTAACGCCAAATCTAGAAAAGAACCCAAATATAATAATAAAAATTTAGTGAGGAAAGTTATAAGCAAAATCAAACTAATTAAAATTAATTAATCCTTTATTGGGAAGCTCGAGCCAATGGAAAACACAAAATATTTGGAATGAAAATTTAATGTTTAGAAAACTTCAAGATCAAAATTTTAATTTCATGCTACAAAAATTGAAAAACCAATAATTGATATTATTAAAGAAGCAAAAACTGAATTAATTTCAAATAAAAATAAACCTTCTAGAGAAGTAAACATCTTTCACGAAACAAAAATTTTCCAAGAAGAAAATCCTTTAAAAAATATAAATCTTGCATGGGATGAAAATGCTTTTCAAGATAGAAAACTTTTTGAGACCTCCGGTTGACCAATTGATGATGCAAAGGTCTTTAAGGATAAAAAAACACAAATTAATCAAGAAATCATAAAACAAATTCATCCAATAAAATTAGAATTGAAAGTAAACTATGATGTTATAAAAAGTAAAAAAACAATCACATCCCATATTACTACTATAAATATTTTAGAAAAAGAAGGAACTATATTATCTAATGGTGATGAAAAATTTGTATTAACCAAGAAAGTGAAGAACATATACATAACATCAAATAAAAATGAGAAAAAATTTTTACTAATGGATTGAAAAAAACAATTGAAGGAAATGCATTTAATTCTGAAGAGAAATTAAATGTTCCAATAAGTAATATTGAAACATATGAGAATATAACAAAAGATATTAATTCTATTTCATCAAATAATTATTATAAAAAAATAAAATCATTTGTTCAAAAACCACCAACATATGAAGAAGAAGTTGAAAAAGTTAAAGAATTTGATGATGAATCCATTCATGAATTCAGTGATGAACTAAAAGAACGGTTTAATAAAAAATTAGATAAAGAAAAAAAGTCACAGAACCAATCAAGGAACCAATCAAGAAAACAACAGGTGAAGGATTTTATTTTTTATCTGATAATCCTTGTGAATTATTTTATGAATTAAGAAAATATTTAACTTCTAGAAAAGTAGGAAATAATAATTGTGAAAATCACATAATTGCAATTTTGTCAAGATTATTAACCAAGAAATTGATTGATAAAAAAACAATATCTTAAGTTTTCAAATTTAAAAAAAAATAAAATCTTAAATTTTTGAATAATAAATAGAATGTCTATTTTTAATTTGAATAAATATAGTAAATTTAATCATTTATTAAAATAGAAAGATTATTTAGAAGTTTTACCATCAACTTCAACTGCAGAAGCATTTAATCAACCTGGAAATTTATTGTTTCAAATTCAACAATCATCAAATTCACTTATATTTGTAATTCATGGATATATTATAAATTTGAAATTACAGGTGTTGATGCAGCTGATGATATAACTCTTAAACATAATTGGTTTTTAAATTCATTTCATCAAATATCAAAAACTTTAGGATCAACAGACGTTGAAAATATAAGATATCCTGGTGAAATGAGTTCATTATTACAATTTGTGATGACTGATGCTAATTTTAAAAAGCAACATCATCAAGCAAGTGGATGGCTTCCTGATACTGGTGATGGTAATGAAAAAAATGAAGGATATAAAACTAGAAAAAGTTTGTATTCAACCAAAACATTTGAAGGAAAGTATCCTTTAGAAAATATATTTGGATTCTTCCAACAATATAATAGAATAATTTATTTAATACCATTTGAATTAACAATGGAAAGGAATAATAATTATGAAAAATGTTTTTATGAAAAAGTTTTAAAAGCAGAATCTAAACCAAAAATAACATTTGAAAGAATGATGTTGATGGTTCCATAAATAACTTGTAACGCAAATTTAGAAACTCGAATTCTTGAAAGATTAAACATGATTTCAAAACCAATCAATGTAAATTTTCTTGAAAGAATACCAGCTTGCGTAGATAATTTAGAAGGAAGTACATTTTCATGGAAACCAACAATGTTAAATACGAGACCGAGATTTATTTAGATTGGAGTTAAAGATTCAACAATTAATTATACAACTAATAATTCAAAATTTATTCAATCAAACGCCAATGATAAACAATTAAAATCTTTAAGTGTTCAATTAAATACAAGTTAATATCCTGAAAAAACCAATAACATTCCACAAAGCAAAAAATTATGAGTTGATGCTATACGAAAATTATATTTTAATGTATAATGAAGTTTTAGTTGAACCACAATTAAGCGTGCTGGATTTTAAAAATTTATATTCTATATTTTGTGTTGATGTTAGTGGACAGGATGATAAACTAGAAATTAATGGAGTAAGTGTAACAATAGAAATGACAAAAGATGATGGGTTTAAAGGAAAATATTTTTGTTGTGTTTTGGTTGAAAAAGAAATTAATATTGAAACAGGTAGTGGAAAGATGATAAATATAAATTAATATATATATAAAATGTGTGGGTTTAATAAAGTTTTTAAATTTATGGATCGTCAGCGACTGCCTTTGAAGGGCGAAGCCCGACCATTTCTGGAGCGCAGCGACCTTTCAGAAGAAAAAGATGTTATTAAAAATATTGAAGAAAACATTGAAAGGATAAACTCTGAGAAAATAATTTTAGTTCCAGGAACCCCTGAGTATGAAGAAATAATAAATTTTTATAAAAAATTTTTTCAAACTTCTCCGAAGGCAGTCACTAACGTTCCAAGTGTTGAAAAAGAAGGTTCGGGTTTTGTAGTTGTTCCGGGAACAGTCGCTGGTGCTCCTTCAAATTAATTTTTTTTCGGTTCTAGAACCTAAATTTTTTTATTCTAAAATGGAGAAAAGTTTAGAAAAAATAATTAATATTTTATCTACAAAATATTCAACAGATTTAAGTTTTGATTCTAAAGAATCGGAATTTTCTGCTAATTTTCCAATTCCTTTAGAATTAAATCAAGATAATAATTATGAAGTGGTTTACAACATTTAATACAATTTTTAATATTACAAAAGATAATAATGAATTTTGTATTAAAAACCAAATACTGGGGGGTTGTTAATGAATATGGTTTGATAACAATTCCACCTGGAGCATATGAATTAGATGTTTTATTTAAATTAATAATTGAATTAATTAAAAAGAGATTTGCTAAAGAAAATATTGTTACTTTTTCATTAAATATTTCAACAGCAAAAATAAACATGTTGGTTAAAAAAGGACACAGTATTTCAATTCTAGATAATTATAAATTTGGTAAATTTTTAGGATTCACTGGTAAAATTTATGAAAATAATACAACTGATGAATTATTTATTTGTGAAAAGATTGTAGATATTTCAAACATAACCTCGAGAAGATTATTATGTGATTTGGTTGAAGGAACATATCACAATGGAAGAAGAAAAAATTGTATATATAGTTTTCCACATGGAACTGTTCCTCGTGGATTTAAAATTGTCTTGGGCCAGGACTGAATTTTGTTTAAATGAATTGAAAATAGCACGCAAATACAACATGCAGATTTAAAATCAGACCCATAAAACATCAAATAAACCACCTTAAAATGTGAGAAAGATATAATTAAAATATAAAATCAAAAATATAAAAATAATAACAACCCAACATTACCAAAGACTCTAAGCCAAGATTAGTAATTGATTACTCCAGAACTATCAACAAATACACAACCATAGATGCTTATCCAATGCCTCGAATCGATGACCTTCTTTACAAGATTGTTAAAGGAAAGTATTTTTCCAAAATTTATCTTAAAACCTCATATTACCAGATACCAATAAAACAAGCAGTCTAACACCTAACCAAATTTGAAGCACTTGGCAAACTCTACGAATTTAAAAGACTTGCGTTCTGCTGCACAAACGCAGTACTAATTTTTCAAAGAACAATCGACAGCCTATATACAAAAAGAATTTAAAAAATAACCTAACGTATATCGATGATATCATCATATTCGGGACCACAAAGGAAAAACACTATGATCCCTTGAAAAGGTTTCAGCACACAGTCGAATACTCAAAGTTAAAAATCAATACAAAAATGCCTTTACTCAGTGTCAGAAATATCATTTTTAGGTCACATTATTAGTCATTGTAGTATTAGACCAGATCCATCAAGATTCAAATCGATACTAAAATTCCTTGTACCAACTACTCTCAAATAACTGGACAGGTTAAACAGATGTTTTGCCTACTATTCCAAATGGATACCTCAATGTTCCCAAAAGACGATTATTCTCGCAGAGGAAAGAGATAAATTAAACAGTGGCCAAAATATGAGTACAAACGCAATGAAAATGATAAATCAACATAAAAAAACGAATTACAAATCGCTTCTTTACATACACATAATCCGGAACTGTCTCTTTAACTAGAAGCAGATGCTTCAAGTACCGCGTTAGAAGGTACTCTGTCCCAGGAAGGACGTCATGTGGCATTTTATTCAAGACTACTTACCCAGGCAGGGAAAACTCAATCAATAGTAGAAAAAGAAGCATGTGCAATCTTCGAATGCTGCCAAAAATGGAGACACCTTTTATTTTCCGTACCCTATTTTAATATATGTACAAACTAGAGATCGGTAGCTTTTATCTTCGACTATAAAACTTAATAAAAAATAAATAACCAGAAAATCGTGAGGTGGCATATCGAACTGTCTGAATTTAGCTATAATATCAGGTAATGGAGTTGTCAAAACCAAAATGACACCATATCACACTCAAGGAAATGAACAATGCAAAAGTCCTAACGGAATTTTGGACAGCAACCTAGACAAATCGGAATGGGAAATCGTTTTAGATAAAGCACTATCATCTCAAAGAACTTTATTATCAACCGCAACGAATGAAACACCTAATAACTGATTTCGGTGACCTTATACTTGAACCGACATACCTGCGTTTCTTCAATCCCCAGGATGAGATATCTTACTCAAAAGACAAATACGACAAAAAACGATCCGTTAGTAAACAGGATTAAACTTTTAGAAACAATCTCACCATACTTCGCCAGGGTTCAATTCGAGGATGAAAGAACGGACAATGTATCAACTCGCTTTCTAGCCCCTTCTAATAATCTAGAACTTCTAAAACACAAGATGAAATAGCAATTCAGAAACCGCAAGTAACAGATGAGTCAAATATCGAAGAGACAAATTCTAAAGAAAATATTGAAACAGAATCTAACAAAAACGAAGACACAATTACGAGAGTCCGATGTCTAATTACGAAACCTAACCGGTATAAAACGTAGGAGAGAAGAATGTCTATAGAAGAATTATTATAATTGTTATCAAAAGAATAATTCATTTGTTTAAATTTTTAAGATTAAACATTACAGAATTATTCTAAATAGCAATAATAGTAAGTTCATTTATACGAAGTTATATGAATTTATATATTTGTATTTAGTAGAATAAAAGTTTCGTAGCTGTCAATGACATGTATAAGCGTAGTCACAAAAATGAAAATGATTTGATTGAAGAAAAAAAGTAACACTTATTATATGTTAGAAGACTTTGGCGACATAATATTTATTATCTAAAACAAGTGAGAAACTCTCAGGAGGAAATTATTATATTGTAATTATCTTGAGCAAGATACATACATGCATACATAAATCACATAAATCACACCTTTGACATTCAGACATATATTACATAATCTTCAGTCATACAAATTTACCATACACATACATACATATTATATTATTTAGAATACCTATTATTTACTGTTATCTTACATCTCCCCTCATTTTAAAATGTTTGATCCATTCAACATTTCTAATTTTCAATTTTCCATTCTGAAATTCAATCATGAAGCTTCTGTCATGCAGTTTCTTTACTACTTTGCCCGAACCCTCAAATCTATCTTCATTTTTATTAACAACATCTTTTTTTACCAACAAAAAATCTCAAATATTGAAGATTCGGTTTGGTTGTTTTTCTTCGGAAAATAGTTCAGTTTCTTTTCTCCCTTGTATCAGCTTTTTTAACTCTAATCTTTCTGATTTACGATTTTCCATAAATAATTGAAGATCACACGTTTCGTCATTTTCATACCGCTCTTTTGCAATCTTTTCCCCAAAATCAATTTGTGCAGGACTCAACTGAGTAGTTTTCTGTATTGTCGCATTCAACATAAATTCAACTTTAGGAAGTAATTCGACCTAGTCTTTGTCCGTTTTTGTAAAGAGATCTGGAAGCATCTTTAATAGTTCTAAATTGGCGTTCAATTTGCCCATTAGCAGAATGATGATACGGACTTAAATATATTAGATTAATAACATGTTTAACAGCAAATGCTTTTATTAAAGTTGACTCAAATCAAATGGTTTTCCTCTGTCACAATGAATACTCTGGAGCTCCAAATTTCAAAACCCATTTTTCATTAATTATTGCTGCAATTGTATTTTCATATTGACCAGAAGCTGCACTAAAAGAAATACATTTACTAAATTGGTCTATAATTACCAAAATATATCTCTTTTCACTCCTAGAAGTTTTCATTGGGCCACAAAAGTCGATGAAATTGATTAAAATAAATAAACTTCCTTAGGTTTAATTTGTTTCTCTACTGTTTTAGTAGTCATACCTTTTCTTTTTTGAAAATTTTTGCACGATCCGACTACTTCTTTAATAAATTCCTGTCTGATTCTCATATCGAATTTCCTAGAAATATATTCGTGAACTTTATTCACTCCAGCATGACATAGCATTCTATGAGTGTACATAACACATTCTGTTTTTCTTTCGTCTGGAATCCATATTTTACCTTTACCTGAATGAATAATGTCATTACTTTCTATAAATTCTGTTGCCTTCCCCATTAGTATATCTTTCGTGATATTTTCTATTTCCTTAGAATTTTGTAGCCACAGTTTTCCATCTTCTTGACACATGAGTGCTAGAACCTTTGTTTTTAGTTTTCCTGTTTTTGGTTCCTCGTGAATTGTTTGACATCCATGCGTGTATCACATTCAGTTCTCGACAGTGCATCGGCATTGGAATGCGTTTCTCCCTTACGGTATTCCATTTCAATATTTAGACCACTTAATTGATTGATCCATGTTTGAAATTGAGGTGTGATTGGTCTCTTGGTCTTCAACATAAACGTTATTGCCTTATGATCTGTCCTCAATTTAAACCTTTTGGCATAAAGATAGTGTTTGAAATGTTCGGTAAAATAAATTATGGCTAATAATTCTTTCCGAGTGATACAATACCCTACTTCGTGTTTATTCATTGCATGCTAACCATATGCAATTACTCTTTCTTTATCATTTTCATCCAACTGCGATAAAACTGATCCAATTCTGTCGAAACTGGCATCTTTGTCCAAGATAAATTCCTTTGTAAAATCAGGGAATACTAGAATTGGAGCTTTTACTAATGCTTTCTTTAATTCTTGAAAAGCGTCTTCGCATTCATTTGTCCACATAATATTTGTTTGATTTACACCGCACAATTTCTCGAGTGGTTTTGAATACATACTATAGTTCTTTATAAACCTCCGATAATAATTCGTTAATCCAAGAAAGCTTCGTAATTTTTAAACACATTTCGGAGTTTCAAAATTTTCAATCGCGATTATATTATTGACATCAGTATGTATTTCTTCCTCGTTTATCACATGTCATAAAAATGTTATCTCTTTTTTAATAAACTGACATTTTTCTGGACTTATCTTTAACCCAGAATCACTTATTCTTTGAAATACTTTTCTTATTCTATTATAATGTTCTTGTAAGGGAGAAGAAAATATTAATATGTTGTCAAGATAAACCACAGCTTCTTTACAATTTAGTGGCCCTAATACTTTATTCATGAGCTTTTAAAATGCTGCAGGCGCAGCCGCAACCCCAAATGGCTTACGGTTAAAACAATATTGAGTATTATTTGTGGAAAATGCTATTTTTAATCAAGATTCATCTTGTAACTTAACTTAACTTAATATATATATATATATATATATATATATATATATATATATATATATGTCATTATTTTTTTCCTGAGTTTCAAATCTATTTAAGATCGAAACAAAAAGGAATTGATGATTTTGATACTGTGAAGCAGGGATTAAATCTGTGTATTAAATCACATGTGTGAATTGCAGCAAAAAGGGATATATCTCAAAGTTCTGCAGGATTGGAAAAGAAAACGGAACTTTGAAAAATGTGGAGTCACTCAAGGTTCCAATGGACAATCAACATAAGACTCTTACATATCAATGATGTGGTAAAAAACTCTTTCACTTAGTGGTGTTGGAAATTAAGATGTTTTTATACTTCCAAGATTTTAAATGGTTATGATGCGTTAATTGGAATGAATGTTATATAAATGCTTGGTGGTGTCTTAGTGACCAATATTTTGACCATATTTTGGTGGGAGGAAACAGCATGTACTACCTCAGATTCGATCATGATTGAAAAGGATAATTTTTGTGCAAAGTTTGATGAGAATTGGGAAATCAAATGGATATGGCGTGATCTACCTCCTGTAAATCTTCCAAACATTGAATATAAGTTGATCGAAGATGGTGAAGCATTGGATACAATCAAAGATTGGATAGATAAAAAGTGGTTAGTTCCATATGATGTTGATAGAATGGGCGAAACAGTTGGAGTGGTACCGATATTCAGCATCATTTAAGACAACAAAGACAATATTCGTCCAGTGTTCGACTTTAGAAAGTTAAATATATATATATATATATATATATATATATATATATATATATATACTGGTGGTGATGCAGTTTGCAAGAATAAATTGCGAAATTGGAGATGTATATCCCAGAAATTCCCCATGCTTGATCTTCGAAGCGAGTATATGCAAATCCATGTGCATCCTAAGATGTGAAAATATCAATCAGCCATTTTAAAGGGTAAACAATATGCTTTAACAAAGATGGGATTTAGATTAAATATTGACCCATCTGTGATGACAGCTATAGTTGAAAAGGTGTTAAGCTTAAACGATGACGCCATGCCAGGAACTAGTTCTTATATTGACGATATATTTGAAGATACATCGGTTATAGAAACTAATGATGTAGTTCAGCTATTATAAACACGTGGATTGAAATGTAAAGATCTATATATCATCAATGAGGACAATTTTCTCAGAGTATAGATGCTAGGTAGAGATGTATTGATTCATAACGAGAAAGCTGTATGGAAACTGTTAACTATTTCGCTGATAATAAAAGAAACCGATTCAATGAAGATAAAAAATTTATACTCAATATGTGGTCAACTAATTGGGATTTACCCTGTGGCAAGATGGCTTAGGAAATCATGTGCAGCTCTGAAAAGACTCACAATATAAATTGGGACAATCCAATTACAGAAAACATAAGAGATAAGCTAATAGGCATGAGTAAAATAGTTAAATATGCAAATCCATCTTACGGAATATGGAATGTCAATAAAAATAAACCAATGTCTTTATGGTGTGATGATAGTTCTTATGGATTTGGGGTGTGTTTAGAAGTTGATGGTAACTTAATTCAGAATGCAGCTTGAACCAGAAAAAAAGAATGATACACGACTTATTAATTTAGCAGAATTAGAAGCTATTGTTAAAGGCATTCATATTGTTATCTAATGGGGATTTAGCGAAGTTCAGATATTTACGGAGAATGTATCAGTCGTTCAGTTGGTTTCAAACGCTATTTTTGGTGTTAAAAGACTATCCACAAAGCAGATTCTTAGCTCTTGGTTCATCGTTTCGTAGATTTAATTAAAGATCTGGTTACGGAGTATAAACTTCGAGCCTCCATAAAATTTGTTAATCGGAGTAAAATAAAGCAGATGAATTGACCAGAATACCATTCAAATGGAATTAAGAGATTTTCTCGGATTTCACATGTCTAGCTATTGAAGATAATTCACTAAGACCTGCTGTTTTTGCAAATACATGATAAATGTCACTTAGATAATGAAAGAACATTGTTCTTAGCTGAGAAAGCAGGTTTTACAAATGTATCCGAAGTCATGGACGATGTTTTAAAAAATTGTGAAAGATACAATTCAATCGACCCAGATATATATATGACAAAATACCATGATAAAACATACCTAGCGATGACTGATTAAGAATCTACAAGACTCATGATTTGACATCAATTGAAGAGTGAAAGTTCCAAAATAATCTTAGAAATTTTAAATGAGATATTTTGTGAAAGATCTGCTCCAAGTGAAATTATTATGGACAATTTTACCTTATTCAAATCTTTTGAAATGATAAAATGGATTTGTTTGGAAAGTAAAATTGATTTATAGATCTGTAAATCGCCCATCCAGTAATGGAATTGTAGAAAGAAGCCATAAATCCTGGAAGACAATGGCAGGAAGAAGTAGATGTTCCATTGCTGAGGATGTTTATTAGGTTAACTCGACGCCGTCACGAGAAAAAAAACGTCCGTTTGATCAAATCTTTAGATATAATGGATGCATCCAAACCTTCACCGACGTAAGAACAACAAAAAATATTACCTATTAGAAAAACTTCAAATTTGAAGAAGGTTATAATGTTTGGGTCCAACCAAGCCAAATAACTACCGTCCCCTCCCGTGGAGTTTGCGCGCGCAATCTAGTCGAGTTTGGTGCTTTCTGGCAAAAATTGAAAATCGGAATTTTTTTTTCTCAATAGTTTGCGCATCTATTTATTTTGCGCGCGCAATCTATTCAAATTTGTGTTTATTTTTTTAAATAAAAAAAATCAATCGAGTATTAATTTTTGAACAGTGTTGGAAAAAATAAGTGACAAATTAAATTCATCAGTGACGATAATGATCCGATGGGGTATAAGTTTTGGAAACCATACGCTGTTGTTGGTAGGAAAAATACAGCCTGGCGATGAAATTTCAAGATTCTCGATAATTAATTGAAACTTTTAATAGTTTCCGGAAGTTCTGATAAAATTTTCAAACATTTGATGAAATTCAGAAGATTTTATGAAATTTCAAAGTTGGTAATTGAATTTCGATAAGTTATTGTTATTTTATAAATTTATGGACTTTAGATAGTTTTGTAGAATTTCTGAGAAAGTTTGTGAATATTTTAAGAACTTTCGAGTTATTCAGAAAATTTTAGATTTTTTAATTGCATTTCGAAAATTTTATATAAAATCTTCATAACTTCATTAAAATTTTTCATTTTCAGGCAAAATGAGTACACACAAGTCTCATCACACTAAAAAGCAATACAGTGTAAAAGAGAAATTGGGGGTTTTGGATGAAATCAAAACTAAATCCATTCGTGCCACAAGAAAAGCTCACAACATTCCCGAATCCAACATTCGAAAATGGAAACAACAAGAAAAAGAACTGAGAGCTTTGTTTCAAAACAACGACATCAAAGTAAGAGAACGCAAACGATTGATTGGCGGTGGAAAAAAGCCACAATTTGAAAATTTGGAGCAATTATTACATGAATTTGTTATTGATCGCAACAAGCTGGGTTTAGTCGTTAAGTCTAAATACATACAAATTCATGCAAAAACTTTGAGAGATGATTATGTAGAAGATATAAATCTGACACTAAACGAGGAAGATTTGGACGAGGATCTGAAAAAATAATTGAATCTTAAAAAAACAGAATTCCAAAATTTCAAAGCGTCTGACTCATGGTGCGCAAACTTCAAAAAAAGATTTAATTTGGTGAGAAGAACTCAGACGGGATGTCGAAAACTTCCTGAAAACTTTCAAGAAATTTCCTGTGACTACGTTGCAGAAGCTCGAGAGATAATAATTAAACACAAAGTGAAGCCTGAAAACGTTCTCAATTTCGATCAAATTCCTCGTCTTTTCGAACACGAGCCATCAAATACAATCGCAATCAAAGGTAGCAAGGAAGTTTTTCTGAAAAAAGCTTCCACATCCCACAAAAAATTCACTTACACTCCGACAATTAATGCAAAGGGTGAGTTCGTCAATCAACACTTGTTGTTTTCTAAATTGAAAAACGCCTCAAAAGTTAGTCCAGGATTTTCGGTTGACGTGAATCTAACAGGCATGTGGAGCGAGGATCTTTTAAAAAACTATTTGAGAGAAATCATCCTAATAAGACCTGCCACATCAATTTTCAAGCAAGCAACGTTGTTGATTTTGGACAGTTACCCAGTGCACGTAAAAGTTGTGAACGAACTTAGAGATAAATATGCCGATTTATTCAAGGTGTACTTTTTATTAGTTCCACCGAACTTTACTGGATTATTGCAAGGCAATGATGTATCTTTAGGCAAAAGTTTTCAAGGATCATACGATGAGTTTTATGATGCATATGTAGCCAAGGCACTCAACGACAAATCCTTACAAACAAACAAAGGCAACATCAGAATGCCTACTTACATCGAGCTTTCAAGTTGGATTAAGGAATGGTCAAAGGGGCGTTCCGCCGATGACATTGCAAAGTGTTTTAGAGTTGTAGGCGCTCATCCAGACGTAAACCCATTAAAAAATCCTGAAAGCTTGCATGAACCATTGCGAAAATGCTTCGATAAAAGTTTTGATTTTGACAAATGGTTGGAACAACATCAAGATCTTCTTGAAGTCCCTTCAAACAACTTTTTCGATTTAAAAAATGATGAGTGGGGGTTTGCTAAAAAACCTGATTCGCTTTGGATGACACTTTACAAATGTACCAAATCTACAGATAAATTCAAATCGTGGAAACAATCGCACATTGAAAAAATTGTTGAATTTATACATGGTGATCCAATCTTGCATGGATTGTACGACGACGAGGAAATGGTCAAATTTGAAAAGGAGGTATTGAGTGATAGTAGAGTGGAACTGAGTGCTTTTTCGAAAGTTTTGGGAAGGAAATTGATTTTTATCGTTTTAAACGATTCAATGGAAGAGGAAGAACATTTGACATATGAAAACGAACAAGAATCAGAACCCTACAAAAAAGACGATTAAAGATATTTTGTAAAATTTGTACTAAAACAGGGAAATACAAAAAATAAACAGTAAAAATGTTATTTATTTCAAAATTTAGCTTTTTAATTAATTTTTGAAAATGTCTAGATTTGAATTTTTTTTACCATATCGATAGAAAAATAAATTTTTCTGCGCATTCTATTCAAATTTTTTAAAAAAGAGTTTTTCAGAAAATCAATGTTCACATTTTATACTTCGTTTAGATTGCGCGCGCAAACTCCACGGGAGGGGACGGTAGATGATATCAACAGTGGCTGTCAGGAAAAATAGTTAAACCAGAAAGCAAATTTAGATATTTGATAGATTATAATGGTAAAAAAACTCTGAGGCACGTCGCAGATATTCGATTTTGAGCTTAAGATTCTAAAGAATCTAGTGGGGATGTAGTGATGAATTTAATTTGTATAAATATGATGAAAAAAAATGTTGCCTTGAATTTGAATTAGATTACACAACTATTAATTTGGCCAAATTATCATTATTTTGATAAACCTACCCATTTAATTTTGATTCTATAAAAAATAGACCATTTTTGACGATAAAATATTAGAGCCACTTTTTTATCTTCATAATTGTGTTGGGATATTCGATATTCGTTGATGGATAAATCTCTCGATCCGACTACTCGTGTTCAATAATCAATACGACAAAATCACAACAAAGAAATCTTTATTCACAAATATTCACCACAAGATACAATTATTTGATTATCAGTAGACACCTTAACGGTATCACGTAATAAATCACTGCAATCTGATTGGATTCTTTATCTGTTTATTACTTTCACTTCGTTTTCAAATTAATTAAATTTTTCTCGTCGACCAACTTGCAACTTATTTTATTGTCAGTTCCTTTTGGGTTGCCATTAATTGAGATTAAAATAAATAAAAAAATGTTTATTGCCCATTTCGCTAATTCTGGGAAATCCATTACGCTGACGTTTAGGTCGCGGCCCTTGATTAATGGGTTCGAAGGCAAATAATTTAACTAATTAATTAGTTTGTTTTTGGGCTCCCGACCCTTTAATATACCTCATTTCAATTTAATAGTATTTTATTCGTCTTCAAAAATATTGATTTTTACTTTTTTCAAAATTTTAATTAATTTTAATTGATTTTGATAATTTTAAAATTTTATTATTTTTATTCATGTTTTATTATAACCCCAACAAATAGCATAACTCACAAGCGTAAGATATGTAATTTTAGTATCTCTATTATAATTTAACATAGTCTAAATTATTTCCTTGTGAGCATATGTATTATTTCCATCCACAATCTTGATATTATTAAATCTAAGAATTGCATCTTTAAATGCGTATGAAAAATTAAAATTTTCTAAATCGTAGAATAGCTTGATGAAGGTAAACATTCCAAAGAACATATTAATAGAATCTGGAGATATCTTGAGGTTTATTTGATACAGCTGTTGGGACAGAACACAAACGGCCTTGTAAATGTTTAAATGAATCGGTAACACACACGCAAATATAACACGCAGATTTAAACTCAAACCTATTAAAACACCAATTAAACCCACCAAAATATGAGAGGAAAAACAATAAAATATAAAATAATAAACAAAAAAAATAAATTAAAATAATAACAAAAAGCAACAAGATCCGCACGATATAAATATAAACATAACATGAAAACCTAACAAATTCGACCAAAATTTGATAATTTAACAAAAATGTGAAATTTCATAAAAAAATGAAATAAAAATCAAAGAATTTGAATTAGAAATAATTCTAAAAAAATTTCAAAAGAAAAATTATCAAATAAAATTGCAAAATAATAAAAATTAAGATTAGAATACACTAGAAAATTCCAAGGTCGAATTTTGTTTTACTAAATCAAAAAGAACACGCAAGGTTAGGGTCAAAAAATAGGTATATATACCGATTCATATTCACATAATCTTTAATCGTTTTTTGAAAATCACTAAATCAGTTTTTTGAAAATCTATGTAAGTGAGAGTTTTATTTGGAAGCTCTCTCCACGTCGCATCCTCGCAACCTCGATAGAGCTCTGCTTGGGTGTCGGCGTGGGGAGAGTGATATTCTTATGATATTTTATGGATGCTTGGATCGGTAAATTTTTATTATTATTTTAATAAATTATTCTTAATACATAACTTGTTTTATTATTGTCGAAATTTTCACTTCAGCGATTGTTCGTAGAGGCGCTCAAAATTTTTGGGTTCTTCGTGGAAAAGATGCAATTTGACTGAATTTATAGTTCGGGGTGACAGTTTGATTCATATTATTTCGAAATTTTCGCGTTTTTTTTGTTATTTAATATATAATTGTTGACAATTTTAATCTTTTAACTATTTAAGTTTTAGGTGATTAAATATATATTTCAACTATTTATGTTTTGGGTGATTGAATATATATTTTAACTATTTACGTTTTAGGTGATTAAATATATATTTTAACTATTTATGTTTTTAGGTGATTGAATAAATATTCTAATTATTTATGTTTTAGGTGATGGAATATATATTTTAACTATTTGATTGAATGTATAATTTAACTATTTATGTTTTTAGGTGATTGAATAAATATTCTAATTATTTATGTTTTAGGTGATGGAATATATATTTTAACTATTTGATTGAATGTATAATTAAACTATTTATGTTGTTAGGTGAGTGAATATATATTGTAACTGTTTACGTTTTTAGGTAATCGGATATATTTTATATTTAATGTATAATTGCTAGGAAATCTTTAATCTTTCACCATTTATGTTTTTAGGTGAGTAAGTATATCAAATTAAAGAAATTTGTTTATGGTTGTCAGGATTCTCCGATATCATTTTTCAGGAATGTCATAGGAATTTGAATTCTCGTTGATAATTATTAAATTTGGACGACAACCCCATCTGACTATGTTTTTGTTGTTCAGAAAGATTAGGACCTTTGGTTCGTGTTCCCACGCACATTGCCGACCAGTGGAGGCAAACGTGGCGCCAAATCGGGCGAGCGAGAGGCGACGAGGAGCCCCAACCAAGAGGACCCCAACAGACCATCTGGCAGTTGCTGGGAATAAACAAGCGACCGTCGATGCCGAACGAACAAATAAGCGGTCAGAATCCGGCCCAGGAAATTCGGGATCATGCCCGTTGCCTCCTCTCACGTCTTGAGGACCATCAACGGCAGGTCGATTTTCACGTGGTCAGGGCCAGACAATACCTGGCCAATGTGGAGGACGAAATCGCGGCCGGAAGGATCGCAGACTTCTACCCGTGCATGCCACCGCCCAGTTCCAGACCAGTACGTAATACGAAACGGCCCGTCTTCGTATGCCCGGGCTACTCAGCTGAGGAAAGGTGAGAAGATTCTACTAAGAGCCTTGATCCCGCCGATCAGTGGGTTATGGACATTTTAGTTTTGTTTAAATGTCATTGTAATAAATAGTTGTTATTTTAAGAGTTTCATTGTCACTCGTTTCTCAGTGTAGCATTTGCCAACTTTTGTTTAAATCAAGCCTATATTCAATAACTCTGGAATTAACAACAAAATTTTATTTTTATTATTCACAGAAATGGAACTCCTACAAATATTACGGACAGAACTGGCGCACGCCAAAAAAACCAATAAAGACCTTTATGACCAGATTTTCCAGCTGTCCCGTGAGATCCAGCAAGTAAAGGCCACATGGATGGATCCAAAGAAGATCAAATCAATGCATCAAAGGCTTACCGCCGCCCAAAGGGATGGGCAGACGAAAAACAGTTGAACCAGAACCTCCGAACGCAGATACGGAAGTTGCACTATCTGCCTGTCAAGAGGGGGCAGCCGTACCTTATCCCCTCGTCTTCGCCCTGGCTCAATTATCCTATCGTGAGGCGGTGGCAACTCCAACAACCACAACAACAACAATTACGAATAGTTATCCGCCTGGACGAAAGGAGGGGGCTAGACGTCGAGCCACTCGATTATTAAATAAGACCTGACGGAATTATAGAATGTGTTTATTTTGTAAATTAAATATGTTTAGGTTGTAAATTATATCTTTCTTGTTAGTTAAAACGATATCTACGAATATTTGATAAGAATATTTGATAAATACCTAAAATCCGCAACCAACTCACTAGAATGTACCATTCGATATGCAGCCACTTGTGTTGTCTTTGTCGGATTCCTTCTTGTATTATGATGAACTCCAACTAATAAAATCTACGACATACAGGGGAACCAATAATCTAAAGCGAGCACAAGTCTTCTAACGACAGCTCGTTGGACCCAGAGGTCGTCCGAGCAATTACAGCATTAGTAATAACGCTCACTTTTTGCGGACGATCCACCCCCTCGAACACAGTTCCAACGTTGCTTAGCAACGAGTGCCGAGTGGTAGCAAGAAATTGTTGGGCCAGAACGTAAACGGCCTTGAGAAATGTTTTAATGGATCAGAAACACACACGCAAATACAACATGCAATTTAAATAAAACCTGAAAACACCAATTAAACCATATAAAATACGAGAAAATAGGAGAATTAAATATAAAATAATAAACATAAAAATAAATTAAAATAATAACAAAGTGCACCAAGATCCGCACGATACTTACACAAACATAACAAGAAAACACAACAAATTCGACAAAACTGAAGAAATTAATAAAAGTTCATTAAAGTGAAATTTAAATTGAAAAATTTGAATTAGTAATAATTCAATAAAAATTCTAAATAAAAAATTAGTAAAATAAACCAAAAAATAAAAAGATTAAAGAATAGAATTTACTAGAAAATAACAAGGTCGAATTTTGTTTTACTGCATCAAATTTCACATGCGAGAAAATTAGGTATAAATACTGATCCATTTTCACATTTAACTTAACCATTTTTCAAACCATTTTTGAAATCGTTTGTGAACCATTTTTAGAACCATTTTGAAAATTGTTTGAAACTATTTTGAAAATCTAAACCGTTGTTCGACACAAACTATATTTTCAATTTGAAATTATTGTGAAAATCAGAATTTTTAGGTGAGAAATATTTTGGTTGGAACCCTCTTTCCACGTCACGTTCATAGCATCTCTGTAGAGCTCTGCTTGACGGCGACGTGGGGAGAGAGGCATTTATGTTCTATTTTATGCTATGATGTTTTTTCAATTTTATGGAATGGTTAGAAATGGGTAATTATGTTGTTTTTATAATTAATAAATATTATTAAAATACCTAAATTGTTTTACATATATATTTGTTTTATAAATTAAACTGTCGAAATTTTTCCGGCCCACAGCCAATACACAACGCAAGAAAGTAAAATCTACATAGTACAGATGCATGTAAGTGCGTGGAAAATCGCCAATGATATGTACCCGTGAAGACTCAGCGTGCGCAACGCAGCGGTCGTAACGTCAATATTTATCCCTATAGCTGAAGCGAGAAATAAGGAAGGAGTCTCTGGCTGCTTCCTCGTTTCTCAATTCTGTAAAATCGACCTAAATTTATATTACATACGGCTTAAAATCATCACACCGAGTAGTCCAGTGGGCACTCAGTAAATATAATATAAACACAATATGCGCTTAAGGCCTATTAAAGGGGAAGGGTACGGGGATTAAATTAACTGAAATCGTTGTTATAGCTATTTGGGATTAATATTTTGAAATAAATAAAATTTATTGGGAATCATTGAATTCGATTAAATCGAGATTATTGATAAAAATTAAAGTAACCAGTGATTGTAAAAGTAAAGTATTTTATGGCTTAAAATTTCAGTAAATATTGGGTAAAGATAATTCATAATGATCGTAAATTATTGATTAAAATTAGGGTAACGGCAAATAATTTCATCAATTAAATTATCATAATTCATTTCAACAATAGTAATCTGATCTTTGAGTAAGAACGAGTAATGTATTGATCTAATCAAAAATCAACCCCCGATAAAAATGAAAGCAATTAAGAATCGAATTCATTGATTTCAAATAAAGAAACGTATCAACTAAAAGTAAAATGATTCTCGAATAAAAGTATGGAATCCCTTAATTAAATTGTTGATTAAAATTAATGAAACGACACGTAATTCACTGTTAATTCATTTTGATAAAATTGAAGAGGTGATTGAGAAAAAATCAAGCGTTTAGATTAAATCATTGAGTAAAAATAAGATGAACAATAAAAATATCGATGATTAAATTGAATCAATTTATTGGTAACAATAGAAATGATTAAATTAGTTCAAATAGCTATTGAGTAAAACCAAGATAACCTAGTTTTTGGGTAAAGTAAAGTATTGAATAAGAATAAATAATATAAGCTCCTTAATGAACTATGATTAGTGGATTAAAGTAATTCCTAGATAAAAATTAGAGATGAATTGAATAACCGTAAGACAGGTTCTTTAGTAAAAATCAAGTAATTTTCGATGTAAATTAAAGTAAACTGGATTCACGGATTTAAAACTATTAGCATTAAAATAACTTTGTGGGCTAAAGTAATAGTTGATCCAAATAGCCTGAGGGAAGACTATTTGAAATTGGAATAACAGATGTCGATATTTGTTACTGATAATATAATTAGGACTAGAATAATTTATAAATTTATAAAAAGGTTTTCTTTAATTATCATAAATTCAGGAATTACAGCAAATTGATTAGAGGCAAAGTGAATGAATATTTACGTAAATTAAATTAATATAATTGAAAAAACCAAAGTTTAAGATAGGAGAAACTTGTATTAATATCACAGAAATTGTTACCGATTTTATTGAACAATTAAAACTCCACATAGCGAGAATGTTCCAAAGAAGGGTATCACATCTACTTGGAAGCATTGGTAAGCGTAGAAGTTTTCTAAAATTTGTCAGTAAAGTACATTCAAACTAGTCAATGAAATAACTTACTAAAATTGAGATAATCGAGTGTAGGCGAAACAGTTGACCAGTAATTCTGAAACTACGACACGAATAATACAATCACCGGATGTAAACAATGTAAATCACCTTTAGTCAACCGCTTAAGTTGTAGTGGTAAGATCCACCGGAAATCGTTCGCCCACCAGGATACACCCACGTACAACTAAGTTATCTCGGATCAACATCCGGTCTAGACCTTAAAGTTCGAAGTGACCGTACATGGAGTTGGTAAACAAACTTTAAATCAATGCACCAATTCTCTTAGGTCAATACACGGGTATCCGCCTACATGTAAAGTTTTAATGTTAATATGCATATATGGAATGAATTAAACATCAGGTTATCTCATCCATATGATTAATCATATTATTATATATTTCCCCTAGATAGGAGTGCACCTTAAAGAACCAGACCCGCAAATTAACCCAACCGGCTTATTAATGTCCCATCGCGTAAAGGAAGGCAATGGTCACGTGTACGACACCCTTACTAGTAACATAGACACAATTTGCTTGCTAATAACTTAGAATGGTGAATCAATCGAACCTAATAACAGTAATGTTTAGACATGTCGCCCAAACGAATTACCCGTCGAGAGACCGCCAAACAGGAACAGACAGGAGTCCCGCCGACCATGAGGATACTCGACCAGTTGCAACGACCATGTCTCTCGGAACGGCAATATCCAGCTGCGGAGACCTACCTGCACGCACAGGACCTCCTCACCCAATGGGAAAGGGTGCAGGAGCAGGTAGATTTACAGGTGGTTAAGGCAAGGATATATCTTGCGAACGTGGTGGAAGACATCCTTGCCGGGCGGATTGCAGTCGCCTATCCACCTCACCCAGTTCGAGACACCAGACGACCCTATACCGTGGAGGCTCTCAAACGAAGCCTGAAGAGATATTGCCCTGACGAATGAACTAACAATGATAGACTTTATGTAGTAACTGATTTAAAATATTAGAAATTTACGTGTTATTTCTTCTTGTAGCTAGAATTATTCGTGATTTTGTTTAATGAGATGAATGATTATCTGATTTAATCAATAGTAAATTAAAATAATCTATTTGATTGTAGTAATGTCTTCCTTACAAATCTTACAATCTGAACTGGACCATGCAAGACAGTCAAACGCGGAATTACTCGCCCAGATTCTTCAATTAACCCGCGAAATGCAACAGATTAAAGCAACCTGGAAGGAACCAGAAAAGGTAAAAACACTGTACCACCGCCTGACCGCAGCACAGAAAGGCTGGACAGAAGAGCGGCAGCTCAACCAGAGCCTACGCACGCAGATTCGGGGACTCGAAGTCGCCCTAGCAGTATGCCGGGAGGGTGAAGCGGTAATCTATCCGCTCATCTTCGCCCCAACCCAGATGTCGCAGAAGAACACCCAACCAGTGAAACAATCCACCCTTCCAGCAAACAATCGTCGGCCGGGACGTAAGGAACGGGCCCGACGTCGAGCAATCCAGCTTCAGAATCATTAACCTGTAAACATTGCGCGCGTTGCTAAATAAATAGAGTAGTCGTGTTCTTAATTTAATTTGTTCCGTTGATATATTTATATGCCAAGCATTCGCATCATGTTACTCGACCTTAATTTCATCTCTCCGCAGGCAGATAAAAACCTAATCTTGAACGATCATGAGGGACAGAGCAAAGCGAGCATAGGTCTTCTATCGACAGCTCGTGAACCCGAGGGTTGTCCGAGCAACTATAGTACTAGCAAATGGTACTCAATTTTTGCGGGCAATCCACCACTTGAACACATTACCAACGTTGCCTAGCAACGGGTGCCAAGTGGCGATTAGCATCATTTTGTATGGCGTTACTAGGGTAACCATAAAGTTAAGCAAGATGCGAAACCCTGTAACCCACCAAAATATTTATATGGTGTTACCTGGGTAACCACAGTAAGATTAAAACAACATCAATACCCAATAACCCACCACAGCTAAGGCTGGATTTTGTTTAGTCAACAAAAAAACATGATTGAAGTAATTGGAAATTGAGGTTTTGCTAACTAAAGGAATTTGTGTTTGTAGTTTCCGAAGTTTGAATATTGAGATAATTGAATTAAATTGAAATAATATCTCGATATTTTTAAAATTTTAGTGGGATGGCTTCGACAGCGCTGATTTAATATATATTTTATTAAAAATTCATTTTTCATAGTTTTAAAAAATATTTTTAAAATTTTCTTTATAATTATTCGGAAACATTTTTCTGTTAGACATATATTTTTATGCAAACAAATAAAGT